>CM065678.1:852201-888572 GCA_033220385.1 Triplophysa yarkandensis
CAATAATATATTGCTTTTAACTATCATTTGGCATTATGACTGACTGTTTTACTAATTAATGTCGTTCAGCTGCTTTGATGCAATGTATTTTGTCTAAAGCGCTATAGAAATAAAAGTGACATTGACATTAAATCAATAGTGTTTTGCAGAAATACAATCAAAAGTTATTGACACATAATATTTATTTATCTTTCTTTCAAATTCTTTCTAAGAGTTTACAAACATTTTTAGTTTGCATGTTGTTTAATTCAAATAAACATTATTGTTCATTCTCATTGGCGTATGGAGAAGGCATGTTGGGCATTTCTCTCCTTCCAGTGGACTCGGTCACAGAACCCTCAGGTCGACGGCTCAGTGTGGCTGTGAGTTTCTTACGGAAGACTTGACACAAGAAGACATAAATAAGAGGATCCAGACACACGTTTGTGGATGACATCCACAGCGTAACCTCTTTGACCCAAAAGAGACGGTTGTGAGTCCAGCACTGGACAGATGTGTTTCGGGTTTGACTGAGGGTGTAGGGTATTCTGGCCAGATGGAAGGGTGCAAAGCTTATGAAGAAAACTCCCACTACCAAAAACACCTGAGAAGAGACGTCAGATTTCATTATTATAGCACCGTGTGTGTGTGTGTGTGTGCGCGCACAGGAATAAATTCAGCCTACCTTGCACGTGGTTTGTTTTGTAGCCATGGAGCTGTTGCTACGTGACTTGCGGAACGACTCCAACACTTTTTTACTGATGAACGTGTAACACACCATCATCAGTGACAACGTGCCCCAAAACAACAGCTGGCAGAAATAGTTAAAACCTTCGTGCCACATGAGTCCTACTCCACTTTTCATGCTGGTGCAGCGCAGTCGAGTGCTGGAGGACATCTGTGGTGTGCGGTTACTCAGGATGACATTGGGCAAAGCCAACGACAGCATAATCATCCAGATAACAGCGCAGAAGGCCCGGGCCATGCCAACCCTGTTGAGTCGCCTCTTCCCAAACGGATGAACGATCTTCAGATAGCGATCCAAGCTTATTAGGCCCAGTAGAAGGATGCCAACGTACATGGCTGTGTAGAAGAGGACCGCAGAGTAGCGGCAATGAAAGGCCCGCAGGGGCCAGGAGCCCAAACCAGCATCTGTCAGCACCTTCACAGGCAGGGTGATGGTCATCAGAAGATCCGCCACCACCACATTCTTTAGGTAGAACACAAATGGTGTGCTGCTGTTAATTTGGAAGAAGATCCAGGCAGCTAGAGTGTTCATCACCACTGCTAGCAAGAATAAAGCTGTGTACAGACAGGGGAAGAGGACAGATGTGACGCTCGTGTCCCGCTCACACTTGAGAGATATGTTGACTTGACTCAAGTTCATCTTTTTCACGTCTAAATAAAAAACATGAATACAGCTCAAATCGCTTTACGCAACAACTAAAAACGACACAAACGTATAGTGACTATAAAAGAGTGGTAATAACCCACCTTCAATTTAACAAGTGTAAAATCCAAGTTTTATCCCAACAAATTGTTAAAACAGTTACAGTGCAGACAAACACAAATATTACACTAAAGAATTGTGTGTATTCAAATTAAGCACTCACCGGCTGTCTGACTGTTAGCGAGAAACTCAACTCATCCCAACCCCGCGAGCAAAGACGAAATGACTGTTCTTTCCAGCTTCTCTATCTCTATCCTTGCACACACACACAAAACCACACACACACACACACACACACGCACGACAAAACAAAGACCAAAGCAGGCCGAGACCAGGACCAGAACAAACACTAAAATGTTGTAATGGAAAAATAAAAAAGAAGTAATTCCAGAAATTTATTTTGCAAAAACTTATGTATAGGATACCTCATGATCCGTGTTATAGCACTCACCTACATTTTTTGAACTAGTCAAAATAAAGCAAACTTGTGTTTATTTGGGTCTAAAAGTCACTAATTAACTCATGGATTATTAAATAAATTTATATCAAGCCAGATGTAAGAATATGTGGAAACAAGATCTCTGGCAGAAGAAGTATCGAATCAATTAAGAAACAAGTCAAGAATGCTTTTGAAACCAGAAAGTTTACATTCAATCCCATGAATAATGTTGGTACTGAATCAGAAAATTCACCTGCCGCTTAATGTCATTAACTCTAAGTTGTCAAGTCAAGTTAACTTTTATTTATAAAGTGCTTTAAACAAAACAAACATTGGTTAGTAAAACAGTGTGTCAATGCAAAATGAGAGTTTACATTTATTCATTTGGCCGATGCTTTTATCCAAAGCGACCTACAAGTATTATGTAAGTCAATCATCACTGCAGAGCAAATCTGGCCAGGTGTTTTGCTCAAGGACACTTCAGTCGTTGCTGGCAGTGGGATTCGTGACCCCAAACTAAGCAAGCCTAAGGCGACAGCGGCAAGAAACAAATCTTGCGAGAAACCAGGCTCTGTTGGTGGGCCAGATCTCCTCGGGCCAGACTAAACCAGCAGTTGCAATTCCAGGCTGCAGCAAAGTGGAGAAGAATCATCTGGATCCTGTGGTCATATCCCGATGGTCATCTGAGGCAAGGTCTTTGCACAGAATAAGTGTCCGGGGCTCCAGTTGTCCTTGTCTCTGCTTTCTTTCAGGGCTGTAGAGGGCTTTACTAGTTCCCGATCCACCATCCGGTCTGGATACGTACTGACTCCGGGTAACTGCAGCGTCCCTATGATCTGGATACAGGTTGGATCTGTTGGCTACGGTGAGCGAAGGAGAAAAAAGAAATTGACCAATATTAATGTAGATGCCATTCTTCTAATGATGTAGCAAATATATCGGGTGTTGTAGAAATTGTTCTGGTTCCTGTTTACTTAATTAATGCCTAAAAATCCGGATTTGGATATTAGCAGCATGTTAGTTTGTTATGTGTAAGCCAGGTTAAAGAGATGGGTTTTTAATTTAGCAAGAGTGTATCTGCCTCCCGAACACTATTAGGTAAGTTATTCCATAGTTTAGGCGCCAAGTAGGAAAAGGATCTGTCGACAGCAGCTGATTTTGATATTCTAGGTATTATCAAATTGCCTGAGTTTAGAGAACGCAGCCAACGTTGAGAGTTATAATGTAACAGGAGCTCTTTTAAATACTGAGGTGCTAAACCCTTCTTTATAAGTAATAAGCAAGATTTTAAAATCTATACGATGTTTGATAGGGAGCCAGTGCAGTGTGAACAGGATTGGAGTAATGTGGTCGTACTCCTGGTTCTTGTAAGAACTCTTGCTGCAGCAATTTGGACTAACTGTGATTTGTCTACTAAGCGTGGTTCTCTCATGCTTAATGCCTAAATGTAACTCTAGTTGTGGCCTGGACTGGTCTTGGAAGTAAAATCCAGAGACCAATAAGTCTGAGACGAAGACAAGACCAAGACCATCAAAAAATCAACTTTGGACTGGTCTCAAGACCAAGAACCATCTTGAGTACTTCAAACTTATTATCCTTACAAGTAATCTTATGTACATATACATCAATTATTGTAACATAAATTATAACATGGTCGGTCTTAATACTTGTTGGAAGGTGTAAATTAATACTTTTAATGATCTTCATTTATAGTTTTATACTTTGTGTGAGCAGTTCTTCAACTCCTTTAATTCATAGTTAGCCATTGATTATTCCTTACATATGACACATTTTTTCAAGAAGACATAAACTGATAATACTGACTTGTGTGGTTCACTCTTCCTGTCTTCCTTCCTGTTGTTCTGCATTCACTCGTCCGTCGTACAATGTGGTCCAGAAGATTATTTTAAAGCTCATGATATATCATTCTAATTGTGTCATGAAATGTCATTTATTCATAACGTGATAAAACATTCACTCATCATGCACTCATGTACTCATTTTTATTGAATTATGAAATCATCTTGTTGTATTGTCTTTGTCTTAAGAATAACAAAACAGTAAACAAATATAAGATACATGAATTTTAATGTAGATGAAAATCATGCTTAGCTCAGTCCAATGGCAAGTGCGATGATGACTGTGAGAAGACAAACAGCCACACAACATCCCATCAGCATCAATTTCTGTGAGAAACAAGATTTCAATTCAATTCACAATATCTGTTTTTTGAATGCTTTCAAAATGACAAACATACAGTATTCTGCAAAAACAGTTTATCCTACACAAAAACTTCATGAAATGTTGTTTTCAAACAATTACAATCTTTTCCCAACAGCCTCATTTAGTACGGTTTAATCGCACAAAAGGTCATTTTTCTACTTGGTGTGGTTTGTTTGGGCAGGTGTGAATGTAACAGTCGCACCCAGATGTGCACCAAAAGCAACCAAAACCTCCTTGAAGAAGTGATCTTGGTACGCCTTCAAACTAAGACTGGAGTCATTTGGTGTGGTGAGAACATGATCCGAAATCCAACAGACCCAACTGCAAAAAGTATGGCGCCTTTTTGGACTTATCCAACTTCCGTAGTCACCTGCGCTCTGGATTATTGGATGAGAAGACTTATTTGTTGACTCTGGGTGCTTCTCATTTCTTTTTTGTGCATTACTGTTTCCTATTCTTGTATCCTTTCCAGGGTACTTAGCTTCACCCCTCCAGGAAGGGTGCAAGGAAAAAAGACAGGAGGATGGAGAAATAGAATTAAGTGAAATGATTCCTTTAGCATCACTTTAAAGTGTTGTCAGTTAATGAGGACCAGTTTAGGAAATAAGTTTAATGACACATCTGGCCAACAAGTGATGTGGGTTTTGTCACATGACTGCATTTTGGTTTGTTTCAACTGGTTCAGACTAGAGCAATCAGTGTGGAACGAAAATGAAAACAGCTAAAAAAATCTTCCGGTGTATCATTTGTTGTCCTTGGTCTGGACCAATTTAACCGAATCACAGATGTGAAAGCACCCAGTCTCAGTCCCGGGCACCCATTTCTATTTTTATGCAATATCCAGATACAGATTCTATTTTCCCACAGTATTTCCATTATATATATATATATATATATATATATATATATATATATATATATATATATATATATGAGCTTTCTTAATGACAGACTTTCTCTATCATCTCTCACAGAAGATTCAAAGACAGAAGATCATTTCAGAGAAGCTTCTATATCTCACCGTCCTGTTTGTCTTCTGCATTTTTATCGCAGCTTTGGTTTCTTCTTTGGCATTCAACACATAATCCTGAGCACTGCATACATTCTTCTCTACATTATCGATTAACTCACCCTATAAGTCAAAACAAATGCTGTAACATGTTTTTTTACAAAAATGTCACAGAAACAAACAAAAGATAAGACGTGCTATGGTTTTGGACAACCAGTGAAATAAATCAAACAATAAAACACATATAATGTAATAATTATGTCATAGACAAGAGAACTTGTGTGGCATAAAGAATGAACAAACAAGGTGTTTTGGTAAGGTGATGTGAACTCTGACCTGACTCTCCACCATCAGCATCATGTCCATGAACATGTCATGCAGCTCACGCACACTTCTCTCCAGTCTAATGATTTCACTGCGTCTCATCTCCACCTCTTTCACAGCCTCTTCAGTCAAACTGCACTCAATGAAGACCTTACAACATTCAAGTCAGTCAGTTAGTGCTGTTAAAGGACTGGAACTATTTAATAATCAACACTCTTGGGTCAATCCCCCTGAAGGGACTAGTCGCTCTCTAGAAAATACGTAAACATGTAAAGAACTCAAGGATTGAGTTTTCAGATCTGTTTGTGTAGATAGAGCAGATGAAAGTTAGATGCTTGTGAATGAACATGTAAGCATGAAAAAAATAACCAAAAGAATTTGCGCTGTACCCCTGACATGAAGAGTGATGGATTGTCAGATTCCAACATGCTCTCCAGATCCCCATCAGTTCTATATTGTCCCGCTGCACACAAACACAAACACACGCGTGACAGATAAGAAATCACATCATGTCCAAATTGGAGCATAAACTATAGTTGCACTTTTGTGCGGACAGCGCAGTTCCATTCACATTATTCTTAAAAAATTCATTTCATTGTCCAATGTGTCAAATTTGTTTTACTATTAACTATAAATGAAGAAAGCTTTTCCAATGACGTGCTTGCATTTGTATGTACTCACTTATTTCCAGCTGTCTTTGGATCTGTTCTTTACAGCGTTGTCTATAGTCTGACTGCGTGGCATTATACCCACACATCACCTTAACAAACTTCCTCAACAAGGTGGAGTGCTAAAAAACATTGACACATTGTACTGATGGAGACAGAAGAAGATTTCTTTATGTTGTGATGTTTACCTGTATCTCACGTATTCTCAGATTCACTGTATCCTCATGCTTGAAACTTGGCTGGATGTCTTAAAAACAAAACCCAGAGAAAATACAACTGACACTTGAATGGAATCTGATTCTTGCAGATGATTCTAAGACATACTTTTTAAATTGAAGTGTACTTTACTAGCCAACGTCTTAATGTCTGTCATAAGGTCCTCAAGTTCAACTTTTGTTTCTGTTAAAAAAAGAGAAAAACTTCATGCACATTATTCCTAAACACAAATTCTGAAGGAGTCACTTTGTATTTTGTCTGTGTGTTTATGTCATCAGCTGATCTATATGTGTGTTAAAGTTTAAGAAGTGTTGTGGATATTTTCTGTGAATGTTTGCTACAAATAAGACATTGCAAGCATTTCTTCTAATACTTCTGTACTCTAGATTATTCATTAGTATATTAATACGGATAATAATAAATGTCCAGTTCCAATACTTCAAAGTATTGAGAAAATAATCTTCCCCATGCTTAAATCTAGCTCTTGTTGCAGGAGAATTGTTTCACATCTCATGACAAGACCTTAATCTTGTTCCACTGACAAATAATTATATCCCTCATCGCTTGTTTATCGGCCAACAGATAAAATAACATTTCATTTATTTCTAGATGAAGATCCGCATTCATCAGTTTTTGCCTAGATTTCACTTTGTGAGAAAGCGATCTAGTTACTGTCATCCGGGATTGGCGATGTCAGAATGCTGCTCTGTTTTCTCTCGACTTCTTCTACTTTCATAGCCAGCAAGTTTATGAATCCTTGAATTTCTTCAACCTAAAGGAGAAAAAACTGCTTCTTTAAGTTAAGGCAAGGCAAGGCAAGTCAAGACAAATTTATTTATATAGTCCTTTTCACATGTTCCAATGTTTCAAAGCAGCTGGACATGAAATATTATTACTTTTAATAAAGCTCTCACAGAGCTCTCATTCACACACAGAGAGTTGACCGACACAAGAAAACAAAGTGGTACTTATAAATGGCATTAGAGTATTA
Source organism: Triplophysa yarkandensis (assembly GCA_033220385.1). Taxonomy (NCBI): domain Eukaryota; kingdom Metazoa; phylum Chordata; class Actinopteri; order Cypriniformes; family Nemacheilidae; genus Triplophysa; species Triplophysa yarkandensis. The sequence goes on from CM065678.1 coordinate 859,501, forward strand.
TTAATAATAAGTGCCGTTAAAGCTGATGTCAGCAGCCTCCTGACGGGGTCAGTTGTGGTCTGGTGGTGAGAGAGTTGATCTTGTGATCAGAAGGTTGTTGGTTTGAATCTCGGTGTCAGCAGATAATAACTGAAGTGTTCTTGAAGACATCTTACATCTGTTTACTCTACAGTGATGATTTAATACTGAATAATACTTGTCCCTTTGTATAAAAGCGTCTGCCAAATGAATAAATGTAAATGCATTAAAAGGGCAGAGGAGCTGCAGCAGACAGTGGCAAGGAAAAACAACTCCAAAAGGAGAAAAAAAACCTCAAGAGAAACCATTCCCAGGCCGTAGAACCAGTTCTCCTCTCGCACACCCGCTGCGTCTCCCCAAGCTCAAGGCAGAATTCAAAGTACCAGGCAGAGTAGCTCGCCAGTGCTGGCACAACTAGGCTAACTGAGCAAAAGAAATTTAAAAGAAATAGATTATTGAAGCAATTCTAAAAGCAGTTTGTTTTGTGTGACGGGGACATGTCTGATGGCCTCCTTATTCTTTCAGATCCAGCGTCTGGAATGGTTTTGAATGTGGGGACGTCATGTGATGATTCTTCATGCGCTGGTGTAATCTCTGAGTTTTCCGGGGGGCAGAAAAAAACTAATTAACAAAGCTGCTGTTCTCTGTACAACATTAACGATTCCTCGATAAAATGTGTTTTTAATCCAGATTTGAACCCAGGACAGTCGCTGGAAGGCTATTCCAAAGTTTAGGCCCAACGCTGTACTCCCTTTGGTGGATTTATTTATTCTGGATATTATTAGTTGAGAGTTTGGGGAAAATAATATGCAAGAAAGTACACTGAAGTTTTAAATATTAAGATACCCAGGGATAACTGTGGAAATTGGTATTTTCTTAATAATAATACCAAGGGGCCGCACGTATATAGAGAAAAGTATCGGTCGTAAAACTGATCCTTGTGGCAATCCAAGTTTACTTGTATAGTTTAGAAGGTTTTACTCTAGTATACTATCTATAGTTACACTACATATTCCTAAAGTTTACTATGATAAATACGGTTGCATACTCTTCCTTTCATGTGGGTTTGCATATTCAGATTCAATGGGCAGCCTAATATAAATGCAATTAAAACATTTTCATGTTAACAAACATCTTTCAATAAAGATTGAGTTGATTCAGAATGCGTTTCATACACCAAGTTCTGTATATATAAATGATTTACCAACAGAGAGAGATATTTGCATTCATTTATGATCTGCATTAGAATGGTCTTTCTTTCTGTACAATACTGTGCGTTGTTTTTTTTCTCTTTGCGTTTGACCTTTTTTCCTATCCTGTAAAGCTGCTTTGAAACAACATGTACTGTAAAAAGCGCAATATAAATGAAACAGAACGTGTGAGTATTGGCGTGTGAGTTTTAGAGAATGGTTCAATGAAAGCATGACATCCTTTACCTGTTCAAAGAACACATCCATGTCAATATTAACGGGAACATTAGTTTCATCCTCTGGGCCATTTTCCTGAAAAATCCACATCACACACATCACACAACTAAAACTTCATATTCAAACCTTAATATCCATAATATGGATAAGTAAGTGTATTTTGATTCTAGCCTTACTAAGTGTAAAACAGTGTCATACTTTCTTTGTTTACTACCAGTGTGTCATTTGGAATAGAGACGAATTGTTCACTTTACGTCACATGCAAGTGTTGTTTAACTTCTGTATTATGTGGAATTGAAGGTGTTGCAGGACACATAAATCAGAGAGTATTTAAGTATAATTAACGCAGAAGCAGCGGTCTCATCAGCCTGATCATGTGAGGACCGAAGAGTGTAGAGATCAGCGACTCCGGGCACTTGAGTATTACATTTTCAGCAGTTTGTTTCAATCTAGCTGTTATTTAGCTCTTGTTTTTTACATTTCTTTTGCTTGCTCTTTTCCTTTTCACTTGTTTTATTTTTATCTTGAACTTTTATCTTGCTTTAAAATTCCAAAAATTCTTTAACACTCATAAATTTTTTGGGTCACATCGTAGAAAATTCAATACTTATAATCGGTTTACTTTTACTACAACCCCAAATCAGAAAAAGTTGGGACAGTATACAGTTAGTGCTGAAACAGAGAGACCAGCGTGTCCTCAGTCTTGTTAACAGTACATTGGCAGCTCCAGAAGCTTGCAGTCCCGGCATTCCTCCAATAGAGAATGTGTGGCAACGAAGACCCGGAACTGTTGCCCACCTTAAGACTTGTTTGCAGGAAGAATGGGACAAAATGACACCTGAAACACTTCATCACTCGGTGTCTTAAGTCCTTAAATGTCTTTTAAGTGTTGTGAAAAGGAATGGCAACATTACAAAGTGGTAAATGCTTTACTGTCCCAACTTTTGGTTTAAATGTGTTGCAGGTCTGAATGACAGGAAAGGATGCATATTTACAAATGACATGAAGTTGACCAGACAAAACATGAAATATTTTGTGTTCATATTGTCTTCAATGAAATACAAGTCAAAGTAAAAAATTTTATTTGCATTTTCCATACTGTCCCACCTTTTTCTGATTTGGGGTTGTACATTACCATTACACATTCCCATAGGCTTCTGGAGCTGCCAATCTACTGTTAACAAGGCTGAGAACACGCTGGTCTCTCTGTTTTAGCACTAACTGTAATTTAAATTAAACAGGAGGAAAGCAGATTGTGCCCTTGTGTGAAAAAAAAACCTCCTTCGAATTGCATGTGGTATTTCATTCTTTCAAAATATCTTCTGAAGTCATCTATCGCGCCCTAGGAGTTTGATGTGCTCCTGTGATCTCTTCCAGAAGATGGCACCCCTCTCATGGCGATAGAATACAGGCGGCAGGTTTTCAGATGGCTCAAGGCCAGTATACTAAAAGTATTGTACAAAACGTATTATACAATTTTTAGTAGTATACTTAAAATACAAAAAAATACTAATGCTTGGAAACTTCCACATTCACCTTGTAAAATCCTTAGCTGGCAACTTCAACAACTGGACCTCAATCGACAAACTTGACCTCAATGGATTTTCCACGCAAGCGACCCACAAGTCAGGGAACCAACTTGATCTTATCCACACACACACTAATGCTCTACTCATCACACTCAGGTAACACCACTACATCTATACCTATACTTCCGATTATTTTACTAACACTATGATCATGATCTGTCCACACCAGACACGACATCTCCTTCCTGGCTTGAAACTTTCAGATGCAACCTCCGTCTGCATTCTGTGTTTTCTGTCACTTTTTAAACAGCTGCCAATCACAGTGCAGCAGGGGCGGGACAAATGCTACTTTCAATATAGAACAACAACTGCACAGCTGTTAAAGAAAAAAATGAATGCAAAAATAATATTAATCTTTATTGAGAGTAAATGAAATGTCTTAAACAAGCTGCACAATAATGCCTCAATGTACACGCACCCTTAAGCGCGTCTCATCTTTGACCAACTCTCTTCCTTCCTTACTCAGAACAACCTTTGGACCGCAACCAGTCAGTCTTGAGAGTGGGCAATCCACTTAAACTGTGCTGTTTGCAGTTGTCGAAGACCTAAGACTGGCAAGGGCAGCCCTAAGTCATCTGTTCTCATCCTGCTGGATATTTCAGCGGCTTTCGACACGGCATGCCTCTTTCGAAACTCAAAACCCTAAGCATCTCCGAAACATCACTCCAGTGGTTCCAGTCCTACCTCTCAGGTAGGACCTTCAGGGTTTCCTGGAGATGTGAAGTCTCGGAATCGCAACATCTCAACATCGGTGTACCTCAGGGGTCAGTGATTGGGCCACTGCTCTTGTCCATCTACATGACATCGGTGGGATTCGTCATTTGGAAGCATGGCTTTTCCTATCACTGCTATGTGGATGACATGCAACTGCACTAAGCGTTCCATCCTGAAGATCAGATGGTTGGGCACGTAGATCAGCATGCCTCTACAGCTGAACCTTGCAAAAACTGAACTTCTCGTCATCTCCACCGACCAGAAGATCTGTCACAACCTCTCTTTCCGACTAGGACCATCCATCATAGTACACTTCAGGACAGCCAGAAATTCCGTAGTAGATATTAAAGATTAACTAACTTCCAAGGACCCCCCACCTTCATTCGCCGATACAGACACATGTGCCCTCCTGATCCCTGCACTCTGCTAATGATCGACGTCCATTGGTGCTGATATTAAAAGGTAAGAAATCACTCTCACGCACCTTCACTGGTTCAGTTCCATGATGGTCGAACGATCTGGCGTTACAACGTGTTTTGCAGACTCAGTTTCCAGCTGTAAAAGCTGCCTTAAAATGCTTTCTTTTCCGCTTACACAAATAAACCTCTTTCCTGACATCCTCATTTTACCGATTAAATAATCCATGGCACTTGGCTTGTATGTTCTGTTTTTCTAACTAAGACTGGCATTAAGTCACTTATGTTTGCTTTCTTACCACTTGTACTAAATGTTTCTTCTGTAAAGGTCATTTGTAAATCACTTTGGATGAAAGCATCAGCTAAAGGACTAAATGTTATTTTAATATTTACACTTAAACTGAACACAAATGTTCTTTAAAGTTCTTATGTTTCTTTAATTAAAGAACATAATCAGTTGTGAACATTTACATATTACATTATTATATAAATATTCATTTTATTTTTTAATATTTTGAAAACTCTGCTTTGCTTCAGTTATTTTGATGCCGTTTTACTTTTTTTTAGCTCAGTTATAAAGTAAGTCAAGGTTTAACAATATTTTGGTGTGTATGACTAAATGAAAGGTTACAGGAATCGCAACAGGGCTGAAAGTCTCTTGTGTCTGTTTGTTCTGTGGTCAATGATTGTACTAAGATCAGTGAACAGTTCTGAATCAAACAGAAAATATTCACTGACAACATAAACTTCATTATTTATCATGTCAAAACTCTCTACATGTCGAAAATTTGAAACGTAAGTTTAGTAGACAACACTATGATGAAGATCTGGATTTGTTTTGTATGGTAAAATAAAAATTCCAACAGTGTCAAAATCATTGACAAAAATCATAAAATATCTTTTGCTGTACCTTCTGAGATTTATTTGTCTTACATATGAGCACCATTTTTAAGAAATGAAATAAGTGAATGAACTTACAACCCGGAGCTCTTGTATGCGATCTTTCATATTTGATCACAGCAGTGAGATAAGCCTTGTGTCCCTCTCTCAGTTAACGCGGTTCTGTTCTATAAACTCATTCTGTCTATACGTTTTGATTTGGTCTTTATATCACACTATTATGATGCATGAATCTACAATAATGGATATCATTTAAATTTGTGGTATGGTTTCTTTTTTATATTAAGTGGATATCCTTTAAGTGTGCTCGTTTCATCAAAACCGTATGGATTGTCCGTTTTTTTTCTCTAAGTCAGAAGTATTTTTTGGTGTTGTTAACAGATATGGTCGTACCTCTCAAAGTATTTGACACATACACTCTAATAGATCTCAATTTGTTATCACTGTAAAACAGTGTAAAATGTATTTGAGTTTTTTAGAATGAAAGCACAGGCTATTGTAAATTGTGCACGGTTTTAATCTTATTAAATACAATTTAAGATCAAATGTCATGATATCAACTGTGCACCTGCTGTATGAACACATCTGTTTATATTGCAGTTATTACAAAAGTTTTTTGGATTTCTTGATACAAGCCATCTGTAGAATCTTCCTTTTTCACTTAAGAACCCATAAGAAACAGCAGCTCTTGTGATTTAAATCTCTATATAACACTGAAGGCTTAGAATCGAGGTCTCCTGTGACGGCCTGTGTACTTTGTGTCTGCTCTCACTTCCCTAAAAAGAAGAAAAAATAACCTCAACAAAAAAACCCAAGATCATATAAACTGTTAAGAAAAACAGAGCTTTCTGTCTGAGAATGAATTTAACAATTCTGCTATATGAATTGGATATGAATAATAATGATATTTAGAATAATCATGTCTGTCAAGGATCCACTAATTGCAGTCTCATATAATATACCTTCAATATTATTTATAACAAACGAACCCATAATATCAGTAGCACACTCACACGTGTGTGTTTTATGGCACTTGGCACAAAGATTTAATAATTATGTTTTGAAAAAAATCACTGTCATACTTTCCCTGTCGACGACGTCGTTCCTTCTTTTCTAAGATCCAGTCTTTATTCTTCTTCACTGATTTCCCCTTCATATTGTTAAAACGTGATCTTACATACAGGTAGAAAACACAAGAAAATGAAGGTTCATGTACCCACGATAACTAAGTACTATAGTTAACACAAACTAAGACTATTTGTTGAGTTTAAAGTCGTGCCTGTGATGCAAATATACACATCAATAAAAAGTGCTAAAACCAAGTGAAAGTGCTAACCTCTTTGCTGTAAAGTGAGCTTGAGATGATACACATCTGTCAGTGGAATCTGAATCCAAACCCTGAAATAAAACACACAATTATTCAATCACAGACAACACTGAGCAACCGCACATGTTTGTGTGTGTGTGTGTGTGTGTGTGTGTACACACCTTGGGTAAAACACCTGATACTCCAGCAAATAAACACAGGAAAAACCTTCAGAAAACAGAAAGAATTGAAATCTATCCATAATGAGCAACAACAATAATAAAGGGGTGATTCACTGGAATTACTTTTTGGCTTTGCTGCTGTTGGGATAATCCACCACCATTCCGCCAGTGAATCCTGCCTTCATGGCCTGAGCTGTGATCAGCTCCAGCTGAAAACGCATCCACAAAGCAAATCACATCCAGTCTCAACATTAACACTAAATTATGACTATGATGGATGCATTAATGAATCCTTTGGCATCACTTAATGTGTTGTTTTTCTTCAGTAACACAAAATACAAACCTGCTCAGAGTTTTCAGGATAAATCTGGAAGACAGCACGAGCACCTCTTGCCTTTAAAAAAACAATAAGATCAAGGTAAAAAGTGCGCAGATGTTTAATGATGCACTAAATCTGTGGACAGGTAAAATGTGTGCTGACCAGTGAAGAGTAAAGCGTGCTAAAGAAACGGTAGAGTCTCTTTGGAGGACTGTGTGTTTTCTTATCAGCATTACACAACCACTGCAGAGCTGAAATACTGAAAGCAAAAACATTCAGAATTATGGATGCACCAAAATGAAAATTCTTGGCCAAAATTGAAAAAGAGGGACCGAAGGCCGAAAACCAAAACACCAAAATGTGCCATTGGTTAAATGCATGCATTTATGGCCATTGCATAAATTAATATTAAAATTTTAGAGAAAAAAAACAATAACAGATTATAAACGGATATATTAAGCACATGTAACAATGTACAGTGTAAAATAAAACTAAAATGTTTTACCTGACCCTACTCATGTGTACATCAAATAATACTTTTCCTTTAACTCTGAAAGGTTGTAAAAGCTCTTAAAAAAAACAGTCCACAGTGGAACAGCACTTATTACATGTTGCAAAGCCTCTTTGCGAAAAAGCAATTCTTTGCTGCTATAGCCAGATCACGGCTCGAAGATCCCTTTAGACCAGTGGGTTTTTCACGCTTATTGCCTCCTTTGAGCAGACCAGACAACAATGGATACGGAGAACCGGCGTGGAGACGCATTCCTATTCACAATCAAGCAAGACAAAACCTCAACATGAAAAGATGACGCATCGATGCAAGACTGACCTTACACAACCGTCAAACGTCCCGGCTCGGAAGGGCATTCCTTCACCCATATCTCCCAGAACCAGATCTCCATCTACATCACGATCTAAAGCCACATCTGAGGACCACAATGAGAGTCAAAGACACACAAAACTTCATTCAATTTCAATGACCTAATGTAACGTTTATTAATAAGTCCTGTGTTTTTGACAAAGTATCGATTTGGTATTGGGACCGAAACACTTTCCTTTGAAAAATGTTGGTATTGTGATGACACTAGTTCAGTGAAGATCATACTACCTCAGTACACTTAACCAGTCACACACCCTGTAAAACTGCACACACTCCAATGCCATTCGCTCATTCTTTAATTTCTCTTTTTGTCTGGTACGACAAAAATTTGTCTTCGAAAATCTGGTGTTCGAAGCGAGTGTGTGTTCACAGTGGGGGTGTGTTCACTTACTGTGTGTGTTCACTTACTGAGTGTGTTCACAGTGTGTGTGTGTGTGTGTGTGTGTGTGTGTGTGTTCGAAGCGAGTGTGTGTTCACAGTGGGGGTGTGTTCACTTACTGTGTGTGTTCACTTACTGAGTGTGTTCACAGTGGGGGTGTGTGTGTGTTCGAAGGGAGTGTGTGTTCACAGTGGGGGTGTGTTCACTTACTGTGTGTGTTCACTTACTGAGTGTGTTCACAGTGGGTGTGTGTGTGTTCGAAGCGAGTGTGTGTTCGCAGTGGGGGTGTGTTCTCTTACTGTGTGTGTTCACTTACTGAGTGTGTTCACAGTGGGTGTGTGTTCTCTTACTGTGTGTGTTCACTTACACACTGGGATGGGTTAAATGCAGAGCACAAATTCCAAGTATGGGACACAACACTTGGCCACATGACACGTCACTTCACTAATCCTCAACTAAAGCTCAGCTCAGTAATCATTGGCTCAGTGATGGTCTGTCTGTGTGAGTGCACGTGTGTGTGTGTTCATGTGTGTGTGTTGTATTTTTTCTGTACCCAGCATGGCTGTACTGATGTCCACACCAACCCAGTAGTGACCAACCTCAGATAAATAATCTCCACTGAGTCCGGATCCACAGCTGGAAATCAATATCATGTTAGACAAGCATCAGAGTGTGATGTTCAGTGTGTGACATGTGAAAAACACGTATGTACCCAACATCCAGGAGAAAACACGGCTGATCTTCAGAAAGACACAGGAGCTCAACAGCCCGTTCTGACATCTGTGTCTGGATCTCTATCATACGGGAGCTACACACACACACTTACAGTATAAGTATTTAATATAAGCATCAATCACACTTTCTGTTTGTTATTATCATTCAAACTCACTTCTGAGAGTACTTCTTTGCCTCCTCCTCATTGTAGAACTGTTCAAACAGAACAGCTATTAATATCTTGAATAAAACTATGACATAAGTATCTCAAATTGAACTAAATAACAAAATAACAATATGTACATTTCCTTGGTGCAGGACAACGTGATCAAACCATTTCTAATGGTAAATAAAACATTTTTAATAACTATTGTAGTATTAACTGTGTGTAGTATCTGTGCGTGTGTGTGTGTGTAGTATCTGTGCGTGTGTGTGTGTGTGTAGTATCTGTGCGTGTGTGTGTGTGTAGTATCTGTGCGTGTGTGTGTGTGTAGTATCTGTGCGTGTGTGTGTGTGTAGTATCTGTGCGTGTGTGTGTGTGTAGTATCTGTGCGTGCGTGTGTGTGTGTGTAGTATCTGTGCGTGTGTGTGTGTGTAGTATCTGTGCATGTGTGTGTGTGTAGTATCTGTGCATGTGTGTGTGTGTGTGTGTGTGTAGTATCTGTGCGTGTGTGTGTGTGTGTAGTATCTGTGCGTGTGTGTGTGTGTGTGTAGTATCTGTGTGTGTGTGTGTGTGTGTGTTGTATCTGTGCGTGTGTGTAGTATTTGTGTGTGTGTGTGTGTGTAGTATTTGTGCGTGTAGTATTTGTGTGTGTGTGTGTGTGTGTAGTATTTGTGTGTGTGTGTGTGTGTGTAGTATCTGTGCGTGTGTGTGTGTGTGTGTAGTATCTGTGCGTGTGTGTGTGTGTAGTATCTGTGCGTGTGTGTAGTATTTGTGCGTGTAGTATTTGTGTGTGTGTGTGTAGTATCTGTGCGTGTGTGTGTGTAGTATCTGTGCGTATGTGTGTGTATGTGTAGTATCTGTGCGTGTGTGTGTGTGTAGTATCTGTGCGTGTGTAGTATCTGTGCGTGTGTGTGTGTGTGTGTAGTATCTGTGCGTGTGTGTGTGTGCGTGTAGTATCTGTGCGTGTGTGTGTGTATGTGTAGTATCTGTGCGTGTGTGTGTGTGTGTGTGTAGTATCTGTGCGTATGTGTGTGTATGTGTAGTATCTGTGCGTGTGTGTGTGTGTAGTATCTGTGCGTGTGTGTGTGTGTGTGTAGTATCTGTGCGTGCGTGTGTGTGTGTGTAGTATCTGTGCGTGTGTGTGTGTGCGTGTAGTATTTGTGTGTGTGTGTGTGTGTGTGTAGTATCTGTGCGTGTGTGTGTGTGTAGTATCTGTGCGTATGTGTGTGTATGTGTAGTATCTGTGCGTGTGTGTGTGTGTAGTATCTGTGCGTGTGTGTGTGTGTGTAGTATCTGTGCGTGCGTGTGTGTGTGTGTAGTATCTGTGCGTGTGTGTGTGTGCGTGTAGTATCTGTGCGTGTGTGTGTGTATGTGTAGTATCTGTGTGTGTGTGTGTGTGTAGTATCTGTGCGTGTGTGTGTGTGCGTGTAGTATCTGTGCGTGTGTGTGTGTATGTGTAGTATCTGTGCGTGTGTGTGTATGTGTAGTATCTGTGCGTGTGTGTAGTATCTGTGCGTGTGTGTGTGCGTGTAGTATCTGTGCGTGTGTGTAGTATCTGTGCGTGTGTGTAGTATCTGTGCGTGTGTGTGTATGTGTAGTATCTGTGCGTGTGTGTGTATGTGTAGTATCTGTGCGTGTGTGTAGTATGTGTAGTATCTGTGCGTGTGTGTAGTATGTGTAGTATCTGTGCGTGTGTGTAGTATCTGTGCGTGTGTGTAGTATCTGTGCGTGTGTGTGTATGTGTAGTATCTGTGCGTGTGTGTAGTATCTGTGCGTGTGTGTAGTATCTGTGCGTGTGTGTAGTATCTGTGCGTGTGTGTGTATGTGTAGTATCTGTGCGTGTGTGTGTATGTGTAGTATCTGTGCGTGTGTGTGTATGTGTAGTATCTGTGCGTGTGTGTGTATGTGTAGTATCTGTGCGTGTGTGTGTATGTGTAGTATCTGTGCGTGTGTGTAGTATCTGTGCGTGTGTGTGCGTGTAGTATCTGTGCGTGTGTGTATGTGTAGTATCTGTAGTCTCTGTGTCTGTGTATAGTATTTATGTGTGCGTGTGTGTAGCATTTGTGTGTGTGTAGTATCTGTGCGTGCGTGCGTGTGTGTGTGTAGTATTTGTGTGTGTGTGTAGTATCTGTGCGTGTGTGTGTGTAGTATCTGTGTGTGTGTGTGTAGTATCTGTGTGTGTGTGTGTAGTATCTGTGCGTGTGTGTGTGTGTGTAGTATTTGTGTGTGTGTGTGTGTATGTGTAGTATCTGTAGTCTCTGTATAGTATTTATGTGTGTGTGTGTGTGTAGTCTGTGTCTGTGCGTGTGTGCAGTATTTATGCGTGTGTATGTGTAGCATATTTGTGTGGTTGTGTGTGTGTTTGTGTGTGTATAGTACCTGTGTCTGTGTGGTTGTGTGTGTTTGTGTGTGTATAGTACCTGTGTCTGTGTGTTTGTGTGTGTGTGTTTGTGTGTGTATTAGAAATGTTGCACACGTCATCACTCACCACCTCAGGAGGAGCTGTGTGTTCAGGTCTACGACAACTTGAAGACATGTTGATAATTAAAGAACACAACACTGAACAACAAGATTGTGTTATGATTAGAGATCACACACAACACACATGTCTACTAACGCGCTTGGCGCACGCTGATGACGTCATGTGCGCGCGACAATGCTTAGCGATTTCTTTGAACAAAGTTTATTATTATATGAAGAGGTTAAAAGAAAACTTTATTAATATTTAATATTATTAATATTATTTTAATAGTTTTCTGAAAATACCGTTTTAACCTGGCCCCATACATTTGTTCATATTCAATGTTTCATTTTAAAGTGGTTACTATAGTAAAAAAATATAAAAAATGTATATGTTACTATAGTAAAAAAATATAAAAAATGTATATGTTACTATAGTAAAAAAAATATAAAAAATGTATATGTTACTATAGTAAAAAAATATAAAAAATGTATATGTTACTAGAGTAAAAAATATATAAAAAATGTATATGTTACTATAGTAAAAAAATATAAAAAATGTATATGTTACTATCTTAAAAAATATAAAAAAATGTATATGTTACTATAGTAAAAAAATATAAAAATGTATATGTTACTATAGTAAAAAAAATATAAAAAAATGTATATGTTACTATAGTAAAAAAATATAAAAAAATGTATATGTTACTATAGTAAAAAATATATAAAAAAATGTATATGTTACTATAGTAAAAAATATATAAAAAATGTATATGTTACTATAGTAAAAAAATATAAAAAATGTATATGTTACTATAGTAAAAAAATATAAAAATGTATATGTTACTATAGTAAAAAAAATATAAAAATGTATATGTTACTATAGTAAAAAAATATATAAAAAATGTATATGTTACTATAGTAAAAAAATATAAAAAATGTATATGTTACTATAGTAAAAAAATATAAAAAAATGTATATGTTACTATAGTAAAAAAATATAAAAAAATTTATATGTTACTATAGTAAAAAATATATAAAAAAATGTATATGTTACTATAGTAAAAAAATAAAAAAAAATTTATATGTTACTATAGTAAAAAAAAAAAAATGTATATGTTACTATAGTAAAAAAATATAAAAAATGTATATGTTACTATAGTAAAAAATATATTAAAAAATGTATATGTTACTATAGTAAAAAAATATAAAAAAATGTTTATGTTACTATAGTAAAAAAATATAAAAAAATGTATATGTTACTATAGTAAAAAAATATATAAAAAATGTATATGTTACTATAGTAAAAAAATATAAAAAATGTATATGTTACTATAGTAAAAAAATATAAAAAATGTATATGTTACTATAGTAAAAAAATATAAAAAATGTATGTTACTATAGTAAAAAAATATAAAAAATGTATATGTTACTATAGTAAAAAAAAATATAAAAAATGTATATGTAACTATAGTAAAAAAATATAAAAAATGTATATGTAACTATAGTAAAAAAATATAAAAAATGTATATGTTACTATAGTAAAAAAATATAAAAAAATGTTTATGTAACTATAGTAAAAATATATAAAAAATGTATATGTTACTATAGTAAAAAAAATATAAAAAATGTATATGTAACTATAGTAAAAAAATATAAAAAATGTATATGTAACTATAGTAAAAAAATATAAAAAATGTATATGTAACTATAGTAAAAAAATATAAAAAATGTATATGTAACTATAGTAAAAAAATATAAAAAATGTATATGTTACTATAGTAAAAAAATATAAAAAATGTATATGTTACTATTGTAAAAAAATATAAAAAATGTATATGTAACTATAGTAAAAAAATATAAAAAATGTATATGTAACTATAGTAAAAAAATATAAAAAATTTATATCTAACTATAGTAAAAAAATATAAAAAATGTATATGTAACTATAGTAAAAAAATATAAAAAATGTATATGTAACTATAGTAAAAAAATATAAAAAATGTATATGTCACTATAGTAAAAAAAATATAAAAAATGTATATGTTACTATAGTAAAAAAAATATAAAAAATGTATATGTTACTATAGTAAAAAAAATATAAAAAATGTATATGTTACTATAGTAAAAAAAATATAAAAAATGTATATGTTACTATAGTAAAAAAATATAAAAAATGTATATGTTACTATAGTAAAAAATATATAAAAAATGTATATGTTACTATAGTAAAAAATATATAAAAAATATATATGTTACTATAGTAAAAAAAATATAAAAAATGTATATGTTACTATAGTAAAAACATATAAAAAATGTATATGTTACTATAGTAAAAACATATAAAAAATGTATATGTTACTATAGTAAAAAAATATAAAAAATGTATATGTTACTATAGTAAAAAAAATGTAAAAAATGTGTTTAAAAACAACAACAAGATAGCATGAAAGCTATGACATCAGGGTTGAGTTTTATTTACAGAAGCTTTAAGTACACAATGTTAAGTTTCAACACAAACAACACACAACACAACTAACACACAACACAACTAACACACAACACAACTAACACACAACACAACTAACACACAACACAACTAACACACAACACAACACAACTAACACACAACACAACTAACACACAACACAACTAACACACAACACAACTAACACACAACACAACACAACTAACACACAACACAACACAACTAACACACAACACAACTAACACACAACACAACTAACACACAACACAACTAACACACAACACAACTAACACACAACACAACTAACACACAACACAACTAACACACAACACATCTAACACTCAACACAACTAACACACAACACAACTAACACACAACACAACTAACACACAACACAACTAACACGTCACGCTGATAAATGAGGGATCCAAAAGCAGAGATGAAAGGAATAACAGTCTTTAATGAAAATAATGTAACAAAGGCAGTCCGTCTTTAAAGCACACAGAACTGATAAATGTAACAAGAACAAGTAAAGACTCTTCTCTTGATGAGTATCAGAACAGGACTCGCTTGTAGCAGACTTGAGGCTCAGGCAGATAACTCAGACAGGGTGAGAGAACCACAGCGGTTCACATACAGCAGCAGAACACAGCAGAACACAGAACACAGCAGAACACAGAACACAGCAGAACACAGCAGAACACAGAACACAGCAGAACACAGCAGAACACAGAACACAGCAGAACACAGCAGAACACAGCAGAACACAGCAGAACACAGTAGAACACAGCAGAACACAGCAGAACACAGCAGAACACAGAACACAGCAGAACACAGCAGAACACAGAACACAGCAGAACACAGCAGAACACAGAACACAGCAGAACACAGAACACAGCAGAACACAGCAGAACACAGAACACAGCAGAACACAGAACACAGCAGAACACAGCAGAACACAGCAGAACACAGAACACAGCAGAACACAGCAGAACACAGCAGAACACAGCAGAACACAGAACACAGCAGAACACAGCAGAACACAGAACACAGCAGAACACAGAACACAGCAGAACACAGCAGAACACAGAACACAGCAGAACACAGCAGAACACAGAACACAGCAGAACACAGCAGAACACAGCAGAACACAGAACACAGCAGAACACAGCAGAACACAGCAGAACACAGCAGAACACAGAACACAGCAGAACACAGCAGAACACAGAACACAGCAGAACACAGAACACAGCAGAACACAGAACACAGCAGAACACAGAACACAGCAGAACACAGCAGAACACAGCAGAACACAGCAGAACACAGAACACAGCAGAACACAGCAGAACACAGCAGAACACAGCAGAACACAGTAGAACACAGCAGAACACAGCAGAACACAGCAGAACACAGAACACAGCAGAACACAGCAGAACACAGAACACAGCAGAACACAGCAGAACACAGAACACAGCAGAACACAGAACACAGCAGAACACAGCAGAACACAGAACACAGCAGAACACAGAACACAGCAGAACACAGCAGAACACAGCAGAACACAGAACACAGCAGAACACAGCAGAACACAGAACACAGCAGAACACAGCAGAACACAGAACACAGCAGAACACAGCAGAACACAGCAGAACACAGAACACAGCAGAACACAGAACACAGCAGAACACAGCAGAACACAGAACACAGCAGAACACAGCAGAACACAGCAGAACACAGCAGAACACAGCAGAACACAGAACACAGCAGAACACAGCAGAACACAGCAGAACACAGCAGAACACAGAACACAGCAGAACACAGCAGAACACAGAACACAGCAGAACACAGAACACAGCAGAACACAGAACACAGCAGAACACAGAACACAGCAGAACACAGAACACAGCAGAACACAGCAGAACACAGAACACAGCAGAACACAGCAGAACACAGAACACAGCAGAACACAGCAGAACACAGCAGAACACAGCAGAACACAGAACACAGAACACAGCAGAACACAGCAGAACACAGAACACAGCAGAACACAGCAGAACACAGCAGAACACAGCAGAACACAGCAGAACACAGAACACAGAACACAGCAGAACACAGCAGAACACAGAACACAGCAGAACACAGCAGAACACAGAACACAGCAGAACACAGCAGAACACAGAACACAGAACACAGCAGAACACAGCAGAACACAGCAGAACACAGCAGAACACAGCAGAACACAGAACACAGCAGAACACAGAACACAGCAGAACACAGCAGAACACAGCAGAACACAGAACACAGAACACAGAACACAGCAGAACACAGAACACAGCAGAACACAGCAGAACACAGCAGAACACAGCAGAACACAGCAGAACACAGAACACAGCAGAACACAGAACACAGCAGAACACAGCAGAACACAGCAGAACACAGAACACAGAACACAGAACACAGAACACAGCAGAACACAGCAGAACACAGAACACAGAACACAGCAGAACACAGAACACAGCAGAACACAGCAGAACACAGAACACAGCAGAACACAGAACACAGCAGAACACAGAACACAGCAGAACACAGCAGAACACAGAACACAGCAGAACACAGAACACAGAACACAGCAGAACACAGAACACAGCAGAACACAGAACACAGCAGAACACAGCAGAACACAGAACACAGAAAACAGAACACAGAACACAGCAGAACACAGCAGAACACAGAACACAGAACACAGCAGAACACAGAACACAGAACACAGCAGAACACAGAACACAGAACACAGCAGAACACAGAACACAGAACACAGCAGAACACAGCAGAACACAGAACACAGAACACAGCAGAACACAGAACACAGCAGAACACAGCAGAACACAGAACACAGCAGAACACAGAACACAGCAGAACACAGCAGAACACAGAACACAGCAGAACACAGAACACAGCAGAACACAGAACACAGCAGAACACAGAACACAGCAGAACACAGCAGAACACAGAACACAGCAGAACACAGAACACAGCAGAACACAGCAGAACACAGAACACAGAACACAGAACACAGCAGAACACAGAACACAGCAGAACACAGCAGAACACAGCAGAACACAGAACACAGCAGAACACAGCAGAACACAGAACACAGCAGAACACAGAACACAGCAGAACACAGAACACAGAACACAGAACACAGCAGAACACAGCAGAACACAGAACACAGCAGAACACAGAACACAGCAGAACACAGCAGAACACAGAACACAGAACACAGAACACAGAACACAGCAGAACACAGCAGAACACAGAACACAGAACACAGCAGAACACAGAACACAGAACACAGCAGAACACAGAACACAGAACACAGCAGAACACAGAACACAGAACACAGCAGAACACAGCAGAACACAGCAGAACACAGAACACAGCAGAACACAGCAGAACACAGAACACAGCAGAAACTTTGAGACTAGACCGTTTCAATGCAGACAAGACAAGAATAGGTGAGTACCTCTCAATACAGACAGGATGTAGCTGCAGACAAAACGCATGACATGTAACAATAATCCAACAAAGAGTCTACCAGAGCAAACACTCTATAAAGGGTGAACACTTAGGGCAAAGTAGAGACAGGAGTCACAGCAAATCAGCCCGAGCGCTGATTACAATGACAAACAGGGGAGGACAGAGAAAAAGTATTGTGTGTGTGTGTGTGTGT
This sequence comes from Triplophysa yarkandensis, assembly GCA_033220385.1. NCBI lineage: Eukaryota > Metazoa > Chordata > Actinopteri > Cypriniformes > Nemacheilidae > Triplophysa > Triplophysa yarkandensis. The sequence goes on from CM065678.1 coordinate 877,186, forward strand.
GTGTGTGTGTGTGTGTGTGTGTGTGTGTGTGTGTGTGTGTGTGTGTGTGTGTGTGTATGTGTGTGTGTGTGTGTGTAAGACAGTGTGCGAGAGAGAAAACTGAAGGAAAAACCAGACTCATGACATAACACAACACAAATAACACATCACAAATAACACATCACAAATAACACAACACAAATAACACAACACAACTAACACAACACAAATAACACAACACAAATAACACAACACAACTAACACAACACAAATAACACAACACAAATAACACATCACAAATAACACAACACAAATAACACATCACAAATAACACATCACAACTAACACAACACAAATAACACAACACAAATAACACAAATAACACAACTAACACAACACAACACAAATAACACAAATAACACAACACAACTAACACAACACAAATAACACAACACAACTAACACAACACAAATAACACAACACAACAAACTCAATACAAATAACACAACACAAATAACACAACACAAATAACACAACACAAATATTGTATTATTGAAGGATTATTGAAGGATTATTTAATGATTATTTAATGATTATTGAAGGATTATTTAATGATTATTTAATGATTATTTAATGATTATTTTATGATTATTTAATGATTATTTTATGATTATTTTATGATTATTTAATGATTATTGAAGGATTATTTAATGATTATTTTATGATTATTTTATGATTATTTTATGATTATTTAATGATTATTTAATGATTATTGAAGGATTATTTTATGATTATTGAAGGATTATTGAAGGATTATTTTATGATTATTGAAAAATTATTTTATGATTATTGAAGGATTATTTAATGATTATTTAATGATTATTGAAGGATTATTTAATGATTATTGAAGGATTATTTAATGATTATTTAATGATTATTTAATGATTATTGAAGGATTATTTAGTGATTATTTTATGATTATTGAAGGATTATTTAATGATTATTTAATGATTATTGAAGGATTATTTAATGATTATTTAATGATTATTGAAGGATTATTTAATGATTATTTAATGATTATTGAAGGATATTTAATGATTATTTAATGATTATTGAAGGTTTATTTAATGATTATTTAATGATTATTTAATGATTATTTAATGATTATTTAATAATTATTTAATAATTATTGAAGGATTATTTAATGATTGTTGAAGGATTATTTAATGATTATTTAATGATTATTTAATGATTGTTTTGAAGGATTATTTAATGATTATTTAATGATTATTGAAGGAGTTTTTAATGATTATTGAAGGATTATTTAATGATTATTGAAGGATAATTTTATGATTATTTTATGATTATTGAAATATTATTTAATAATTATTGAAGGATTATTTAATGATTGTTGAAGGATTATTTAATGATTATTGAAGGATTTTTTAATGATTATTGAAGGATTATTATAAAAAAGTGCTGGTAGAGATGCATAAATCCTCACATTAACCGATGAATGATGTTTCTGTGAGATCATCCAGATGTTAAATTCTTGTATTGTTGTGTATCAATGGTCCAGAATATTCTTGTCTCTGGTTGGGAATGTGATGTGTAGACAGCTCACGAGTTTTGAGTTTTGCCTGATTAAAGACTTGTAGAAAATAAGAAAAACTGAACACACAAAACACAGAACATTTACAGCGTTTTGGAAAAGAGCTCTTTATTTACATTTACATTTAGTCATTTAGCAGACGCTTTTATCCAAAGCGACTTACAATAGTCGAGGAGACAATGAAGCGGTAAATAGCCGATACAACAATAGGTGAACAAGTGCTACAACAATGTTACCGAGTAACACAGAGAGAGAAGTTACAAAAGATTTTTTTTCAGATAGAGTGAGTAGTTAGAAAAGAAGTGAGTTAGTGAGTTAGGTGTAGCCGGAAAAGATGAGTTTTTAGGAGTTTTTTGAAGATAGAGACCGAGTCTGACAAGCATGAAGCCAGAGGCAGATCGTTCCACCATCGAGGAACTGAAGCAAATTTATTTACAAATCGGATTCTAAAAAAGTTGGGACACTGTACAAATTGTGAATAAAACAGAATGCAATGATGTTAAAGTTTCAAATTTCAATATATCTAGAATACAATATAGATGACATATCAAATGTTTCAACTGAGAACATTTAAATGTACCATCAGAGATGGCGTCCCAGTTTTCCAAAAAGAACTTCAAATTTTGAAGCGTTGGCCCGAGGAAACACCTGCACTTCTGGATCATGTGTAGATATGGCTTCTTTTTCACCTATAGAGACTTAAGGGTCAATGGTCGGATGACACGCTGGATTGTGTTCACAGACAGTGTATTCTGGAAGTATTCCTGAGCCCATGTTGGGATTTCCATTACAGTTTCATTCCTGTATGTGATGCAGTGCTGTCTAAAGGCCAGAAGATCACGGGCATCTGTATGGGTTCCCAGCCTTGACCCTTACCCTTATTCTCTGAATATTTGAATGATATTATTTACATTTACATTATATTTAGGCATTTAGCAAATGCTTTTATCCAAAGCGACTTACAAAGAATAAGATGTTAGAGAGCCATTTCTTACCCTTATGAGATGGCACCACAAGACGTTGTTTGTTTACAGAACGTAGAGATATGTATATATGTATACTGTTGAATCCGTGAGTGAAGATAGCTGGGTGCTGAACCTGTGGTGGTCCTGTAGGAGATGAGGAGAGATTTAAATTCAATGCGAGCTGCTATGGGGAACCAATGTAGTTTAATGTAGAGAGGTGTTACATGGGTTCTTTTGGTTCCTTGAACACATCTCTTGCAGCTGCATTCTTTATCATCTGCAGAGGTTTAGTTGTGCACATCGGGAGTCCAGCAAACAGAGCATTGCCTCAGATGACCATCAGGATGGGACGACAGGAGACAGATAATTCTTCTCTGGACCAGATGGTGGGTCCGGAACTAGAAAAGCCTCTACAGCCCTCGAACAAAGGAAAGTCCAGGACAAGAACATCACGGATACCAATCCTCTGTGAAGACCTCGTCTGTGACGATCATCAGGATACGACCACAGCACACAGATGTGTCTTCTACATTCTGCTGAAGTCTGGACTTGGACTGCTGGATTCGTCTGGTCAGAGGAGAACTGTTCCAACTGAGCCTGGTTTCTCCCAAGGTTTTTTTCTCCATTTCTGTCACCGATGGAGTTTTGGTTTCCTTGTCGCCTCTGGTTTGCTTAGTTGGGGTCCCCTCATTTACAACGATATCGTTGATTTGATTGAATTTGAACGCACAGACATTTTTTAAAGTAAACGAAGAGGACATCAACGAACTGAAAATGAATGCACAGACACCATTAAACTGAACAGTGATAACATCCCCGAATTCAATAATGTATTAACTTTTAACATTAAGCATTATGATACACTGTTTACTAATTATTGTTGTTAAGCTGCTTTGATGCAATGTATTTTGTCTAAAGCGCTATAGAAATAAAGGTGACATTACAGTAGTCCAGCCTGGACAGGACCAGAGCCTGAACCGGGATTTGTGTTGCATGTTCTAAAAGAAAGGATTTGATCTTCCTGATGTTGTAGAGCGTAAATCTGCAGGATCTGGCAGTAGTGGCAAAATGATCCGTGAAGTTAAGCTGATCTTTGATGATTTCTCCCATGTTTCTGGCAGTCTTGGAGGGCACAATGGTTGACGATCCTAGTTAGATAGAGAGGTTGTGATGGGTCTTCCGATTTGCAGGGATTACGGGAAGTTCCACTGGAAAAGTGGAAATTATGCACTGTTGATGATGATAACTTCAAACTCTTTGCAATTTCTCTATGAGAAAATCCTTTATGTCTCCTTTCTATATTTCTCCACTATTTTTCACCGTAGCATTGGGGGTACATTTACATTTACATTTTGTCATTAAGCTGACTCTTCTTTCCAAAGCGACTTACAAGTGAGGTTTACAAAAGAAGCATGTACAACAGGCGATAACAATGCAATCGTAAGCTAAATTGATGCCAGTCCTAGCAAGAATAATATAACATGTGTACCAAGTGCTAAGGGAAAAAGGTATATATATATATATATATATATATATATTTTTTTTTATAGAAGAGTGAGCATATTAAATGAGGTTTATCAGTAATAGGTTTATTTGTGGGTAAGGTGCAAATGGAAAAGATGGTTTTTGAGGCGGCTTTTGAAGATGGAGACAGAGTCTACCAGTCGTGTTATAACAGGCAGATCGTTCCACCATTGTGGAACTGACTCAGAGAAGCTGCGTGAGAGAGATATTGTACCTTTTTGGGCCGATACCACCAGACGCGGATCATTCGCTGAGCAATGGGATCTGGCAGGCACGAATGAATGTATCAGCGAATGAAGGTATGGGGGTTATATACCTGTGGTGGTTTTGTAGGCGGTGAGTAGAGCTTTGAACTGGATGCGAGTGGCTGTAGGGAGCCAGTGTAACCTGATGAAGAGAGGTGTGACATGTGCTCTATTAGGTTCCTTGAAGACCACTCATGCCGCAGCATTTGGAATCACCTGCAGAGGTTTGGTAATGGAAGTCAGCAGTCCAGCGAGAAGAGTGTTGCAGTTATCCAGCTTAGACAGGACTATGGCCTGCACTAGGATTTGTGCAGCATGCTCCGAGAGGAAAGGCCTTATCTTACTGATGTTGTAGAAGTTATCGGCAGGATCGGACGGTTCTCGCAACATGATCCTTGAAAGTTGATCATCTATTAAAACTCCCAAATATCTGGCTGTTCTGGAGAGTTCTATGATGGATGGTCCTAGTCGGAAAGAGAGGTTGTGGCGGATCTTCGGGTAGGCAGGGATGACGAAGTTCAGTTTTCACAAGATTCAGTTTAAGATGGTGGTCCTTCATCCAGAGAACAATGTCACAAAGGCATGCTGATACCGTCTGGTCTTCAGTGTGGAACGCTAAGTGCAGCTGCGTGTCGTCCGTATAGCAGTGATTGGAAAATCCATGCTTCCGAATGATGAATCCCAGCGATGTCATGTAGATGGAGAAGAGCAGTGGCAAAAGCACTGAGCCCTGAGGTACACCAGTGTTCAGATGTTTCGATTCCGAGACTTCACTTCTCCAGGAGACCCTGAAGGACCTACCTGAGGGGTAGGACTGGAACCACTGGATTGCTGTGTCAGAGATGCCCATGGTTTAAAGGAGAATGCAATGGTTGACAGTATCGAAAGCCGCAGAAAGGTCCAACAGGATGAGAACGGATGACTTGATTGACAGCTACTGAAAGCAGAGCGGTTTCCGTGGAGTGCCCACTCTTGAAGCCCGACTGGTTGCTGTCTAGGAGGTTGTTCTGCATAAGGAAGGAGGAGAGTTGCTAAAAGACCACACGCTCGAGGGTTTCTCCAGCGAAGGGAAGGAGAGATTTCGGCCTGTATTGGTGTTCCTCTTCCCATCTTGACTTCTGAGAGACACTACCACTCTGGGAGGCTCTTTTTATACCCATTCATGTTGCCAATTGACCAAATAAGTGGCGAATTGGTCCTCCAGCTGTTCCTTATATGTACATTTAACTTTTACAGCGTCTTATTGCTACATATCCCAACTTTTTTGGAATGTGTAGCTCTCATGAAATCCAAAATGAGCCAATATTTGGCATGACATATCAAAATGTCTCACTTTCAACATTTGATGTGTTATCTATATTCTATTGCGAATAAAATATAAGTTTATGAGATTTGTAAATTATTGCTTTTTTATTCACAATTTGTACAATGTCCCACCTGGAATCGGGTTTGTACATCATGATAAGGAACAACCGGTGTTGTTCCTTACCGGTGTACAAAATCTCAACGTGATTAAATGCTTAATTATAAGCATAAAGTTCTTTACTTTAAAAACAATACAAACAAAATACTAATGATACACAACAAATTGTCAGGGGAACAAAAACATTTTTTTATGGTAACTATAAATCTGTGGAATTCAAATAGTTGTATGTACAATAAAGTAAATAATAAATAAGTAATGAAATGCACAAACACTCTCTATACAAAGTATCTCTTACTAAAGAAAACAGTTGATTTAATAAATTCACTTATATATGTTTTGGTTGATGGGAAAGATTTTTTGGCCAAATGCATCTGGGTGCTGAACAAACAGACCTGTTCATGATTTCACAGAACTGATAAAAATTTAAACTATTGTCTGTTTGACAATTGAACTGAAGGAGAATGATTAATCTTAATCCTGTATGAAATTCACATACTTCAGACTGTCAAACAATATTTAGTGGCATCCTAACATTTATATTTATATGAGGGAGAGGAAACTAAACAGAACTCTGGGGTAAAGTCTTTAAGTATCTAATCTGATATGAACAGTCCCCATCAATCAACCACATGTCCAAGATCATAACCCCACGGTTGAGATGTGTACCAGGAGAAAAAGTGCTGTCACATAGGACTACCCATCCACCCATCACAATCTCCTTGCTTCTAGTGACCAGCATTAGTGTGATCATACACCTGTGATGTGCACATGATTCCTTAGACAGATCTTGAAGAGGATACACATGAAGCAGGACTAACACCATGACCATGGCCTTCCGGCTTTTTCCACATCAGTTCAATTTCAGAGAAATTGCATGAGTTTGCTGCCATGCTCAGAATGCACTGTTGTTGGTGGGCTTTCGTTCCACTGCTGGGCCAATAATAACTACAGATTATCATACATTCACACACGATCAGATTTTTCTAAAGATAGAGGACTCTTAAACATCTGCAAGTTAATCTATCCTTAGCAATTGAGAGGTGAAACACTGCAAAACTAGAACCCTATATATATAGACAGCACGAGGATTCCTTCATTCAACATGCATCCATAAACCTGTAAACATCAGGTGAAGATCACAACAACACAACAGGTTCAGTGAGGTAATGCTACAACATTCAAATATTGTTCAAACATTAGGAGAACACGCTAATGTGACTATACAACAAAAAATTACTCACAAACAAATGACTTAATTAATTCTCTCCGATTTCTGCTAAAACACAAGTGACTTTCTTTCCCCTGCAAACAAGAAATTTTTCCTCAAAGTATTTTTTAATTCATGTGAAATTTATCAAAGTATCAGCCCCATGTGCAAATATGTTGAGTTTCACAGCCTGTATTTAAAGTTACTAAAGGTACAAAGAAGCAAAACACCAAACTTTAATCTGCTGATGCTGAGTTTGACAGCTGATGTCAGTAGAAGGAGTATTGGTTCTCTACAGCTCGAGTTCGTCGTAAGCCGTCAGTGTCGTGGTAGTCTTCTGCACTGCCACCAGTGGCTTCAAGGAGTCTCTCAGCACTGTTACTGCGGCTGTGGAGGCCCCCGGCGGACATTAGCGCTACAGTGCTTGGCTGAGAAATTGGAGATGTTAATGAGCTGGATGACTGCGTTGGGTCTGAGGTCGTTGTCACACCAGAAACCAGAAGAGCCGATTGGCTCGTTTCTGTATGACAGACTGAGGCATCCCGTGAAGGTGAAGACACATCTGGAGAGATGATATTTATAATGCTCAATATAAAAACCCTGACAAAATGTATGTAATTAAAAATTTTTTACTCAATTATGTGAAAAATTTATTGTTTTTAGAAGTCATGTGGATCAAAATTACGTTTTTAAATGTGTTTGATGTGAATATCATTATGAACAGTCCTGTTTAGGCATCAGCTTACCTGTAAGCATTCGCTGGACCTGCACATACGACCGTAGTGTGATGTCTGTAGAGCCACCAGATTCCAGAGGTATAGGATGAGCGTGAAAATGTCGTAACATGTCAGAAACGTTCTGAAACCACAGATGGTGCACGTGACACTGGCCGTTTTCATTCACAGACAAGCGCAGGTGCTACAAAAAAAAGACACACCAGAATTCATCATGTCATGAGTGGACATTTCTTTGTAATTTTTTTTTGTTATTATTGTTTTATTGACAATGTGTTACACAGCATTAGAACACAATTAATCACAACCTTTTATCTTTCTTTTATCTGGTAAAATACCAGAACAGAGGTTTATGCTTCCCTAAGGTGAATGAATTCATCACTATATGTGTCTTCTGAAGAAAACGCTTCCGAGTTTAACACATATATTTTTATTTTCATTTATTCAGCTATATAATATACAATATTGTACAGTGTATATCTATCACTGTAGAGTAAATATCTTACTCAAGAACCCTTTAGTCATTGTCTGCTGCAAGTGCGATTCAAATAAACAACCTTCTGCTTACAAGTCCAACTCTCTAAACCCCAGACCAAAACTAATCCCTATGTGTGGCTTTGAGATAACATAAGTTTGAATCTAAATCATGACAGAATAAACACAGAAGCGTTCAAACATCTCACTTTGGCTTTGCCCTGAAAATTGAAAGTGAGGACGTATTCTCCAGGTCTTGTCTCACTCTGACGGATGACAAACAGACCATGACTGCGAGCGCCACCAGCGAGGACGAGCTGTGCAGCACGCACTCTTGACAACGTCCCATGGAACCATGGGTAACCATCCAAACTGCTTTCTCCTTCTGTTTCTCTGGGGATTTCATCAGGACTTCCTAAAGACGACATCAAAGTCCCTTTAAGAATACTGTCTGCTCCCACAACACTGAACTAAAGCTACATGAAGAGTTGTGTTTGTACCTAATGTTGTATTGGTGTTCTGAGCCTCAGGTGACTGTAAAAATCTGTCTAAGGGCACATGTGATGGGTGTTGGGTGACCAGCACGTGATCACGAACAGTACTGCATGGACGCTCGGAGACCCGATGTGATCCTGAACAAAAACCACCATGACAACTCACAATATAAATACAATGCACTTTTAAAATAATAACATGGCATTAAATCATTATTTTTTTATCTTGTATGGTGTCAAACAGAGCTAATTCGAAAATTGTTTCAGCAGTTTCAAGGATTGGAAATAAAAAAATTATTAAAATGAAACCAGAGAACTGTCACTTTCAGATCCTTTTTTTGGTTTCATGAAGTAACAGAACGAAACATTTCAGAGTGAGTGAATAAAATTGACTTAAAATCTTTTATAAAAACAATTTAATTAAACAACTAAGAAGACAAAACTAAATTAGCCAAAAATGAGCCAAACCCCAAAATAAAAAAAAATCCACAAAACCCATGAAAACTGTTAATTGAATTTATGTCCTCTTGTAATAGTAAGGTTCCATAGTGTCTCTTGGATGTTTTAAAAAACTTACGGCTATGTGTTGAGATTATAAGATTTGTAACTTTCCTTTAACTCGTATCGGGTGCCAAATGCACAAATGTAAAAAATTCATGTAAACTTAACTTCGAAATGGTAACATGGCTGAATGACAAGATGTCTTGTCGCTTATCTACAGATGAAAACTGAATTTTAGTATGAGGTGGTGTGTACCGTCACATGACATCTCACAGCTACAGGAGGACGCCGTTGAAAAATCTTTGAGAGGTTGACTGTGTGCACATGATGCTAGCTCAATGTCATCTCCACTGTCCCTGTAACTCACATGCACAATATTATTATTATTATTATTATTATTATTATTATTATTAATATTATTATTATTATTATTATTACAACAAAGTCAACCACAAACAGGATGAGCTCTCTAAAGTATGCTCTACCCGGGGTCGATGCAGTCCTGGATATCTGCCACCCATGAGTTCTTCTGGAGAGAATCAATAGTCTCCAAAATATATTCAGCACCATTTTCTACCTACAATAAAATAAAATCACACCCATGAAATGCTAGGATTGTTCCTCTTGAGTCTGGAGTGTTTCAAATAAGTGAGTTAGAGATGACTTTACCTTCAGCACAAATGTGTTGTCTTTATCAGGCATCTCTAAAGGCATTGTGTTCCTCACCTCCACGATAGCAGATAAAGGAACACTCACTTTGGGTTTGGAAGACTAAAAACATTACACAACAAAAATCATCTGCATTCAACTCTACACATTAGCTAGATTCAATAAACAGGGTAAATGAGAGGTTAATTAAAAAAAAATTCTGTGAACATTGAAAGACACAAAAACAATGTTATTTCAATGATGAACAACAATGAACAACATGTACCAGGAGAAACCATCTTTGTTTTTGCTTATCTTTCACTGTGTGTCTCTTGTAAACCTGGATCGTTGTGTTTTATCAAATGTGATTGCCTTAAAGAACACACTGCAGCAAGGTCCATCCCCCCACCATCTACATGCAGGCAGAGCTTTCATGCCAAAATAGATAATAAAATGGAACTCTATCACATTCTAAATGAACTAAAGAACTTTGTGGAAGTGTTTCTTTACCTTCGGTGGGATGTAGAACTCGAGGAGAAACTTCTCACCAGCATCAGTATATGTAATGGTCTTCCTCAACAGTAACCTGCATTTTTGCCACTGAGCCGCCCCATTGCAGTTTGTGTCATCGGCCAGCACATATCTAAGTGTACCCTCCCTCTGGATCTCCAACAAATCTGCTTTGTGACCCTGAGAGCCCCGTGGCAGTCTTAGCTTTTGGCTCCAGTGTTCCGACCCCATCACCTCAGCTCCATTTGGCTTCCTGGAATTAGACAGGGGATCAGGTTCTGGAGAGGCTCTGCGGTGCCAGATCTCTTTTACCCCGTCGACCACGCTCAGACTCATGTTGCGCAGAGAAAAGCCTTTCTTGAAGCGCGCTTTGCGGTGGTCCACCGACAAGTCTTCCGAACTTCTAGACTGGCTTACGGCCCCCATTTTACATGTAGCGGTTTGGGGATCCTGTCCGCTGGCTCCACCTTCTCCACTGTCCATGCTGTTTATCGATTCGCTGGAGGCAGCCGTGTCTTGGTTGCAATTGTAAAGCTCGTGGCCGTAGGGCAAAGAGCAACCCTGAATGCCGTCAAAGGGCACAATGCTGTATTTGGGGGTTGAGGTTTCACTAGGCGAGTTGGGCCCGGGAGTTTCTTCAAGGGTGGCAGAGAAACAGATCAAGAAGTGTTGGGCAAAGTGTTGAGAGAAGCTGGCGTCAGCTCCTGGAGAGTTGTAGCACGGATTCTCACCTATAAAGCGCCGGAACTTCAGTGCAAAGTCCGCCGCAGAAGCTTGAGCGTGCAGCTCGCAGAACTCCTTCCAGTCCGGCAGCGGGTAGGAGTCGTGCTCCGGGCTGCCGGGAGCCCCTTCACCGTTCATTACTGGTCCATACCAATGTCCTTAAAAGCCACTGACCAACAAACAGAACAGAGAGGCAGATTTCCCTCAGTGTGCAGGTAACATGAAAAAGCCTTTAATTAATTTTGTTGCCGCTTATGGTTTCTTTGGCTATTGTGAATTGTGAGGCACCCTAGCATTGTGAACAGCTTCTTATAATAATAATAGTAATAATAACAACAGTTGATC
>CM065678.1:889072-921619 GCA_033220385.1 Triplophysa yarkandensis
CACACTCCTGACACACAGACATGTGTTTAAACACAACACTTCTGACACACAACATGTTGTTTAAACACAACACTTCTGACACACCACATGTTGTTTAAACACCACACACATTCTGACACACAACATGTTGTTTAAACACAACACTTCTGACACACAACATGTTGTTTAAACACAACACTTCTGACACACAACATGTTGTTTAAACAAAACACTCCTGACACACAACATGTTTGTTTAAACACAACACTCCTGACACACAACATGTTGTTTAACACACACTCCTGACACACAACATGTTGTTTAAACACAACACTCTGACACACAACATGTTGTTTAAACACAACACTTCTGACACACAACATGTTGTTTAAACACAACACTTCTGACACACAACATGTTGTTTAAACACAACACTTCTGACACACAACATGTTGTTTAAACACAACACTTCTGACACACAACATGTTGTTTAAACACAACACTTCTGACACACAACATGTTGTTTAAACACCAACACTTCTGACACACAACATGTTGTTTAAACACAACACTTCTGACACACAACATGTTGTTTAAACACAACACTCTGACACACAACATGTTGTTTAAACACAACACTTCTGACACACAACATGTTGTTTAAACACAACACTCTGACACACAAACATGTTGTTAAACACAACACTTCTGACACACAACATGTTGTTTAAACACAACACTTCTGACACACAACATGTTGTTTAAACACAACACTTCTGACACACAAACATGTTGTTTAAACACAACACTTCTGACACACAACATGTTGTTTAAACACAACACTTCTGACACACAACATTGTGTTTTAAACACAACACTTCTGACACAACAACAATGTTGTTTAAACACAACACTTCTGACACACAACATGTTGTTTAAACACAACACTTCTGACACACAACATGTTGTTTAAACACAACACTTCTGACACACAACATGTTGTTTAAACACAAACTTCTGACACACAACATGTTGTTTAAACACAACACTTCTGACACACAACATGTTGTTTAAACACAACACTTCTGACACACAACATGTTGTTAACAACACTCGACCAACATGTTGTTTAAACACAACACTCCTGACACACAACATGTTGTTTAAACACAACACTTCTGACACACAACATGTTGTTTAAACACAACACTTCTGACACACAACATGTTGTTTAAACACAACACTTCTGACACACAACATGTTGTTTAAACACAAGACTTCTGACACACAACATGTTGTTTAAACACAACACTTCTGACACACAACATGTTGTTTAAACACAACACTTCTGACACACAACATGTTGTTTAAACACAACACTCTGACACACAACATGTTGTTTAAACACAACACTTCTGACACACAACATGTTGTTTAAACACAACACTTCTGACACACAACATGTTGTTTAAACACAACACTTCTGACACACAACATGTTGTTTAAACACAACACTCTCTGACACACAACATGTTGTTTAAACACAACACTTCTGACACACAACATGTTGTTTAAACACAACACTTCTGACACACAACATGTTGTTTAAACACAACACTTCTGACACACAACATGTTGTTTAAACACAAGACTTCTGACACACAACATGTTGTTTAAACACAACACTTCTGACACACAACATGTTGTTTAAACACAACACACACAAACCTGTTGTTTAAACACAACACTCCTGACACACAACATGTTGTTTAAACACAACACTCTGACACACAACATGTTGTTTAAACACAACACTTCTGACACACAACATGTTGTTTAAACACAACACTTCTGACACACAACATGTTGTTTAAACACAACACTTCTGACACACAACATGTTGTTTAAACACAACACTTCTGACACACAACATGTTGTTTAAACACAACACTTCTGACACACAACATGTTGTTTAAACACAACACTTCTGACACACAACATGTTGTTTAAACACAACACTCCTGACACAAAACATGTTGTTTAAACACAAGACTTCTGACACACAACATGTTGTTTAAACACAACACTTCTGACACACAACATGTTGTTTAAACACAAGACTTCTGACACACAACATGTTGTTTAAACACAACACTTCTGACACACAACATGTTGTTTAAACACAACACTTCTGACACACAACATGTTGTTTAAACACAACACTTCTGACACACAACATGTTGTTTAAACACAACACTTCTGACACACAACATGTTGTTTAAACACAACACTTCTGACACACAACATGTTGTTTAAACACAACACTTCTGACACACAACATGTTGTTTAAACACAACACTCTGACACACAACATGTTGTTTAAACACAACACTCCTGACACAAAACATGTTGTTTAAACACAACACTCCTGACACACAACATGTTGTTTAAACACAAGACTTCTGACACACAACATGTTGTTTAAACACAACACTTCTGACACACAACATGTTGTTTAAACACAAGACTTCTGACACACAACATGTTGTTTAAACACAACACTTCTGACACACAACATGTTGTTTTAAACACAAGACTTCTGACACACAACATGTTGTTTAAACACAACACTTCTGACACACAACATGTTGTTTAAACACAACACTTCTGACACACAACATGTTGTTTAAACACAACACTTCTGACACACAACATGTTGTTTAAACACAACACTTCTGACACACAACATGTTGTTTAAACACAACACTTCTGACACACAACATGTTGTTTAAACACAAGACTTCTGACACACAACATGTTGTTTAAACACAACACTTCTGACACACAACATGTTGTTTAAACACAAGACTTGTGACACACAACATGTTGTTTAAACACAACACTTCTGACACACAACATGTTGTTTAAACACAACACTTCTGACACACAACATGTTGTTTAAACACAAGACTCCTGACACACAACATGTTGTTTAAACACAACACTTCTGACACACAACATGTTGTTTAAACACAACACTTCTGACACACAACATGTTGTTTAAACACAACACTTCTGACACACAACATGTTGTTTAAACACAAGACTTCTGACACACAACATGTTGTTTAAACACAACACTTCTGACACACAACATGTTGTTTAAACACAAGACTTGTGACACACAAACATGTTGTTTAAACACAACACTTCTGACACACAACATGTTGTTTAAACACAACACTTCTGACACACACTGTTGTTTAAACACAGACTCTGACACACAACATGTTGTTTAAACACAACACTTCTGACACACAACATGTTGTTTAAACACAACACTTCTGACACACAACATGTTGTTTAAACACAACACTTCTGACACACAACATGTTGTTTAAACACAACACTTCTGACACACAACATGTTGTTTAAACACAACACTTCTGACACACAACATGTTGTTTAAACACAACACTTCTGACACACAACATGTTGTTTAAACACAACACTCCTGACACACAAACATGTTGTTTAAACACAACACTCCTGACACACAACATGTTGTTTAAACACAACACTCCTGACACACAACATGTTGTTTAAACACAACACTCCTGACACACAACATGTTGTTTAAACACAACACTTCTGACACACAACATGTTGTTTAAACACAACACTTCTGACACACAACATGTTGTTTAATCTGTGATAAAACATAAAGTGATTATTGTTGTGTGTTTATGACAGATGTACAGCTTGAGTCCAGTCATAAAGAAGTGAAATATGAACACATCAGACACTTTATGAACCTCCATGATGATCTGCAGGGAGCGCGCGCGCGCCTCGTGACGTACAGAGAAGAGATGCGCGTCACCGCCGACGACCTACAGCACACAGTCGTCAGCGTGAAAGGGAGCGCGCTCGGATGACCTAGCGCGCGCGCCCCCGTCACTATGACGTGTCAGGATGTGTTTGGACACGTGAGATCAGAGATGCACATCTTTAACTCTGTGATGTTCATAGTTATTGATCTGTGATAGATTGATTCTGGACTGATTTCATTAAATGACAAAAATGTTTTTATTGTCATGTTTGTGTCATTCTCCACACATGAGGTCATGTACATCTCTAAGATGTCTTCTAGAGATCTATATAACATCTGACAGCAAACATCTTCTAGAGATCTATATAACATCTGACAGCAGACATCTTCTAGAGATCTATATAACATCTGACAGCAGACATCTTCTAGAGATCTATATAACATCTGACAGCACACATCTTCAAGAGATCTATATATCATCTGACAGCACACATCTTCTAGAGATCTATATAACATCTGACAGCAGACATCTTCTAGAGATCTATATATCATCTGACAGCACACATCTTCTAGAGATCTATATAATATCTGACAGCACACATCTTCTAGAGATCTATATAACATCTGACAGCACACATCTTCTAGAGATCTATATAACATCTGACAGCAGACATCTTCTAGAGATCTATATATCATCAGACAGCAGACATCTTCTAGAGATCTATATAACATCTGACAGCACACATCTTCTAGAGATCTATATAATATCTGACAGCAGACATCTTCTAGAGATCTATATATCATCAGACAGCAGACATCTTCTAGAGATCTATATAACATCTGACAGCACACATCTTCTAGAGATCTATATAACATCTGACAGCACACATCTTCTAGAGATCTATATAACATCTGACAGCACACATCTTCTAGAGATCTATATAACATCTGACAGCACACATCTAGAGATCTATATAACATCTGACAGCAGACATCTTCTAGAGATCTATATATCATCAGACAGCAGACATCTTCTAGAGATCTATATAACATCTGACAGCAGACATCTTCTAGAGATCTATATAACATCTGACAGACATCTTCTAGAGATCTATATAACATCTGACACACATCTTCTAGAGATCTATATAACATCTGACAGCACACATCTTCTAGAGATCTATATATCATCTGACAGCACACATCTTCTAGAGATCTATATAACATCTGACAGCACACATCTTCTAGAGATCTATATAACATCTGACAGCACACATCTTCTAGAGATCTATATAACATCTGACAGCACACATCTTCTAGAGATCTATATAACATCTGACAGCAGACATCTTCTAGAGATCTATATAACATCTGACAGCAAACATCTTCTAGAGATCTATATAACATCTGACAGCAGACATCTTCTAGAGATCTATATATCATCAGACAGCAAACATCTTCTAGAGATCTATATAACATCTGACAGCAGACATCTTCTAGAGATCTATATATCATCTGACAGCAGACATCTTCTAGAGATCTATATAACATCTGACAGCAGACATCTTCTAGAGATCTATATAACATCTGACAGCAGACATCTTCTAGAGATCTATATAACATCTGACAGCAGACATCTTCTAGAGATCTATATAACATCTGACAGCAGACATCTTCTAGAGATCTATATGACATCTGACAGACATCTTCTAGAGATCTATATAACATCTGACAGCACACATCTTCTAGAGATCTATATAACATCTGACAGCAGACATCTTCTAGAGATCTATATAACATCTGACAGACATCTTCTAGAGATCTATATAACATCTGACAGCAGACATCTTCTAGAGATCTATATAACATCTGACAGACATCTTCTAGAGATCTATATAACATCTGACACACATCTTCTAGAGATCTATATAACATCTGACAGCAGACATCTTCTAGAGATCTATATAACATCTGACAGAACACATCTAGAGATCTATATAACATCTGACAGAACACATCTAGAGATCTATATAACATCTGACAGAACACATCTAGAGATCTATATAACATCTGACACACACATCTAGAGATCTATATAATATCTGACAGCAGACATCTTCTAGAGATCTATATAACATCTGACAGACATCTTCTAGAGATCTATATAACATCTGACAGCAGACATCTTCTAGAGATCTATATAACATCTGACAGCACACATCTTCTAGAGATCTATATAACATCTGACAGAACACATCTAGAGATCTATATAACATCTGACAGCAGACATCTTCTAGAGATCTATATAACATCTGACAGCACACATCTTCTAGAGATCTATATGACATCTGACAGCAGACATCTTCTAGAGATCTATATATCATCTGACAGCAAACATCTTCTAGAGATCTATATAACATCTGACAGACATCTTCTAGAGATCTATATAACATCTGACAGCACACATCTTCTAGAGATCTATATAACATCTGACAGCACACATCTTCTAGAGATCTATATAACATCTGACAGCAGACATCTTCTAGAGATCTATATATCATCTGACAGCAAACATCTTCTAGAGATCTATATAACATCTGACAGACATCTTCTAGAGATCTATATAACATCTGACAGCAAACATCTTCTAGAGATCTATATATCATCTGTCAGCAGACATCTTCTAGAGATCTATATAACATCTGACAGAACACATCTAGAGATCTATATAACATCTGACAGCACACATCTTCTAGAGATCTATATAACATCTGACAGCACACATCTTCTAGAGATCTATATGACATCTGACAGCAGACATCTTCTAGAGATCTATATAACATCTGACAGCACACATCTTCTAGAGATCTATATGACATCTGACAGCAGACATCTTCTAGAGATCTATATATCATCAGACAGCAAACATCTTCTAGAGATCTATATAACATCTGACAGACATCTTCTAGAGATCTATATAACATCTGACAGCACACATCTTCTAGAGATCTATATAACATCTGACAGCACACATCTTCTAGAGATCTATATAACATCTGACAGCAGACATCTTCTAGAGATCTATATATCATCTGACAGCAAACATCTTCTAGAGATCTATATAACATCTGACAGACATCTTCTAGAGATCTATATAACATCTGACAGCAAACATCTTCTAGAGATCTATATATCATCTGACAGCAGACATCTTCTAGAGATCTATATATCATCAGACAGCAGACATCTTCTAGAGATCTATATAACATCTGACAGCAGACATCTTCTAGAGATCTATATAACATCTGACAGCAGACATCTTCTAGAGATCTATATATCATCTGACAGCAGACATCTTCTAGAGATCTATATAACATCTGACAGCAGACATCTTCTAGAGATCTATATATCATCAGACAGCAGACATCTTCTAGAGATCTATATAACATCTGACAGCAGACATCTTCTAGAGATCTATATATCATCAGACAGCAGACATCTTCTAGAGATCTATATAACATCTGACAGCAGACATCTTCTAGAGATCTATATAACATCTGACAGCAGACATCTTCTAGAGATCTATATATAATCAGACAGCAAACATCTTCTAGAGATCTATATATAATCTGACAGCAGACATCTTCTAGAGATCTATATAACATCTGACAGCAGACATCTTCTAGAGATCTATATATCATCTGACAGCAGACATCTTCTAGAGATCTATATAACATCTGACAGCAGACATCTTCTAGAGATCTATATAACATCTGACAGCACACATCTTCTAGAGATCTATATATCATCTGACAGCAGACATCTTCTAGAGATCTATATATCATCAGACAGCAGACATCTTCTAGAGATCTATATAACATCTGACAGCAAACATCTTCTAGAGATCTATATATCATCTGACAGCACACATCTTCTAGAGATCTATATAACATCTGACAGCAGACATCTTCTAGAGATCTATATATCATCTGACAGACATCTTCTAGAGATCTATATAACATCTGACAGCAAACATCTTCTAGAGATCTATATATCATCTGACAGCACACATCTTCTAGAGATCTATATAACATCTGACAGCACACATCTTCTAGAGATCTATATAACATCTGACAGCAGACATCTTCTAGAGATCTATATAACATCTGACAGACATCTTCTAGAGATCTATATAACATCTGACAGCAGACATCTTCTAGAGATCTATATAACATCTGACAGACATCTTCTAGAGATCTATATAACATCTGACAGCAGACATCTTCTAGAGATCTATATAACATCTGACAGCAAACATCTTCTAGAGATCTATATAACATCTGACAGCAAACATCTTCTAGAGATCTATATAACATCTGAAAGCAAACATCTTCTAGAGATCTATATAACATCTGACAGCAGACATCTTCTAGAGATCTATATAACATCTGACAGCAGACATCTTCTAGAGATCTATATAACATCTGACAGCACACATCTTCTAGAGATCTATATAACATCTGACACACATCTTCTAGAGATCTATATAACATCTGACAGCAGACATCTTCTAGAGATCTATATATCATCTGACAGCACACATCTTCTAGAGATCTATATATCATCTGACTGCAAACATCTTCTAGAGATCTATATAACATCTGACAGCAGACATCTTCTAGAGATCTATATAACATCTGACAGCAGACATCTTCTAGAGATCTATATAACATCTGACAGCAGACATCTTCTAGAGATCTATATAACATCTGACAGCAGACATCTTCTAGAGATCTATATAACATCAGACAGCACACATCTTCTAGAGATCTATATAACATCTAACAGCAGACATCTTCTAGAGATCTATATAACATCTGACACACATCTTCTAGAGATCTATATATCATCAGACAGCAGACATCTTCTAGAGATCTATATAACATCTGACAGCACACATCTTCTAGAGATCTATATAACATCTGACAGCAGACATCTTCTAGAGATCTATATAACATCTGACAGCAGACATCTTCTAGTGATCTATAAAACATCTGACAGCAGACATCTTCTAGAGATCTATATAACATCTAACAGCAAACATCTTCTAGAGATCTATATAACATCTGACAGCAGACATCTTCTAGAGATCTATATAACATCTGACAGCAGACATCTTCTAGAGATCTATATAACATCTGACAGCACACATCTTCTAGAGATCTATATATCATCTGACAGCACACATCTTCTAGAGATCTATATAACATCTGACAGCAGACATCTTCTAGAGATCTATATATCATCTGACAGCACACATCTTCTAGAGATCTATATAATATCTGACAGCACACATCTTCTAGAGATCTATATAACATCTGACAGCACACATCTTCTAGAGATCTATATAACATCTGACAGCAGACATCTTCTAGAGATCTATATATCATCAGACAGCAGACATCTTCTAGAGATCTATATAACATCTGACAGCACACATCTTCTAGAGATCTATATAATATCTGACAGCAGACATCTTCTAGAGATCTATATATCATCAGACAGCAGACATCTTCTAGAGATCTATATAACATCTGACAGCACACATCTTCTAGAGATCTATATAACATCTGACAGCAGACATCTTCTAGAGATCTATATAACATCTGACAGACATCTTCTAGAGATCTATATAACATCTGACAGCAGACATCTTCTAGAGATCTATATAACATCTGACAGACATCTTCTAGAGATCTATATAACATCTGACAGCAGACATCTTCTAGAGATCTATATAACATCTGACAGCACACATCTTCTAGAGATCTATATAATATCTGACAGACATCTTCTAGAGATCTATATAACATCTGACAGCAGACATCTTCTAGAGATCTATATAACATCTGACAGCAGACATCTTCTAGAGATCTATATAACATCTGACAGCAGACATCTTCTAGAGATCTATATAACATCTGACAGACATCTTCTAGAGATCTATATATCATCTGACAGCAGACATCTTCTAGAGATCTATATAACATCTGACAGCACACATCTTCTAGAGATCTATATAACATCTGACAGCACACATCTAGAGATCTATATAACATCTGACAGCAGACATCTTCTAGAGATCTATATATCATCAGACAGCAGACATCTTCTAGAGATCTATATAACATCTGACAGCAGACATCTTCTAGAGATCTATATAACATCTGACAGACATCTTCTAGAGATCTATATAACATCTGACACACATCTTCTAGAGATCTATATAACATCTGACAGCACACATCTTCTAGAGATCTATATATCATCTGACAGCACACATCTTCTAGAGATCTATATAACATCTGACAGCACACATCTTCTAGAGATCTATATAACATCTGACAGCACACATCTTCTAGAGATCTATATAACATCTGACAGCACACATCTTCTAGAGATCTATATAACATCTGACAGCAGACATCTTCTAGAGATCTATATAACATCTGACAGCAAACATCTTCTAGAGATCTATATAACATCTGACAGCAAACATCTTCTAGAGATCTATATATCATCTGACAGCACACATCTTCTAGAGATCTATATAACATCTGACAGCACACATCTTCTAGAGATCTATATAACATCTGACAGCAGACATCTTCTAGAGATCTATATAACATCTGACAGACATCTTCTAGAGATCTATATAACATCTGACAGCAGACATCTTCTAGAGATCTATATAACATCTGACAGACATCTTCTAGAGATCTATATAACATCTGACAGCAGACATCTTCTAGAGATCTATATAACATCTGACAGCAAACATCTTCTAGAGATCTATATAACATCTGACAGCAAACATCTTCTAGAGATCTATATAACATCTGAAAGCAAACATCTTCTAGAGATCTATATAACATCTGACAGCAGACATCTTCTAGAGATCTATATAACATCTGACAGCAGACATCTTCTAGAGATCTATATAACATCTGACAGCACACATCTTCTAGAGATCTATATAACATCTGACACACATCTTCTAGAGATCTATATAACATCTGACAGCAGACATCTTCTAGAGATCTATATATCATCTGACAGCACACATCTTCTAGAGATCTATATATCATCTGACTGCAAACATCTTCTAGAGATCTATATAACATCTGACAGCAGACATCTTCTAGAGATCTATATAACATCTGACAGCAGACATCTTCTAGAGATCTATATAACATCTGACAGCAGACATCTTCTAGAGATCTATATAACATCTGACAGCAGACATCTTCTAGAGATCTATATAACATCAGACAGCACACATCTTCTAGAGATCTATATAACATCTAACAGCAGACATCTTCTAGAGATCTATATAACATCTGACACACATCTTCTAGAGATCTATATATCATCAGACAGCAGACATCTTCTAGAGATCTATATAACATCTGACAGCACACATCTTCTAGAGATCTATATAACATCTGACAGCAGACATCTTCTAGAGATCTATATAACATCTGACAGCAGACATCTTCTAGTGATCTATAAAACATCTGACAGCAGACATCTTCTAGAGATCTATATAACATCTGACAGCAAACATCTTCTAGAGATCTATATAACATCTGACAGCAGACATCTTCTAGAGATCTATATAACATCTGACAGCAGACATCTTCTAGAGATCTATATAACATCTGACAGCACACATCTTCAAGAGATCTATATATCATCTGACAGCACACATCTTCTAGAGATCTATATAACATCTGACAGCAGACATCTTCTAGAGATCTATATATCATCTGACAGCACACATCTTCTAGAGATCTATATAATATCTGACAGCACACATCTTCTAGAGATCTATATAACATCTGACAGCACACATCTTCTAGAGATCTATATAACATCTGACAGCAGACATCTTCTAGAGATCTATATATCATCAGACAGCAGACATCTTCTAGAGATCTATATAACATCTGACAGCACACATCTTCTAGAGATCTATATAATATCTGACAGCAGACATCTTCTAGAGATCTATATATCATCAGACAGCAGACATCTTCTAGAGATCTATATAACATCTGACAGCACACATCTTCTAGAGATCTATATAACATCTGACAGCACACATCTTCTAGAGATCTATATAACATCTGACAGCACACATCTTCTAGAGATCTATATAACATCTGACAGCACACATCTAGAGATCTATATAACATCTGACAGCAGACATCTTCTAGAGATCTATATATCATCAGACAGCAGACATCTTCTAGAGATCTATATAACATCTGACAGCAGACATCTTCTAGAGATCTATATAACATCTGACAGACATCTTCTAGAGATCTATATAACATCTGACACACATCTTCTAGAGATCTATATAACATCTGACAGCACACATCTTCTAGAGATCTATATATCATCTGACAGCACACATCTTCTAGAGATCTATATAACATCTGACAGCACACATCTTCTAGAGATCTATATAACATCTGACAGCACACATCTTCTAGAGATCTATATAACATCTGACAGCACACATCTTCTAGAGATCTATATAACATCTGACAGCAGACATCTTCTAGAGATCTATATAACATCTGACAGCAAACATCTTCTAGAGATCTATATAACATCTGACAGCAGACATCTTCTAGAGATCTATATATCATCAGACAGCAAACATCTTCTAGAGATCTATATAACATCTGACAGCAGACATCTTCTAGAGATCTATATATCATCTGACAGCAGACATCTTCTAGAGATCTATATAACATCTGACAGCAGACATCTTCTAGAGATCTATATAACATCTGACAGCAGACATCTTCTAGAGATCTATATAACATCTGACAGCAGACATCTTCTAGAGATCTATATAACATCTGACAGCAGACATCTTCTAGAGATCTATATGACATCTGACAGACATCTTCTAGAGATCTATATAACATCTGACAGCACACATCTTCTAGAGATCTATATAACATCTGACAGCAGACATCTTCTAGAGATCTATATAACATCTGACAGACATCTTCTAGAGATCTATATAACATCTGACAGCAGACATCTTCTAGAGATCTATATAACATCTGACAGACATCTTCTAGAGATCTATATAACATCTGACAGCAAACATCTTCTAGAGATCTATATAACATCTGACAGCAAACATCTTCTAGAGATCTATATAACATCTGAAAGCAAACATCTTCTAGAGATCTATATAACATCTGACAGCAGACATCTTCTAGAGATCTATATATCATCTGACAGCAGACATCTTCTAGAGATCTATATAACATCTGACAGCAGACATCTTCTAGAGATCTATATAACATCTGACAGCACACATCTTCTAGAGATCTATATAACATCTGACACACATCTTCTAGAGATCTATATAACATCTGACAGCAGACATCTTCTAGAGATCTATATATCATCTGACAGCACACATCTTCTAGAGATCTATATATCATCTGACAGCAAACATCTTCTAGAGATCTATATAACATCTGACAGCAGACATCTTCTAGAGATCTATATAACATCTGACAGCAGACATCTTCTAGAGATCTATATAACATCTGACAGCAGACATCTTCTAGAGATCTATATAACATCTGACAGCAGACATCTTCTAGAGATCTATATAACATCAGACAGCACACATCTTCTAGAGATCTATATAACATCTAACAGCAGACATCTTCTAGAGATCTATATAACATCTGACACACATCTTCTAGAGATCTATATATCATCAGACAGCAGACATCTTCTAGAGATCTATATAACATCTGACAGCACACATCTTCTAGAGATCTATATAACATCTGACAGCAGACATCTTCTAGAGATCTATATAACATCTGACAGCAGACATCTTCTAGAGATCTATAAAACATCTGACAGCAGACATCTTCTAGAGATCTATATAACATCTGACAGCAAACATCTTCTAGAGATCTATATAACATCTGACAGCAGACATCTTCTAGAGATCTATATAACATCTGACAGCAGACATCTTCTAGAGATCTATATAACATCTGACAGCACACATCTTCTAGAGATCTATATATCATCTGACAGCACACATCTTCTAGAGATCTATATAACATCTGACAGCAGACATCTTCTAGAGATCTATATATCATCTGACAGCACACATCTTCTAGAGATCTATATAATATCTGACAGCACACATCTTCTAGAGATCTATATAACATCTGACAGCACACATCTTCTAGAGATCTATATAACATCTGACAGCAGACATCTTCTAGAGATCTATATATCATCAGACAGCAGACATCTTCTAGAGATCTATATAACATCTGACAGCACACATCTTCTAGAGATCTATATAATATCTGACAGCAGACATCTTCTAGAGATCTATATATCATCAGACAGCAGACATCTTCTAGAGATCTATATAACATCTGACAGCACACATCTTCTAGAGATCTATATAACATCTGACAGCACACATCTTCTAGAGATCTATATAACATCTGACAGCACACATCTTCTAGAGATCTATATAACATCTGACAGCACACATCTAGAGATCTATATAACATCTGACAGCAGACATCTTCTAGAGATCTATATATCATCAGACAGCAGACATCTTCTAGAGATCTATATAACATCTGACAGCAGACATCTTCTAGAGATCTATATAACATCTGACAGACATCTTCTAGAGATCTATATAACATCTGACACACATCTTCTAGAGATCTATATAACATCTGACAGCACACATCTTCTAGAGATCTATATATCATCTGACAGCACACATCTTCTAGAGATCTATATAACATCTGACAGCACACATCTTCTAGAGATCTATATAACATCTGACAGCACACATCTTCTAGAGATCTATATAACATCTGACAGCACACATCTTCTAGAGATCTATATAACATCTGACAGCAGACATCTTCTAGAGATCTATATAACATCTGACAGCAAACATCTTCTAGAGATCTATATAACATCTGACAGCAGACATCTTCTAGAGATCTATATATCATCAGACAGCAAACATCTTCTAGAGATCTATATAACATCTGACAGCAGACATCTTCTAGAGATCTATATATCATCTGACAGCAGACATCTTCTAGAGATCTATATAACATCTGACAGCAGACATCTTCTAGAGATCTATATAACATCTGACAGCAGACATCTTCTAGAGATCTATATAACATCTGACAGCAGACATCTTCTAGAGATCTATATAACATCTGACAGCAAACATCTTCTAGAGATCTATATAACATCTGACAGCAAACATCTTCTAGAGATCTATATAACATCTGACAGCACACATCTTCTAGAGATCTATATAACATCTGACAGCAGACATCTTCTAGAGATCTATATATCATCTGACAGCACACATCTTCTAGAGATCTATATAACATCTGACAGACATCTTCTAGAGATCTATATAACATCTGACAGCACACATCTTCTAGAGATCTATATAACATCTGACAGCACACATCTTCTAGAGATCTATATAACATCTGACAGACATCTTCTAGAGATCTATATAACATCTGACACACATCTTCTAGAGATCTATATAATATCTGACAGCAGACATCTTCTAGAGATCTATATAACATCTGACAGACATCTTCTAGAGATCTATATATCATCTGACAGCAGACATCTTCTAGAGATCTATATAACATCTGACAGCACACATCTTCTAGAGATCTATATAATATCTGACAGCAGACATCTTCTAGAGATCTATATAACATCTGACAGCACACATCTTCTAGAGATCTATATAACATCTGACAGCACACATCTTCTAGAGATCTATATAACATCTGACAGCACACATCTTCTAGAGATCTATATATCATCTGACAGCACACATCTTCTAGAGATCTATATAACATCTGACAGCACACATCTTCTAGAGATCTATATAACATCTGACAGCAGACATCTTCTAGAGATCTATATAACATCTGACAGACATCTTCTAGAGATCTATATAACATCTGACAGCAGACATCTTCTAGAGATCTATATATCATCTGACAGCACACATCTTCTAGAGATCTATATATCATCTGACAGCAGACATCTTCTAGAGATCTATATAACATCTGACAGCAAACATCTTCTAGAGATCTATATAACATCTGACAGCAGACATCTTCTAGAGATCTATATAACATCTGACAGCAGACATCTTCTAGAGATCTATATAACATCTGACAGACATCTTCTAGAGATCTATATAATATCTGACAGCAGATGTCTCAGAGATGTCTTTCAGATGAAAATGCAGACATCAGATGGCTCAATGTATGTGCGCTACTGCTGTATGTATGTGTGCTATCTGGGGCAAGAAAGATAACTAACATTGTCACATATGATCTAAATATTTATATCCATAAACTCATTCACACAGTAATATAAAGTCCAGAGACATGCTTTATGAGAATGTTTATTCAAACACACCTCTCTCCTCTTGAACACTGTTTTACTTTAAGATTACATCATATTCTTTGAAACAACTTTTTGAATTCAAATTCGTGTACTTCATCATATTTTCAAATATCAATGAGATTTACTGTAAATAACCAGGTGACATTTTAGAAGTTACTTTCAAACATATTGACTCCCAAAAGACATTTATCAATCTGCAAGAGTCTTAATACTGTTGTGTTTTGTAAAAATAATTAAACATTAATACACCAGATGTGAGTGACATAGTGCAACGCTACAAACCCGTTAAGATCGAGGCATTTGTAGAACCACATCCAATATGAAAGAAATGTCTTTTGATTATGGATTCTATTATTTTTGTTGTGTTGCACCGCTTATGTCTGGGTTAGATATGGGCTAAAACGTTATAATAACATGATGCCATTTTATCCTACTTGCACATGAGAATTGTCATTATGGGTAAAATAATCCTTTAAGATTTTTTATATTAACATTGGGTTTATTAATAAATATCAAGAATTATTTTCCAGATACAGAACTGTGATTGTTTTATAAATTGTCATGGCCTCATATTGCTTTTTCTCAACAACACGGTTAAATAACAGAATTACATGAACTTCTGTAACTGGCCAGTATCTGAAATGGAGTAATTTAATGTTTTGAATCAATGAATCAATGCTATTGTCAATCACATCACATGCGAAGCTCTCTTTAACAGTGTCAGAATTTCCAAAGGTAGGCGTGGATCAGTGATGTACTTTAAGACAGAAGACTTACCCACCAATTAAGACAAACACACTTTTTGTACAGGCTAATCAAACATAGAATATTTGTTTGTGTAGCTGGTGGGTTTGGCAATGGGCTTTGGTTGAATGGAAGCCATTTTGAACATTCTGTAGTCCATCTTAATTGCTGAGCAGTGATCTAAATCCAGTCATCTACAACTCTTGAACCCTCTTTAAAATACTCGAAGAAAGTTTCTACACAATTGTGATGTTATTACAGCATTCTGTAAGCAGAAATATGTACAACCACTTATTTTTATTACATACATTTGCTGAACACGCAATGATCTTATATTGAAAAATGCAAATGTGTGGGAAAGGAGGCATGGTTGTCTTCAAACTGCCATGAAAAAAATTTAAATAAAAGTCACATCACACATGTTTACAGTGGGTGAGTATTAAGCATGCTGGTTTAGCACAACAGGATTATATCTTGCCTTCTGGGAAGCATTAGACTACAGTTGTAAGTTGGTAAATATTGACAACAGTTTTACTAAATAACCATAACGATGACATAGACGTCTTGTGCAGATTTTACCTACAGTAACTATATTTACCTGCATTAATAATAAGTGAAGGCAATAGGCTATTACAACCTGTCAATGTGGCATAAAGGCATGTGCATACGTGGTTCTATTGTGAAAGTACAACAGTCTTTTCCGGTTTGAAGGTGGCACATTGTCATTTGTCACAAATGTTTTTGAAGAACATTTTGCATATTGTCTTGAACGTGAGGCGTCAGTTTAAATAATTGAAACTCTCATGACAGTCCATGTAATGAATCATCCAAATGGCATAAGCAATGGTTAATGTAGCTGTACAAAAATACAAAAACTGTATACCCTCCCCATGGTGTGGTTAGGTCCTTGTCCCTATGAGTTTGTATAGTACTAGGGAAATTGTGGTTGTTTCAAGTCAGTCAAACTTGAAATAGATTGGCAAGGACAGAACAGATTAAATATCTAAGGTAAATAATGTCCATTACAGGTGCCTTATACGTACAAGCCTGGAAATTTGGACATGTCAGGCTTTATGCTTCATGTTTATCTCTTGCTTTCACAGCCATAGTTGGTGTCTGACCCTGTGTCTGTGGAGAGCAGGAGACCATGGAACTTGGGATGTAGTTGAAGGGAGTAACCCTGACAGCTTTACTCGGAGAGCTCTGTCGGAAATGGCCGACCCCACCGCTATGGGTACTTTCCCCTGAATGAAAGGTAGAGGTTGATGCTGTGCTGTAGTTCTTGAGGGATCCATCAGAATCAACGTCTTGTAGGTTATTCACAAAAGCCTTGCTTATTTTTCTTGGGATGGCCATGTTTGTTGTCTCTGTAATACCAATGCCATTTTCAATCGTCGGGGATGTACTTGAGTTTGTTTTGTTGGCTGAAAGGTCCTCTGTTTGAACAGTTGCGTCGCTTGTTTTCCGTGATGCTAGAGTTATAGTGGGAAGTTTTCCTGGTAGTGGTGGAGGCATCTGCTTGTTGCCCTCAGGTGAAGGCATCAGAGGCAACGCAGTGGACGGTAGAGTGCTCTTTAATATCTGGGGAACATCCTCATCCCGAATCCTCCTCCAAGTCACTTTGTCAGTACTTCGCGATGCAACTCTATCCGTGTTTCTCAATCCACCTCTTTGCTGCTTTTGGTTTGTGTTCCTTTCACTCTTGGCTCGTCCACTTGAGTCAGAAGATGAGGAACGTAGAGAAGAGCGACTGGTGACTCGACTTAAGATGTTTATACTTGGTGAGGACGAGTATCTCTTAAAGGTATCATCCCTCTTCTCTCTTTGTTTTGTCTCAGGTGTATTCTTTTGTTGTGCCCTGCAAGGACTTTCTGAGCTTGTTCGTCTAGCTGAACGTTTCACAGTGACATGCCTGTCATTAGAGGTGGCTCTTGACGGTGCTGTGCCCTGTCTAAAAACACCTTGTTCTTGTATTGGTCTATGTCCTTGAGTCACAGCCATTCTTCTCGGACTCTGAACTTCTTCCTTCAGCTCTTGACAACGAGAGGAGCATAAGAAGACAGCTGGAGTCCCTGGCCTTGTTCTTCGAGGTGAGGCATGCTGCGATGTTGGAGTAGACCGTGAACAAGAAGCATTGTGTCTTGACACTTTTGACGATTCCTTGATGAATGTCAGTTGCCGAAAGTAGCTATTCTGATCTGAATCACCACTGCTTGAATGACTAGATGCTGTACGAACAAGATCCATTCGGTGTGGAGGTAAGATTCTTTTCCCTAACATCTGGGTGTTTTGCCTGCTGATGCCCGAGGGCTGGTTGGTCACTAAAGGTGAAATGTTTTTTGTTTGCTTCCCTAGATTTTGCATGAATGGTATTCTGACAGGTGATTTCTGAGTTTTCCTGTCTACCAGAGATCTGGCCTGATTTGTGTTTTGAGTGCCTCCCCTTGTTTCAGGTGGACTGCAAGGCACAGATGACACTTTTTCATGATGTTGTTTAATTATTTTTTTCTGAGGACGCCTAGAAGGAGTTGAACTCTGAGATGATCCAGAGGAAGAACTCTTTGGTATCCTGGCAGGAGGTGTTGAACTTCTCTTAGGCAGGGACAGCTGTGTGGAGTCTGGCTGGCCCAGTCTGTGAAGGCTTCTTGATCTGTGTTGAGCTAGATTTGGATTTTTCGGGATGTCTGCTTTCGATATCACCTTTTTTGGTGTTGGTGCTGGCCTTTGAGAGAGGGTGGTCTCCTTCTTAGGTGTGTATATGACTGTTCTACCCCTGAAGACTACTGGAAAGTTTGGAACTGGTTTACGGGGGGCAAAATCAAGTGGCTTATTAGCCTTTTTATCATCTTTAAAAATTTTCTTCTCTTTAGGAGTAAAGCTTGAAGCAGAAATAAAAGACATAACTGACTCAGACTCTGATGATGGTTCTTGGGACTTTGAAGCTTGCAACTTTGTAATGATTGTATTTGCTCCTTCTTGTATTGCCCTCCATTCAACACTATTGAGGTCAGAATCTTTATCTGATGCCATTTCATCACTGTCAAAGTCATTTTCTGGACTCCCTTCTTCTGCTGCTTTCTGTGGAGCCGTTTTCTGTTTGTGCTTTTTCTCAGCTTTCTTTTTTCTGGCAGCTTGTCTTTTCTTATGCTGAGGCATAGCAGATGTTATGCAGTTGAGTAAAAGATCATCCTCTGAGTCCATGCTGATTGAGCTTGGTGAACTGTTCTCTTCAAACTGCTTTTGCTGAGATCTAGAAGGGTACTGACCAGATTTTTGGGTTATTTTTATTCGGTTCCTTGACCATGTATGCTGTGGCTTGTTGTGATGTTCCTCAAAGTCTGCATCACTCAAAGAGCTTAGTGAAGAACTTAAAGAGTAACAGGGGGGTGCATCTTCTAAAATCAGGTTTTGCTTAATCCTCTGAAAGCCTTTTTGGTGGGACTGATAACTGTTAGTGTGATCTATTACATTTGCGTTGTGTATCACGTTAGTCCTGCCTGATTCACGCTGTGGTTTTCGTCCAGTCCTATGCGTCGGGCGATTTTCTCCATCCATTTTGTTTTGAAATATTGACATTTCTGAGGATGTCGGGTGATGCCTTGAATGAAAGGCTAAAGTGTTGTCCTGGGCATGAGTCTGGTACCTGACAATGCTTTGTTTCCTTGAAGGAATATCTAACTGTGGCATGCTTTGTGATAGATTCTGTCCTTGTCTTTGGATTTGTCGAACTGGAGATTGACTCTGAATTCTTTGTGAGGTAATTTTTGCTGCCATCTCTTTACTGTGTGTAAGTAATCTTTGATAGGGCATCACATTTCTAGTTGTTTTGTTCAGTTGGTTTTGCACTACGTGAGGCTGACATGCTAATTTTGTTGGTTTGTGAAAGCGAGAGAACATACGTAGTTCTTCTATTCTTTTGGTTTCAATATCAACAAGCTCCTTTGTCTCTTTGCTTCTGGACCTCCAGTCTTTTTGTCCTTTATTCCTGACTGGATACTGTAGGGTTTCATCACTTAAGGAAGTGGTGCTTGAAAAATTTATTTGAGTACCTTCAGCAGAATCAGTATATGAGGAATCATCATGATGGATCTCGTTTGCATACATTCCAAATTTTTGTCCAGGACACACTAGGGTGTTTCTGTTCTGTAGCACCATATACACTGGTAGTGGCACAGATTTTCGACCTTGCATGTTGAGAACTTGGGGCATCACATTAGGCATTCCCTTTTTAAACCTAGAAGGCATAGCAGAATTGATGCACTCCTTAAGAATTTCAATATCATCATCTGAGTTGCCCTCACTGTATTGGTCTTGGTCATCCTCCTCTTTCCCGGAATCCTCTGAATCATTTTCTTGTTGGTTTAGCAAAGGAGTAAGCTTGAGCTCCACGTCTTTCTGGACATAGTGTTCATGCAGAGGCAGAGCACTTAGACTTGAGGCACATGAGAAATTCTCTATTGGTTTTTCCACAGTGAAATAAATCATAGTATCCAAATCTGGTGGTAGGTTAAACCTTTCTTTAAAGTCTGCGATTTCCATAAACTTGCGTAGGCTGTTTTCCCACTGGCTTCCTACACCAAGAGTCTGTATCTCTGGCCCGCCAGATTCGGCACAACATGGTGTTTTGCTGCGACTTGGGGGCATTGTTTGACCAGGGCTATCTGGCAGGTCACTGGGACTAACAGTACCACTTATCATTTCACTACATGGATCACTCAGAATTGAACTGGCTATTGAGGGTGATTCAAAGCTGCCAAGTGAGCTCACAGAACTACATCGACTCATTACAAGTGGCGTGTCATGAATATAGTTTTCTGAAGAGCTGGATGGTGTCTTGTCCTCGAGAATTATTGGAGATACTCCTCTAAAGAGCCTCTTTTCATTCTTAGCAATGCAAGTCATCTCAACTGGATCAGAGTTGCTTTTATTGGTTGGGTATGTTTTCTGATCAGTAACTAACAACTGGCTGTCACTCAAATCATCAAGTGTCTCATCCTCTTCGTCATTTCTTTCGTTATTTACATCTTCCACCTCTATGATTTCTAGAGAGGAATCACTCTCTAGCTCATTGTCAGTGTGACTCTGACCATCAAGGGCTCCATCCCCAGAAGACAATGATGACAGAGAACTGCAACGTGAGAAGCAAATAGGAGTATTCTCTACAGAATACTTCTGAGGAGTCTCCAGCTGTCCTATTGCGGGGCTTCTTGCAGAGCATATTGGGGAAAATTTGCTAATACTTCCACCGGTCATCACTGTTGGAACCCAAGCTTGCCTGCGCATTGCTTGTGTTGCCTGTACATTAATTGAAGACTTTGCAACACCAAACTGTATCAGTGGAACATGTTGGTAGGAGGGAGAGAGCTTAACAGTTGGTATACTGGTTTCAGAGGAGACCTTGGTGGATACAGTTGCTGGTGTTCCTATAGCTTCTTGGCTCTTTTCTGTATCCGTGGAACCCAAATCAGCCACTATGACATCTTTGTTAGTCCCAAAATCTCTCTCTGGGATCTCATTTTGACAAATCATTCGCGAAATGTGCACACCACTCTTCATTGGTTCCTCATGAGCCACCTTCAGATCAAGTTTATTTGGACGTCGCTGTTCACTTGGCTTTGTAGGTGTATGAGACTGGTCCTGACTGCCACCATAGCCATCACTGATGCTACCACTGTTAAGGCTGTCATTGGATAAACTCGAGTTAGCTGTTTTGAGACGCAAGAAGGCCTGTGCTCTGTTGAGACATTCCCTAGATGAAAAAGGGGTGGTATCAGAGAAATGGCAAGGGGAGCAAGAAATGGCCCTGGCTTCACGAAGCTCATCTGGCCCATAACTCCAATCCAGAAAATGATCTTCTGAGCTAAGACTGAAACTGTCTTCTGAAGATGTATGCATGGTAATATCATCTACTAGCTTGTCAATTTTAGCCACAGTGTTGGTGATCTTCTTGGCTAACTTCTCAGCTGCAACTGTCACTTCATTATCCGGCGATTCTGACCTTTTACTCTCATTTTGAAGGGGCTCTATGTCTTCTTCAGGTTTCCCCTCTCTCTTTCTAGGAGACTGAAGGAAGTTGGAATTGTTTAAGAACATTGAGAGCATGGAGAAAGTCCCAGTGTCCAAGCTGCTTGATACATTGGGGGCCTCATCATCATCAAAACAACCAGAATCTGATGCATAGTCCTTTACTAGGCTCTCAATGTGCCTAAGCGGTTTGTTTATAGTCAGTTGTTTAAAATTTTGCTTCTCTATTGAATCAAATGTTTCTGCCAGGTGCTTGGCATCTAACTCAGCTTCCAATGCTTTCTGCTTTCTCACGTAAAGAGATGGCATACAGGATCCTGGGGATACAACGGCAGTATCCTTATATTTGAGGGGCCGATTTGTGAGGAGATTCCGCAGTGCTGCAGCACTTCCCATTGCTATCATTTTGTGCTTTGAGTGAATGAGATTACGCAGCATGCTCACAGCTCCGAGGTCCCACAGCAATTCCTGGTCCTTTGGATTGCGTGCTGAAAGGTTCCAGAGGGTTCCACATGCATTGCTTACAATTGTCAGACTGTGGGATCGCAAGTGTTGTAGCAAGGTCTGAAGGCAGTTATGATTCCTGAGGATTTGCCTGAGTAAGGAAGAAATTACAGCGATGTTATAAGAAGATGATGACGTTTCTTATATAAATCTGTTTATATGTTTTGATATAAATGCAAATGAACATGCAAATGATACCTGAAATCATCTCGTGTAGCTATGAGGCTCGACACGTTTCGCAAGATGCCTCCACCACTTTCAATAATGGCCAGTGAGTTGGTTTGACATCGATAAGTCAAGGTGCTTACCAAAAAGCCAAGAGCACCATCGACAGAGCAGATTGCCACTTTATTCTCTGTGCTGTGTGCAGACAGATTCCACAATGCACTCAGGACACTCTTTAAAGTGGATTCCTTTAGGGAAGAACATGCAAAATTGTAATTAATTACTGAATTAAATTGTCACAATTTTGGTAATTAAATATAAAATAAATATTGGATTAATCTGAAAATCAAGTTTCAAAGCTGTTTATGTTTTTCATTGTCCTGATTAATGATGTCATCAACCTCGAACCAATCAAACTAACTCTTGTGACCTTGTGGATTAGCTGTTTAAACCCTACATACTATATACAAGGACATGGCAATGTATGGAACTGTGAAGTGTCATGGAATGGGGCAGAGCTAATGAGCATATTCATGCATCTGTGTATACTTTACAAAGCTGATGTATTGAAAAGTTACATTTCAGCTATTTTAGTAAAAATGTTCAAATTTTCTTTAAAAAAATATATAATTATCCAAAACAGGAGCACTTAAAAAAATAATATCTTAAAAATCCTGGTACCTTTGTGGCCTGTAGTGCACAGGTCATAAGTCCTGAAACACTGCCAACATCCCGGAGAGATCTCTTGCTATTGATATCAGCACGCCAAGACAAGTTTCTCAGAATACTTGATACCACCTTAAATCAAATCAAAGTGATGTTTTGTGTCAAGCAATAAAGTATGGCAGAAACTTACTGGACTATATAAAAATAAAGAAATTATTTAATGCCTGAAATAAAATAAAAAGAATTTTATACCTGCTGCAACTCCTCATTGTCGGATGCTAGTTGTGCAACAATGGCTTGAAGGCAGCTTTTTTTAGAGCAGAGAGTCGCCTGAAAAAAGAAAAAGGCAATTTAACAAGTATCAAAAGAACAAAAATAATAGCTTTACATCTTATATGTCTTGTTTACAGCTTACATTTGCCTATTCACTTGCAGAAAAATAAATTTGTACCCTTCTACACTGTGATAGCCTTAAATGTATTTACCAGGATACTATGTTATAATATGTTTTATATACCTGTAGTGGGACAAATAAGAACTTTTGTGTACCACCAAAATGGTAAAATTTTAAATCGTTCTTCTCTTATGGTGTTATTGTATCTTGTAAAATATCTGTACATTCAAGCTATACAATAAACCAATGATACACGTTAATATTAATAAAAATATGAAAAACGATACAAAATTGTTTCTTGACTGATGTTAATCTCAACAGATAGCTGATGATCGGTTTGGCAATCTTAACTTTGCTACTGAAATTCTTAAGTTAATGTTTTCCTGATGATACAAAATTTTGTCTTAGTTTTTGCATGTGTTTTGTGTTTAAAAACTGACCTTATTTACAACATCACCGTACGTTAGGTTAGTGAGTGCCATTCCAGCGTAGCGCCGCAGGGCCGTATTGATTGGTTCATTCTGCATACCATATATATCTTGGTCCAGCTGCATTAGCTCTGCGATGGCTTGCAGGCCCCCTGAAACATCCCCAAATGAGCTGTTTTATTTCTGCCTTTTCACTTCACTGTATGATTATTGGCTCTCCAGCCTAATTACAGAAACTATATATCATTCCCGCACCTAGTTCATTCATCGCCCTGCGGTATTCCTCCTCAAAAGATAACTTCATTATTGCACACAAGGCCTGGCAAATCTGGGGATCAACTGGCTCTGGGATTCCTGAAATAATCAAAGTCATGTTTGTATTAATGGTTAGAGAAATTAGAGACTTGACCAGGACTCACGTGTAGTCTTACCATCGGCTGAGGGTGTTCCCAAATGATTCTCAATCCAGTCCCATCCATTCTCGCAGTGTGATCGGATCTGCTCCAGTACGTGCAGGACCCTCATCTCACGGCGAGCTTGACCTTCATCCGGCTGCGAGTACACAATGTTGTGCAGTGCGGCACTCGCTCTAGAACGAGCTTCCCGACTGTATCCCCCGGTTCCAGACGCCTCGCCGGTGCCCCCCTCATGTAGTATTTGCACAAGCAGTGGGACGCAGCCAGACTTACGCATGGCGATGCAGCTCTCCTGTGAACTGGACATTGCCAAAAGCGTGCGGGACATTTCCTCTCTATCCCTTGAGGCCAGCATAGATAATAGCCAAAACACCATCTCTACCTACAACAAAAGCCCGTTATTACCATAGTGTATTATATACGTTTGTACAAATACTACACAAACAATATAGAATTTAAAATAAACAATTAAGAGTCTTTTATATTTGTATTTTATACCAAAGAATTCATTTAATGTTGATAATAAGTAATAAACATTAAACCAACATTTATCAATAATCTATGTAGGATTTGATGCAGATTTTTACAGTTTCCCGCTATGTTTGATATTAGGATAAAATCAGTTGAATGGTCTTACTTTGCTCCCTGCTTCTCCAGAGGCCTCCAAAGTACCAGCATTTCCAGCATCCATGTCAGGAAGCGAAGCTTTTGAGAGGCACTCAGTGCTCTTTGGGGAGAGAAAGCATAATTTGTTCATTGGCTCCACTAATAACATTTGGTTTGTTTGTCATGTCTGATTTGTGGAATTGTCAGATCTAAATTGCGAGAGCGCATCAATCCTTTGCTATTTTTTTTAGGATGTAAATCGAGATCGAGCATGAAAGCACCATCTGCATGTAGAGAGTGAATCAGCACCATTGCCAAAGCACTTGATTCATTCTTTCAAGCTCAAGCCTGTCACCATGGTAACTTCTGGCACCAGTGATCCACATGCTGATCTATAGAGCAGCGATCCAATGGAAGGCCTTCAAAAATTAAATCTTCTGTTTTTTACATCAAAATGAAAAACAAAAACCAACAGATTAAAGCAAAGAACCTTAAATAATGTGGCACTTCTTATGTTTTTCTTTAAAATCAACTGCAGCTGCCCATAAAACTGGTTAAAGATTTTTAAGTATATCAACTAAAATGCAAGGTTATATCAATCCAATGCTGGTTATAATATCGGCAAACCCAAGTGGTAAAAGATTTACCCCTGCTGGGATGTTTCATTTTAAAAACTCATTTTATTAGTCTTGGTTGGGTTTGGTATTAATTCAGTTTTAAGCACAAACATCTCAAGGTAATTGTTACAAAACTAATTAAGTAAAATAAATGTGAGGGAATAAATAAATACATTTTTAAACATAAACAAATAATTGAGTGCATTAAATGTGCACATGTAGTCAGAATAAGATAATAATAATTAGTGTATACAATGAAGAATGTTAAAGGAAAGGAAAGCTACTGTGTAAATTTCTCCTTTTTAAACACAATACTGATCATGTAATAACATAATAAAGAGAATACATCTAGTTAATGACTATAAAAACACATACTGATATATGGTATTTGTTGTTTAAAACAGATATTAGAATACTTAACATAAATAAACTGACTTATATGAATGAATTATACAGTCTGGTGAAGTGTCTGAGCAGACAGAGGACTTTACTGCAGAGAGGAACCGTATAGAGAGCCTTTCCTTTAAAACGAAAGCCCATTTTTTCAAAGCACTCAAGATACTTAAGAGCGAATTGGAGGTAGTGAGAAGATGGTTTGTTCACTGTTTTCTGCATAGAAACATTCAATGGCAGCCAGTAGTTTCAGATAGTGCCGGAAGACTGCGACACCTTCATGAGCCTGACAACAATATTCTTTATGTTTTGGTTCTACTTCAGGTGACTGCAAATAGTTTTTTTTAGGATTGTACAGAATCTGTAAACTACTAAATGTCATCGATAGTGAAGAATAGTGTACCCAAATATAAAACTGCATTTTAATAAATATTGTTCAACATTTTTTAATAATTTGGAACAATAGGAAAGGTATTTACATGTTTTATTTCTGGACTTGTAACTGGTAAATTCATGATTGTGTAGACAAGGTAAACTGTTAATAGGGATTGAAAAACTAAGGTTTTTATACCTATAAGGTATAAATAGAATATTTATAATATAGAAAATAATTAAGAAAATAACTGATCGAAATCAAGGATAAAAGATATGAACAAAATGTCCCATTTCTGCCCTAGAAATAGAGAGAGAAGGAAATGGCTGCAATGGCTTAACATGGCTGCTGAGTGACAGGACTTTGCTGAACAGACTTTGAGGTAAAAGATGTAATAGAGGGTGTACACATATGCATTACCTGAGTATCTGGTAAAGTATTCTTCTCCTGTGGACCTCGGGAGATTTGGACCTCCTGCATCTCTTTCTCCAGCTGCTCCAGTCGAGCAACACGGATCTGTATGCAGACAAATATTGAGATGTGCTAATGACACGTAATGCTTAAGATAAATTTCCGTCTAGATATTTGTTTTGACGAAATTCGACATAAATTGTATAATCTGCTCTTACTTGTGTTCTCTGAACCATCTCATCACTGGTGCCGAAACGTTCCTCCATCACAGAGCGCAGTTGCTGAGCTTCAAACTCAAGCTGCTGACGAATGAAATCCACCTGCATGGAAAACTGTGATGGACAGGAAAATGACAGGTCTTTTTACTGCATATATTATCAAACTTCTTGAGATAAGTCAAGACACAAATGTCTAGAGTAACATATGGTAAAGAAACACAAAATCAAAGCCTGCTTTAAAGTTGTTTTTAACCATTAAGCAGATTTAGTCTTTGGTGGGGAATTTTTTGTATATGTTGTATATTGTGGATACAGATGCACAAAGTCCCGTGATTGAACTGGGATGGAAAGTGTTTTGTCTTTACCGTATCAAGCCGGGGCAGTTCAGTCAGTTTCTGAGACAAGCTCTGGAGCTGTGAGTAATACCACCGGCGTTCTTTCTCTTCTTTCTCTATTTCATTCAGCAGCATAGACCTATAACATAGACAGACTCCTCAAACCTTACATTTGTGAAAGTCAATCAACATTTTTCAGAGTTGTAACTCGTTCAAAGTAAAATAGTGATTTGCTGTTGCACGAAGTATACCTTTCTTTACACAGGTCCTCTAAATGCTGTGCAGTGACTCTGATTTCTCCGGTTCCCTGATGAGGATGCGTGTGGGGCATGGCCGTACCCTCTCCAGATGCTGATGAGGACTGGCGGGACGGTGGACAGACGGGGCTGCGACATCTGCCCATGCTGAGCCTTTCCTCCCCTTCCCCTACCTGACCCGCCATGGTCTCTGGAAATGCCCGCAGGTTGTGGGGCTGGTACTTGAGCTCATAGTAGTTGGTCAAGTCCATGTGCAGCTCTACAGGAACAAACAGATACACATTAAAGATTGAAATAAAGAACAACATTGATGTTTATGCATTCGGCAAACAATTTTAATGAAAAAACAATCTGTGACACATTTATAAATAAGATGAAAAGAAAAGGATAAATAAATGATAAATGCTAGCTGAAAAGTTGAAGGAATGTTTGAAGTAGTACCTTTGAGCTGGTCCAACACATCACTTCTGCCGGATGAGGCAAGAGTTCCTGCTTCCTGCTCCAGTTTACTCTGCAGCT
Organism: Triplophysa yarkandensis; assembly: GCA_033220385.1. Lineage (NCBI taxonomy): Eukaryota > Metazoa > Chordata > Actinopteri > Cypriniformes > Nemacheilidae > Triplophysa > Triplophysa yarkandensis. Next base: position 918,506 of record CM065678.1, read on the forward strand.
GTCTCAAAACCTCCTAGAAAATAAAAAAAATACATCCAGACGTCTATCAGTATTTGTCAGTGGAGTCAATTTCAGCCAAAAGGAATGAAGAATATCATCTTCTCTCTCATACAGCGGTTAAACTTGAATACTACATGACCTCATCTTTCTAATACTTCCATGCTCTCTGATGCGGTCAGTGCTTTAGCGGGATTATAACCAGCATCTGGACACGTGGACAGTCAAATCATGGGATACTTAAATCAGCCATGGGTACCAAAAGTATAAGCATCAATACTGATCTGGAATCTGTTTTTGATGCTTGTGTTTAAAAAAGTGCTATGGCATCACAGCTGCATAAAAAAGCTGGGTAACTGTTAATGTACACATAATGAAAGCAGTTTTTATCATGTCCAGTATAAATAAGCATGGTTTAAACATGCAATCCTTTTTACCGTGATTTTACGTGGCAGACAAACTTAAATAAGTAAAAACAAAGTAGTTCATTTATAATGAGCTCATCAGAGGATTTTATTCCCTACAGGATTAATTCCCTAAAGCACAGATGCACAAAACAAACATGAATCTGCTGCATTCAACCCAATACCAGTAAAAACCTGTCTTTGGTAAAGCATAATAAAAGTATAATAAAAGTATAATGTGGAATTATAAAGCTCTATTTCCAACATAAAGCCCTGATGAGTTTCTCCTCCATGTTTGTTTAAGATAAAGCTCCTGATTGGCAGGGAATCTCCTCACGTCTCTGCATTGACTGAACATGTAAATGAGTCGAGCCTGTCGCTCTATTCATGTCTGGTGTGAACGCGGCATTAATTCTTGTCGAGGTTTCCATTGGGAAGCTTATAAAAAATTAACCCGGCGGCTTCACAGGGGCATCGTGTTAGCACGTCACGTGTGATGACGTCATTTCACACCTCTCGCCCCCACCTTTGTAATTCTGTTACGTATACATCCGCGCTAAAAGATCAAAGGTGAAAGGTCATCATAGCTTGTGTAGTATAGAAGCAGCTCCCAACCCAACATTGAGAAGAGATTAACGGCGATATTTTTTTATCGCCCGATAAGAGTCTCACATTAACTCAGCACGTTAACGCTGTAACGGCCCACCATTAGTAAAAACCTAAAGTATTTTAGTACATAAGCAATATAATATTATGTACTGTAAAATTACATGAGTTTTTACCTTGTATCTAAAGGATCTGAATTTGCTTTTGGTTTTTTTTATCTGTACTTTGGTTTAGAGTGTTTTTACTTTCTTGATCGAGTTTCTCACACATATGTTAAAATGAACATGTTACAAAGTGTTTAAGAAGTATGAATTGTTTCTCCATGTTATTACTAAAAACATTATTATACATAATCAATAACCATTGAATTACATTGGAACAAGGCATTGCAATATGCCTTGTTTTCTGTTACATTCTGTTACATGTCTTTGTTTATTGCAAAATTAGGTACAATGATAAACCTTTGTCTATATTATAACATTTACAAACTAACAATGTTAAATACAAGAGGACATCAATACACACACTTTACTGGAATCCAGATACCGAAGCAACCCATGACATCAAATATCTGCAATGTAAGACTCGATAAAATAACTATAAAATAACTTCCATTAATGTCCTGTTCAACCGAAAGCAATAACATGCAATGGAATGAGCAACAGTGACTCTAAAATGCTCTCATTTCTCATTAGAGACACCAGATTACTCTAGAAAATAAGTTATGATGAATACCTGGCTCAGACTTTAAGATTCTCAACTATATTTCACACCCATTTTCCCCTCCAGAGAATCTTTGAAAAAATGTGGTTGATAACCTCGATCTTGTCCGATAAGATATTTAAGATTTCAAATCAGGTGATTCCTACTCTTATCACATCAGTTCTTATGAGAAACTTAGAGCAGTCTAAGCAGACGGAAGTGACCGGACTTTTAAAGTGAAAGAGAAGTGATGTATGGCCTAATGTCCCATCCTTGCACTCGTGGAGCAGTTGGATGGAACGATGTCTTGCTCTTTGGATTCACCTCAGTCATGGTATTGAAGGTGGAGGACAATGCTATCCACTCACTCACACAACATTTCATTCACATTCGTTTTACTTTCTTCTTTTTCTTTCTGTTTCTCTCGCTACACAGAACAGTATTGAAACGGCAAGTTACCCAGACAGAGTATCCAGGTTGTTCTGCGTGAGATGAAGTGTGTGTCTTCTTCAATCATGATCTTAATTTCTCCTGAAGTGTGTGATGACTCAGGAGTTTGGAAACTTTAGTTTGAGTTTGGTTAAGATTTTTAATAAGAGTATTTGACGAGATTGTCCTTATGTTTGTGCTGCTTTCAGATTTTTTATCCCATTTTTTATCCTGGAATCTGAGCCAGGCTAAAGACAAGAGTCTACAATCCCAGTGATACAGTAGACACATCACACACATGAGCAAAAGAGTTCAACTTCACTCACCTTCATGTCTGAGGTTTCATTCTCAAGCTTGGACAGGTGATGTGAGTTGTCTTTGAGTTCACGTCGCAGGTGAGTGTTCTCCTTGCGGAGATCCTCCACCTGACGCACCAGCTGGTCATAGGAAGCCGTTGGGTACGACATCATCACACGATGGAATCCCTGTGGGGGTCAGAAGGCAGGGGTCAGAGTTCAGTTCAACCCTTTTCACAATGTGTGAAGGAATGAGGTTTTTTAAAATTTCAACATCTTACAGATTTTTTTTAATTCTATTCATAAATGTGAAAGGGTTTTTAAAGTCCACTCAAAAATCAAGATTTTTTCATCGTTTATTCACCAAAAAGGATATTTTGCAGAATGCAACGTCTATTCCCTTGAATTGCATTGTGTATATAAAGTTGAAATGAATGGATGTGACTGCTGTTCGGTTTCCAACATTCTACAAACTGTCCCTTTAACCACAGTAAATGACAAATATGAGCCAAATACCTTATATAATAGGTTAAATATGTACATCAATATATTTAACTTCATTTTTATAGCTGTATTAAACTAAAACTTAATAAACTGCCCTGAAACTGAAACATATATTCAGCTCACACATCACTATTGTAGAAGGATTTTTTTACATGAATACACCCTCATGTTATCCA
>CM065678.1:929619-949619 GCA_033220385.1 Triplophysa yarkandensis
TCCGAAGGTTGCTGGTTCGAGACTCTGTACCAGCAGGAATACCACGACTGAGGTGAGACTCTTGAGCAAGACACCCCCCCAACCCCACCCCCCACTGCTCCGTGTGTGTGTTCACAGTGTGTGTGTGTTCACAGTGTGTGTGTGCACACTGGGATGGGTTAAATGCAGAGCAGAAATTCGTAGTATGGTGTAGTCATGTCACTACACTATAGTGTGTGCCTATACTACATTATGATGCTATTGTGTAAAAGCAAATATTGTAAAAGTTTGGTTAAAAGAAAAAAATTACAAGTTGATTGAAATTGTAAATCTTTATTTCTCTTAAAAAAGGTCCATTAAATGTAAAACGACTTGACTCTCAGTCATTCTTTCTCACAAACACATAAACAAATGCAATTCTCAGAACATAATCCATGTACATGTTTAAGAAAATATATACAAATATAAAGAATAGAAGATGTATAGGAACGAAGAGAAACATTCGCAGTTCGTACATTCGCATTGTGCTTATATATAATAGAAACAAAATAGTTTATTATGATACCCTGCATGAAAATAATAAATCATAGTCTGACGGATAGATAATGAATGAAAATGAGTGACAGTAAGATAAAAACATATTGTGGTTATGTGGGTGTCATATTAACACTCTTATATAACACTCTTATAAAACCAACATATTTGTCATATTAATTGACGGAGGGTTTATTCAACCACTGCTGTCATTTGAATTATTATCTTTACACAGAATCTCCATTTTTGATATCAATTTTATTCATCAGATTTCTCACCCAGCTTTGTCTTGGGTCAGCACACAGTGTCTTCGATTTTTTAAGCACAAACCTGTATGAAGACATTATACAAAGAAATCAGAAAAACATTGTACAGACATCAAAGAAATGTCATTGGTATAGTTTAGTTATTGGAAGGGATGTGGAGCGTGCTAAGTGTTTGTATTGAAGATTTTTATTAAAGGCTTCAGTGTTTATGAAGCAATACTTACACAATGGCTGGAATGTTACATCCTCCATCTGCTTCCTGCACTCTGTAACTCACAATGTTTTTTCGGAGTGCTTTTCTGATGCCAACAACATACTTCAAACAGCAGTTTTCATATGAGCCTGCAAGTATAAGTGAAAGGTGAATTTACATAATTGTTTTAATTACAGGTAAATTTAGCTATGATTTTGTGAAAACTGAATAGAGATGCAATGCAGTTTACTGTAGATATAAAACCTTTAAAACAGTTATTTATTAAATATTAAATATTGATGTTTACTCTTGAAATATTATCACTTATAGCTTAATAAAATTGAATGCATTATAACAGGTTCCCGGTTGAAAAACATATTCTTACCTTGAGCCAAACTTGGATACATGCAAGCCAGCAGCAGAACCAAAAACAGAATTTGAAACTTCATGGTTGAAGGTTTCCTTTAAACCTTTGTAAAGCAACATGAAATGTTTGAATAACACAAAAAATAATCATTTGAAATAGCATTCACTGCTTAATAATAAACTGCAGCTGTGATCTTTACCTCAGAGGACTGTTTCAAAGGAATAATGCTGTTCTTCACAGTTAAAGCCGATCTTCTCTCCTCCTTTGTTTTCTTGACACTTTTATAGCAAGTGAACCCGAGACCATACCACGCCCCTTCAGATTTCGTCTAAATTTCACACTCTTTATTACTAGATGATCTACATGTGCTAGCTTATGGGCTTTTTATTATTGGACAAACAGAAAAATCGACCTCCCATACTACAAACATCTACAGGATGCCACTGTATTTTTATTATCTCTAACAATATATATGGTCAGTTGTGTTTGGAGAATGGGAGGTGTGCGTTTTTTTTTCAGACCCCATCGCTAGCCCTGCTTGACTTTCATTATTACACAATGCAACATCTTTGCCAAATCCTTTTCCCTCGTAACTGGGTGCCAATATAAATAGAGAAAAAAAATGTATTCCGATGTTGTGCAATGGAATTGGCAGGCATGAGTATACTGATAACACTTTTGGACAAGTATTGTACATGTAGCAGAATTACCCTCTTCCTTATGAATATTTTATAATATACAACTTATCTTTAAAACTTAAAAAAAATCTAGTCTATGTATTTGTTACACATGTTGTTGATCTATATTATTTCCCAATGTAGACAATGTAGTCTAGTTATGTATAATACCGATTGAAATGCAAAATTAATAATTCTCCATACCATACAGAGTTGTTTTATTCATTGCTGACCTGCATCTGACCTAAACTGCAGAATGTTGGCATTTTGTCAATATGCCTGTGTCTTGTCATAGATGATAGCCAGATAACCGAAATAAATCTCTATCAGTATTTGCTATGCCTGGCATAAGATTGCCAGTTAGTTTGGCATTAATTCATTGTGTGCCAACAGTTTGTGCATTTATCATCTCCACAGATTTCATCTTACACCACATACACGATGGCTATGATCCAAGGCTTGGATGAATTAAGCTCAATCCTTACAGGCATTCCCATGCCTTTGTCATGGCCTTTGATGTTGGACTTTTTGTATAATGGACATTGTTGTGCAGTGCACTCCTGCAGCGACTGTTTCACTTTTTCTACATTTGAATTTTCTACATTTTATGATTCTGAGAAACAATCATTGTTGGTACGTAGAACCATTTTACATGCCGAATCTATACATCTGTCTCCCTTTATGTACTATAAGAATTCCACAGATTTTGCAAATACACTATTGATGTTCTGCAGAAGAATGAGAAGAATATCTGATTCTATTTACAATTTCTTCAGTCACTTTTCCTAAATCTTATTTAAAGCATATTTCATTGTTTTTATCCAAAGCAAAGTATTCTGAAGTGGTCTCTGTAGAGTAAACAGATGTAAGATGTCTTCAAGAACACTTCAGTTATTATCTGCTGACACTGGGATTCAAACCAACAACCTTCTGATGACAAGATCAACTCTCTAACCACCAGAACACAACTGAAATCACACACTGTCATCATTTAATCACACTCATGTGGTTCTAATTTGTACATGATTCTTTCTTCTGTTGAACACGAAAAAAGAAGATATTTAAATGTTTCTGTTACAATGTCAGATGATAAAGAAAATACATGTTAACACAATTTTTTTATGACTTTAACTTGAACTATGACTAAAGTGGGTTAGATTGCATTTTATTACAACCTAAAACCCATTTGTGACCCATTGCTCTACAGGGCCTCTTGCTCCCCTGACAACCATGCAAGAACTGTCTACATCCAGAGTAAAACAGGGCCATAAAAATCACTCTAGATCCCCCACAATCCCTTTGTGAACTTTTGCCATCTGGACACCACTACACAGCCATGTGTACTAGGACAGCCAGGCACTTTTTAAAATAAAAATTATATCTAAATATAATTTAGTCATATTTTCAGTGGATCCTGAAGAAATAAGAAATCCATCAAAATATCCAGAATGTTTAATAATTAGCAATTAATATCATTTTATTCTTTCTCTTTTCCTTGAATCCTCTATAATTCGTTAAATGGTATATTAAAATAATATATAACTGTTATTGTTTGCTGTTGTGTTATATAGGACATTCCAGGATTATATATATGTGGCATTTTGTGTTGTGGATGTGATATAAAACACTATATTTGTTATTAAACTAATTATATATTATAAAAAACTCTTGTTGATATTGCTTTAACATTAGAAAAATATCAGTCAATGGACAATTTTACATTTACATTTAGTCATTTAGCAGACGCTTTTATGCAAAGCGACTTACAATAGTCGAGGAGACAATGAAGCGGTAAATAGCCGATACAACAATAGATGAACAAGTGCTACAACAATGTTACCGAGTTACACAGAGAGAGAGTTACACAGAGAGAGAAGTTACACAGAGAGAGAAGTTACACAGAGAGAGAAGTTACACAGAGAGAGAGTTACACAGAGAGAGAGTTACACAGAGAGAGAGTTACACAGAGAGAGAGTTACACAGAGAGAGAAGTTACACAGAGAGAGAGTTACACAGAGAGAGAATTTACACAGAGAGAGAAGTTACACAGAGAGAGAAGTTACACAGAGAGAGAGTTACACAGAGAGAGAAGTTACACAGAGAGAGAGTTACACAGAGAGAGAGTTACACAGAGAGAGAGTTACACAGAGAGAGAAGTTACACAGAGAGAGAAGTAACACAGAGAGAGAGTTACACAGAGAGAGAGTTACACAGAGAGAGAGTTACACAGAGAGAGAAGTTACACAGAGAGAGAGTTACACAGAGAGAGAAGTTACACAGAGAGAGAAGTTACACAGAGAGAGAGTTACACAGAGAGAGAAGTTACACGGAGAGAGAGTTACACGGAGAGAGAAGTTACACAGAGAGAGAAGTTACACAGAGAGAGAGTTACACAGAGAGAGAGTTACACAGAGAGAGAGTTACACAGAGAGAGAGTTACACAGAGAGAGAGTTACACAGAGAGAGAAGCTACACAGAGAGAGAGAGTTACACAGAGAGAGAGTTACACAGAGAGAGAGTTACACAGAGAGAGAAGTTACACAGAGAGAGAGAGTTACACAGAGAGAGAGTTACACAGAGAGAGAGTTACACAGAGAGAGAAGTTACACAGAGAGAGAAGTAACACAGAGAGAGAGTTACACAGAGAGAGAAGTTACACAGAGAGAGAAGTTACACAGAGAGAGAGTTACACAGAGAGAGAGTTACACAGAGAGAGAGTTACACAGAGAGAGAAGTTACACAGAGAGAGAAGTTACACAGAGAGAGAGTTACACAGGGAGAGAGTTACACAGAGAGAGAGTTACACAGAGAGAGAGTTACACAGAGAGAGAGTTACACAGAGAGAGAAGTAACACAGAGAGAGAAGTTAAACAGAGAGAGAGTTACACAGAGAGAGAAGTTACACAGAGAGAGAGTTACACAGAGAGAGAAGTTACACAGAGAGAGAGTTACACAGAGAGAGAAGTTACACAGAGAGAAGTTACACAGAGAGAGAGTTACACAGAGAGAGAAGTTACACAGAGAGAGAGTTACACAGAGAGAGAGTTACACAGAGAGAGAAGTTACACAGAGAGAGAGAGTTACAAAGAGAGAGAGTTACACAGAGAGAGAGTTACACAGAGAGAGAAGTTACACAGAGAGAGAAGTTACACAGAGAGAGAGTTACACAGAGAGAGAGTTACACAGAGAGAGAAGTTACACAGAGAGAGAAGTTACACAGAGAGAGAAGTTACACAGAGAGAGAGTTACACAGAGAGAGAGTTACACAGAGAGAGAGTTACACAGAGAGAGAGTTACACAGAGAGAGAGTTACACAGAGAGAGAGAGTTACACAGAGAGAGAGTTACACAGAGAGAGAGTTACACAGAGAGAGAGTTACACAGAGAGAGAGAGTTACACAGAGAGAGAGAGTTACACAGAGAGAGAGTTACACAGAGAGAGAGTTACACAGAGAGAGAAGTTACACAGAGAGAGAAGTTACACAGAGAGAGAGTTACACAGAGAGAGAGTTACACAGAGAGAGAGTTACACAGAGAGAGAGTTACACAGAGAGAGAGTTACACAGAGAGAGAGTTACACAGAGAGAGAGTTACACAGAGAGAGAGTTACACAGAGAGAGAAGTTACACAGAGAGAGAAGTTACACAGAGAGAGAGTTACACAGAGAGAGAAGTTACACAGAGAGAGAGTTACACAGAGAGAGAGTTACACAGAGAGAGAGTTACACAGAGAGAGAAGTTACACAGAGAGAGAGTTACACAGAGAGAGAGTTACACAGAGAGAGAAGTTACACAGAGAGAGAAGTTACACAGAGAGAGAGTTACACAGAGAGAGAAGTTACACAGAGAGAGAGTTACACAGAGAGAGAAGTTACACAGAGAGAGAAGTTACACAGAGAGAGAGTTACACAGAGAGAGAAGTTACACAGAGAGAAGTTACACAGAGAGAAGTTACACAGAGAGAAGTTACACAGAGAGAAGTTACACAGAGAGAGAGTTACACAGAGAGAGAGTTACACAGAGAGAGAAGTTACACAGAGAGAGAAGTTACACAGAGAGAAGTTACACAGAGAGAGAGTTACACAGAGAGAGAAGTTACACAGAGAGAGAAGTTACACAGAGAGAAGTTACACAGAGAGAGAAGTTACACAGAGAGAGAAGTTACACAGAGAGAGAAGTTACACAGAGAGAGAGTTACACAGAGAGAGAGTTACACAGAGAGAGAAGTTACACAGAGAGAAGTTACACAGAGAGAAGTTACACAGAGAGAGAGTTACACAGAGAGAGAAGTTACACAGAGAGAGAAGTTACACAGAGAGAAGTTACACAGAGAGAGAAGTTACACAGAGAGAAGTTACACAGAGAGAAGTTACACAGAGAGAGAAGTTACACAGAGAGAGAAGTTACACAGAGAGAAGTTACACAGAGAGAGAAGTTACACAGAGAGAGAAGTTACACAGAGAGAAGTTACACAGAGAGAAGTTACACAGAGAGAGAAGTTACACAGAGAGAAGTTACACAGAGAGAAGTTACACAGAGAGAAGTTACACAGAGAGAGAAGTTACACAGAGAGAGAAGTTACACAGAGAGAAGTTACACAGAGAGAGAAGTTACACAGAGAGAGAAGTTACACAGAGAGAGAGTTACACAGAGAGAGAAGTTACACAGAGAGAGAGTTACACAGAGAGAGAGTTACACAGAGAGAGAGTTACACAGAGAGAGAGTTACACAGAGAGAGAAGTTACACAGAGAGAGAGTTACAGAGAGAGAGAGTTACACAGAGAGAGAGTTACACAGAGAGAGAGTTACACAGAGAGAGAAGTTACACAGAGAGAGAAGTTACACAGAGAGAAGTTACACAGAGAGAGAAGTTACACAGAGAGAGAAGTTACACAGAGAGAGAAGTTACACAGAGAGAGAGTTACACAGAGAGAGAGTTACACAGAGAGAGAGTTACACAGAGAGAGAAGCGACACAGAGAGAGAGTTACACAGAGAGAGAGTTACACAGAGAGAGAAGTTACACAGAGAGAGAAGCGACACAGAGAGAGAAGTTACACAGAGAGAGAAGCGACACAGAGAGAGAGTTACACAGAGAGAGAGTTACACAGAGAGAGAAGTTACACAGAGAGAGAAGTTACACAGAGAGAGAGTTACACAGAGAGAGAAGTTACACAGAGAGAGAAGCGACACAGAGAGAGAGTTACACAGAGAGAGAGTTACACAGAGAGAGAAGTTACACAGAGAGAGAAGTTACACAGAGAGAGAGTTACACAGAGAGAGAAGTTACACAGAGAGAGAAGTTACACAGAGAGAGAGTTACACAGAGAGAGAAGTTACACAGAGAGAGAGTTACACAGAGAGAGAGTTACACAGAGAGAGAAGTTACACAGAGAGAGAAGTTACACAGAGAGAGAGTTACACAGAGAGAGAAGTTACACAGAGAGAGAGTTACACAGAGAGAGAGTTACACAGAGAGAGAGTTACACAGAGAGAGAGTTACACAGAGAGAGAAGTTACACAGAGAGAGAGTTACACAGAGAGAGAAGTTACACAGAGAGAGAAGTTACACAGAGAGAGAAGTTACACAGAGAGAGAAGTTACACAGAGAGAGAGTTACACAGAGAGAGAGTTACACAGAGAGAGAGTTACACAGAGAGAGAGTTACACAGAGAGAGAGTTACACAGAGAGAGAAGTTACACAGAGAGAGAAGTTACACAGAGAGAGAGTTACACAGAGAGAGAAGTTACACAGTTACACAGAGAGAGAGTTACACAGAGAGAGAAGTTACACAGTTACACAGAGAGAGAAGTTACACAGAGAGAGAAGTTACACAGAGAGAGAAGTTACACAGAGAGAGAGTTACACAGAGAGAGAAGTTACACAGAGAGAGAGTTACACAGAGAGAGAAGTTACACAGAGAGAGAAGTTACACAGAGAGAGAGTTACACAGAGAGAGAAGTTACACAGTTACACAGAGAGAGAAGTTACACAGAGAGAGAGTTACACAGAGAGAGAAGTTACACAGAGAGAGAGTTACACAGAGAGAGAGTTACACAGAGAGAGAGTTACACAGAGAGAGAAGTTACACAGAGAGAGAAGTTACACAGAGAGAGAAGTTACACAGAGAGAGAAGTTACACAGAGAGAGAAGTTACACAGAGAGAGAGTTACACAGAGAGAGAGTTACACAGAGAGAGAGTTACACAGAGAGAGAAGTTACACAGAGAGAGAAGTTACACAGAGAGAGAGTTACACAGAGAGAGAAGTTACACAGTTACACAGAGAGAGAAGTTACACAGAGAGAGAAGTTACACAGAGAGAGAAGTTACACAGAGAGAGAAGTTACACAGTTACACAGAGAGAGAAGTTACACAGAGAGAGAAGTTACACAGAGAGAGAAGTTACACAGTTACACAGAGAGAGAAGTTACACAGAGAGAGAAGTTACACAGAGAGAGAGTTACACAGAGAGAGAAGTTACACAGAGAGAGAGTTACACAGAGAGAGAGTTACACAGAGAGAGAAGTTACACAGAGAGAGAAGTTACACAGAGAGAGAAGTTACACAGAGAGAGAAGTTACACAGAGAGAGAAGTTACACAGAGAGAGAGAGTTACACAGAGAGAGAAGTTACACAGAGAGAGAGTTACACAGAGAGAGAAGTTACACAGAGAGAGAAGTTACACAGAGAGAGAAGTTACACAGAGAGAGAGTTACACAGAGAGAGAGTTACACAGAGAGAGAGTTACACAGAGAGAGAAGTTACACAGAGAGAGAGTTACACAGAGAGAGAAGTTACACAGAGAGAGAGTTACACAGAGAGAGAGTTACACAGAGAGAGAAGTTACACAGAGAGAGAAGTTACACAGAGAGAGAAGTTACACAGAGAGAGAAGTTACACAGAGAGAGAAGTTACACAGAGAGAGAAGTTACACAGAGAGAGAAGTTACACAGAGAGAGAGTTACACAGAGAGAGAAGTTACACAGAGAGAGAAGTTACACAGAGAGAGATAAAAACCTGAAAGTAGAATTTTTTAAAAAGGTAAACAAACTTTCTTTAAGAACGTGTCAAAAAAGACGCAGTTTTCAGGAGACAGCAAATTTCTTAAAATTTATGTGAATTAAAATATAAAAACAGAATCAAAAATATCTAAATAGAGATATCTCTATTTTAAAACATAAAATAATTACTTTATTTTTACTTGTCCGTTTGAGCAAAAGTAGCGTTATGGATATGGCAATCGATGAGGCAATTCCTTATTTGACCTTGAAAAATAATTATATTTAAATTAAAATTTTACAGTTGCATTTATTCGTTCGGCAGACACTTTTCACATGAGCGTCTTAACCAACAAATGTTGACATATGAGATGTAAATGTACTAAAAACTTTATGGTAAGGTAGATATTTTACACAATTTGTCCATCTTGTTGTGTATGAAAGTAGGAGGTTGTTTGTGTATATTTTTATTTAAAATGCTTCACATAATAGAAAGGAAATGCTTATTTTACAGCACAATAGGGAGAAAGTGTAAGTTATTGGGATTTCTTCTTTCCTTTGTGAAAGTCTTCATGTATCTGACAACAATGAAGCTTGGAGGAAATCCCGTTTAACCTTCAGTCTCGCGATACTTGATGTCATAACACGCAGCATCCGCGCAACTGCGCAGTCGGAACTGCGTGACGTGTCAGCTGACGTTTATCACGTGATTGAACACATTGTGTGCGGAAGTAAATCACTTTCTCCACTTTCTCCACTCTTTAAATCGACTGCACGCGTGTTCTGTGTGAGCTTCAGAGGCATCAATACTCTACACTATCGTGAGTGTTGTTCTGTTAACGCTGTGTGTGAATATAAACAGTTAATGTTTCACACATGTACAGGTGAGAAGATGAACATGAAGGAGAGAGCTGGGCTGTTTCTTCTTCTAACTTTATCTCTTTATGCAGACACTGCGTTTTCTTGTGAGTACATTCTTATAAATATCTGAAGGCACAGAGAGAAACATCGAGAGCTTGTGTTGTGATAATATTAAGTTATTACTCTTTACAGACACAGTTTCAATGAAAGCTCCAGCAACAGTTAATCTGCAGAGCAATTCTTCACAAAACATCACTATAAACTTCAGGTATAATTCCCATCAACATCTATGTCTTCAGTTTCCTTGTCAAGACATATAAACCTCCTGATGGGAGTACTGGCTCAGTTTGATGTCAGCCATGTGTTTCTCTGACAGTTTACAGCTCAACACATCTGTAAGAGTTTATTTTAACATTACATTTCAATCCAGAAATGTGTCGTCAATAATTCATCTACCACATGAGGTGAGTACTCTTATTACTCGTGAGTATACTAATACTCTGAATAAACTGCCGCATTAACATCAGACAGAGCAGTAAAGTACATTTCTGTTAACTCAGATATTAAATATGTTAAACAAGGAGGATTTTTATGTAATGCGTTTATATTTTACATTTTATTTACATTCCACCTGTAGATTTCCTATAACAATACAGTTGTGTGCAATAATCGACCTCAGACATTTCACAAATAGCACCTTTAAACTTTTACATTTACATTTAGTCATTTAGCAGATGCTTTTATTCAAAGTGACTTACAATAGTCGAGGAGACAATGAAGCGGTAAATAGCAGATACAACAATAGGTGAACAAGTGCTACAACAATGTTACCAAGTTACACAGAGAGAGAAGTTACACAGAGAGAAGTTACACAGAGAGAGAAGTTACACAGAGAGAGAAGTTACACAGAGAGAGAGTTACACAGAGAGAGAAGTTACACAGAGAGAGAAGTTACACAGAGAGAGAAGTTACACAGAGAGAGAAGTTACACAGAGAGAAGTTACACAGAGAGAGAAGTTACACAGAGAGAGAAGTTACACAGAGAGAGAGTTACACAGAGAGAGAAGTTACACAGAGAGAGAAGTTACACAGAGAGAGAAGTTACACAGAGAGAGAAGTTACACAGAGAGAGAAGTTACACAGAGAGAGAAGTTACACAGAGAGAGAAGTTACACAGAGAGAGAAGTTACACAGAGAGAGAAGTTACACAGAGAGAGAAGTTACACAGAGAGAGAAGTTACACAGAGAGAGAGTTACACAGAGAGAGAAGTTACACAGAGAGAGAAGTTACACAGAGAGAGAAGTTACACAGAGAGAGAAGTTACACAGAGAGAAGTTACACAGAGAGAGAAGTTACACAGAGAGAGAAGTTACACAGAGAGAGAAGTTACACAGAGAGAGAGTTACACAGAGAGAGAAGTTACACAGAGAGAGAGTTACACAGAGAGAGAAGTTACACAGAGAGAGAAGTTACACAGAGAGAGAAGTTACACAGAGAGAAGTTACACAGAGAGAGAAGTTACACAGAGAGAGAAGTTACACAGAGAGAGAAGTTACACAGAGAGAGAGTTACACAGAGAGAGAGTTACACAGAGAGAGAGTTACACAGAGAGAGAAGTTACACAGAGAGAGAGTTACACAGAGAGAGAAGTTACACAGAGAGAGAAGTTACACAGAGAGAGAAGTTACACAGAGAGAGAAGTTACACAGAGAGAGAAGTTACACAGAGAGAGAAGTTACACAGAGAGAGAAGTTACACAGAGAGAGAGTTACACAGAGAGAGAGTTACACAGAGAGAGAGTTACACAGAGAGAGAGTTACACAGAGAGAGAAGTTACACAGAGAGAGAAGTTACACAGAGAGAGAAGTTACACAGAGAGAGAAGTTACACAGAGAGAGAAGTTACACAGAGAGAGAAGCTACACAGAGAGAGAAGTTACACAGAGAGAGAAGTTACACAGAGAGAGAGTTACACAGAGAGAGAGTTACACAGAGAGAGAGTTACACAGAGAGAGAAGTTACACAGAGAGAGAAGTTACACAGAGAGAGAAGTTACACAGAGAGAGAAGCTACACAGAGAGAGAAGCTACACAGAGAGAGAAGCTACACAGAGAGAGAAGTTACACAGAGAGAGAGTTACACAGAGAGAGAGTTACACAGAGAGAGAGTTACACAGAGAGAGAGTTACACAGAGAGAGAGTTACACAGAGAGAGAGTTACACAGAGAGAGAGTTACACAGAGAGAGAAGTTACACAGAGAGAGAAGTTACACAGAGAGAGAAGTTACACAGAGAGAGAAGTTACACAGAGAGAGAGTTACACAGAGAGAGAGTTACACAGAGAGAGAGTTACACAGAGAGAGAAGTTACACAGAGAGAAGTTACACAGAGAGAGAAGTTACACAGAGAGAGAAGTTACACAGAGAGAGAAGTTACACAGAGAGAGAAGTTACACAGAGAGAGAAGTTACACAGAGAGAGAAGTTACACAGAGAGAGAGTTACACAGAGAGAGAGTTACACAGAGAGAGAGTTACACAGAGAGAGAAGTTACACAGAGAGAGAAGTTACACAGAGAGAGAAGTTACACAGAGAGAGAGTTACACAGAGAGAGAAGTTACACAGAGAGAGAAGTTACACAGAGAGAGAAGTTACACAGAGAGAGAAGTTACACAGAGAGAGAAGTTACACAGAGAGAGAAGTTACACAGAGAGAGAAGTTACACAGAGAGAGAAGTTACACAGAGAGAGAAGTTACACAGAGAGAGAGTTACACAGAGAGAGAAGTTACACAGAGAGAGAGTTACACAGAGAGAGAGTTACACAGAGAGAGTTACACAGAGAGAGAGTTACACAGAGAGAGAAGTTACACAGAGAGAGAAGTTACACAGAGAGAGAAGTTACACAGAGAGAGAAGTTACACAGAGAGAGAAGTTACACAGAGAGAGAAGTTACACAGAGAGAGAAGTTACACAGAGAGAGAAGTTACACAGAGAGAGAAGTTACACAGAGAGAGAGTTACACAGAGAGAGAGTTACACAGAGAGAGAAGTTACACAGAGAGAGAGAGTTACACAGAGAGAGAGTTACACAGAGAGAGAGTTACACAGAGAGAGAAGTTACACAGAGAGAGAAGTTACACAGAGAGAGAGTTACACAGAGAGAGAAGTTACACAGAGAGAGAAGTTACACAGAGAGAGAAGTTACACAGAGAGAGAGTTACACAGAGAGAGAAGTTACACAGAGAGAGAAGTTACACAGAGAGAGAAGTTACACAGAGAGAGAAGTTACACAGAGAGAGAAGTTACACAGAGAGAGAAGTTACACAGAGAGAGAAGTTACACAGAGAGAGAGTTACACAGAGAGAGAAGTTACACAGAGAGAGAAGTTACACAGAGAGAGAGTTACACAGAGAGAGAGTTACACAGAGAGAGAGTTACACAGAGAGAGAGTTACACAGAGAGAGAGTTACACAGAGAGAGAGTTACACAGAGAGAGAAGTTACACAGAGAGAGAGTTACACAGAGAGAGAGTTACACAGAGAGAGAGTTACACAGAGAGAGAGTTACACAGAGAGAGAAGTTACACAGAGAGAGAAGTTACACAGAGAGAGAGTTACACAGAGAGAGAGTTACACAGAGAGAGAGTTACACAGAGAGAGAGTTACACAGAGAGAGAGTTACACAGAGAGAGAGTTACACAGAGAGAGAGTTACACAGAGAGAGAGTTACACAGAGAGAGAGTTACACAGAGAGAGAAGTTACAAAAGTTTTTTTTTTTGATAGAGTGAGTAGTTAGAAAAGAAGTGAGTTAGTGAGTTATGTGTAGCAGGAAAAGATGAGTTTTTAGGTGTTTTTTGAAGATAGAGACCGAGTCTGACAAGCGTGAAGCCAGAGGCAGATCGTTCCACCATCGAGGAACTGAAGCAGAGAACGTTCCAGAGAGAGATGAGACCCTCATCCCTTTTGAGATGAGACCACAAGTTTTATTTGTCACTTTTTCGTTCCATAAGTTACTTGTCTTGTCACTTTACGTTGTGTACTGGAAGCTTCTGTTACCACAACTAATTCCTCGTGTGCACAATAAAACTCATTCGAATTCTGATTCTGAAAACATACAGCTGTTTTTTACATTTACATTAACTTATTTGGATACTTTTATCCAAAGCAACTTACAAGTATTATGCAGTGTATAGTTATCACTTCCGAGTAAACAGGGTAAAGAAAGTCTTACTCAAGAACATTTCAGTTATTGGGATTGAGAAACCAACCAGCAACCTTCTGCGTACAAGCCCAACTCTTTAACCACCAGAACACAATTAAATTTGTGACCATTAATATTAATACAATCATTTTAGAGACTTTATTTTGTACAAACCCTTTTTCCAAGTAACACAAGCTAACACAGCAACAACAGATCCAAACTCGGTCATTTCTGTGGACCACAATGATGTGTTCTTTAGACTTCTTGCTTCACTTCTTACTCTCAGGGAAGATGGGTTTCTTCTTAATACATAAAAACAAAAATCTTAAAGGAAATAAATCAAATCTTTACCATGTTTATCAGAAGGAATATTTTGTTGATCCTTTTGATTTTAACCACAGCAGTTATTACTTTGCACGTGTGTTATGTATCAACGTTTGTCAAATTTTTTTAACCTCAAAGCTGAGCATCAGTTTAATCTTCAAGCCCATCTTTTCAAAACACATACAAAAGTTTTCATTTATCTTAAAAATGATAAGAGACATTTTTCAAAGATGGATATCACAACACTAAAATCAGACATCTTTTATTGATCTTTAGTCTACTTTAACTGACTCCTGTTTTACCTTTATTTTTTTGTTTTTAATGATGGATTTTTTACTATAAAGATTTTTTTGCAGTAATTTTAATTCCATAATTATAAAAAAAAAATTAAGTGGAATTAAAAAAAAAAATCCACTTGGTCATTTAAGCAATGGTGAATTACAATGTTTCTCTCTTTGATAGGTTGTCGTGCCAGCAGGAAACACATCTGCATCTTTTGAAGTACAGTCAAAGGGAGTCGGTCAGGTTACGGTTTACCTTTATAGCAATGACACACACATTAAAAGGTATTTATTTACGTTGAATTATTTGTTTAGTTTAGCAAAATATTGCTACATATGCTTGCAGTTGTAAGGCTTTCAACAATATGGTTACAAGGATTAGAGTTAAGTTATTGCATCAACATATGATGCAAAACCAGTTGAGTTGATGTTCTTAACTGTGTTTCCGTTAACGGAAGAGATGTATTCAAGGTTCTTAAAATAATAGCTTGAGGAGCTTCACATCTTCTGACTCTGAGACAGTATTTGTCATTCAGTATTTGACATCATCCTAACACTTTGTAATAACATGCCTTTGATTGTTCATCCGGGATTGGGTAAATGGGTCTGTGATCCATTTTTATGGGCAAAATTTATCAAACATAACCCAAGCAATATAACACGCTTTAAGATCTCAAAGGTTGCTCAAGAATAACAACACATTTTCCAGTTTGGTTTCTTTTGTCATTATTCACTCTGATACGCCTCTGTTTTTATAGCATTTCTCAGCACTCACATCATAAAACATGCTGCCAATTAAAAAAATAACTTGTTCCATTTATAAAAGCTTGTCGGATTAGTAAAGTGATGTGACATACAGCCAAGTATGGTGACCCATACTCAGAATTCGTGCTCTGCCTTTATCCCTTCTGAAGTGCACACACACACACACACACTAGTGAACACACACCACGCACGCACGCAAACACGCGCAAACGCACGCACACACACACACACAAACACAGAGCGGTGGGTAGTCATTTATGCTGCGCCGTCCGGGGAGCAGTTGGGGGTTCGACTTCTTGCTCAAGGGCATCTAAGTCATGATATTGCCGGCCCGAGACTAGAACCCACAACCCTAGGGTTAGGAGTCGAACTCTCTAACAACTAGGCCATGACTTTCCCAATCATTTACTTCAACTTAATTTCTAGGTCACATATTTGGCTCTTACAACATTCTATATATTATCTCTTACATCTTCCATGAGACCAAGTAAAGACTGTGGATGTCTGATATTTATAAAACTTTAATGCAATCTTTTTTTCAGCTTTGAAACTCGTATCAGATTCTTGATTGTCAGGAGCAACGTTCTCTACGTAATTAACCAGATTATTGGCTGGATTTATTTCCTGGCTTGGTCTGTGTCATTCTACCCACAGGCATATGAGAACAGGAAACGTCGCAGGTAAAGATGTTTCTTCTATGACACTAAAAGTAATGAATGTAAACTGCTTTGATATATAAAATGTTTTTTTTTGTCATAGTGTGGTGGGCCTCAGTTTTGATTTCATTAGTCTCAACCTGACTGGATTCATAGCTTACAGCGTGTTTAATGTTTGCCTTTTCTGGGTACCATATATACAGGTGAGAGGTCCTGTGATGTAACACTTTTTTTGTAATTAGTTGATTTTGCTCATGCAAAAGGAGAAGCTTAAATTGGGACTCAAAAGTTATGAAAATTACACACGTGTATCATTTTAGACATTTACAAACCAGATTCACAAAAACTTGGGACACTGCACAAATTGTGAATGAAAACAAAATGCAATGATATGGATGTTTTAAATTTCAATATTTCATAACATAGATGACATATCACATGTTTAAACTGAAAGGGAAAAATAATTTGATTTAAAATTTCATGGAATCAACACATCTCAAAGTTGTGACAAGGCCATTTTTACCACTGTAAAGAGGCATCCCCTCTGCTTTTTATAACAGTCTACAAACATCTGGGGACTGAGTAGAAAAGTTGCTCAAGTTTAGGAATAGAAATGTTGTCCGATTCTTGTCGAATACAGGCTTCTAGTTGCTCAACTGTCTTCGGTCTTTCGTCTCATCTTTCTCTTTATGATGCACCAAATGTTTTCTAATGGTGAAAGATCTGGACTGCAGGATGGCCATTTCAGTATCCGGATCCCTCTTCTACACAGACATGATGTTATAGTTGATGCAGTATGTGATCTGGCATTTTATGTTGGAAAATGCAAGGTCCTCCCTGAAAGAGACGACGTCTGGATGAGAGGATATGTTGTTCTGGAACTTGGATATACATTTAGAGATGCACGCTTCTGAACTGAGCGCAAATGACAACTTGGATTGTCCTTGAGCAGTTGGGGGTTCGGTATCTTGCTCAAGGGCACCTAAGTCATGATATTGCTGGCCCGAGACTTTAACCCACAACCCTAGGGTTAGGAGTCTTTGATTTTTGGATGATATTGTACACTGTAGATGATAATAACTTCAATCTCTTTGCAATTTTTCTCTGAGAAACTCCATTCTGATATTGCTGAACTATTTTGGGGGTATTGGTGATCCTCTTCCCATCTTGACTTCTGAGAGACACTGCCACTCTTTTATATGATGTTTCCAATTGACCTAATAAGTTGCTTATTGGTCCTCCAACTGTTCCTTATATGTACATTGGAATGTGTAGCTCTCATGAAATAAATAATTTCTCATAAATTTCAAAATATTTTACTTTCAAAATTTTATATGTTGTCTAAATTATTATGAACAAAATATATGTTTATGAGATTAGTAAATTATTGCATCCCTTTTTTATTCAGAATTTGTACAATGTCCCAATTTTTTCAGAATCAGGCTTGTAATTTTGGTAACACCGTTTCTAAATGAATGCTGTATACACACACTCTACAGGAGGAATTCTTAAAGAAAGATCCAAATGGAGTCATTCCAGTTGACGCCAATGACGTTTTCTTCAGCCTTCATGCTTTACTTCTTACTTTTGTCTATATCTGCCAGTGTGCCATCTATGAGGTGAGTACTGCAGTGATATGTTTTTTGGTTTGCATTACTTTTGTAACCCTTATTAAACCTTTTTAACCTCCTAAACTTTTTTCTGTTTTATTTGTTTTAGAGAGGTGGTCAGAAGGTTTCCAGAGTCGCCATTGGGTTGTTAGTTATTGCCTGGACCTTTGCATTTGTCTCTCTCTTTGTAACTGTGGCACAGAAAGTCACATGGCTAGAGTATCTGTACTACTTCTCTTATATCAAACTGGGTGTCACACTTGTTAAGTACACTCCACAGGTTAGGCAATGCATGAAAAACATTTAATGTGAAAGACAACTCAAAATAGAATTTCCAAACATTCATATGCATATTTTATGTTTACCACTGTTTATGTGACATTGTCTCATTCCCTTTGTTTTCCATTTAGGGTAAGTAGTAAAGAATATTAATAATTTTTTAAAACAATGTACATTTGCTAAGAAAAAAGGATATGAAAATTTTATAACTTCGATTTTATATGGGCATTCCAATTAATACAAATCAAACTGCTGTTAGTTTGTTTTGATTAAGCCATAATACAAAAATACAGCAAGTTAACACAATAACACACCAACGAAAACCAACAGTGGTGGCCTGGTGGTTCGAGTCTTGGACTTGTGATCCGAAGGTTGCTGGTTTGAGACTCGGTACCAGCAGGAATACCACGACTGAGGTGAGACTCTTGAGCAAGGCACTGCCCCCCCACTACTCCCCGGGCGCCGCAGCATGGCACCACTGCTCCTGGTGTGTGTTCACAGTGTGTGTGTGTGTGTTCACTAACTGTGTTTGTACACTGGGATGGGTTACATGCAGAGCACAAATTCACCATAATTGGCAACACTTCACTTCAATACAGTGTGTGCCAACATCCTAAAAACATGTTTTTTAAAAATAAGTTATCACATTTTGAAAAGAAACTCTTCATATGTAGTCATAGATCAGAACTTGTTATTGTTAAATTGAGAAAATATAATGCGCAGCCCTTTACTTTGGATGGAAATGTAATACTTTTACACATGTGGTCTGTAAGTGTGTGGGTTGAGCAAGTATTTTCACCAGATGTCACTGTGAAGCATATGCGGTCATATTTTTCAGGCTTATATGAACTACAGCAGAAAGAGCACAGAGGGATGGAGCATCGGCAATGTTCTGCTTGACTTCAACGGCGGCGGCTTTAGTTTAATTCAAATGTCACTTGAGGCCTTTAACAATGGTGAGACAACACAAACTCTTACAGTTAACACATAAGTATATACTCATGCTGAGAAATACTTACTAGACTGAAGGAAGGGTAACACTAATGCCCTTTTCCACCCCGCTTTACAGTCAGGGCCAGTAAACGCTATTTCCCAAGCCTTTTAAGTCAAATCTGCAGATTTTAGTCGAGTCAATAGATTTCACATTACATTTTTGTAATAATTTAGTGCACAGTAAAATAGTAACAACCTTATTCATTAATCAAATCATTTCAAACATATTTTGAACTGACTTTAAGACATTTTATGGTGTTTGATGGTCAGTTTTTTAGTTGGCGTATGTGTTCCTCATGTGTTATCAAACTTTAAAACACAGAATACTTAATGCACACGTAATCTCCTGGATGACCCTGTTTATGTGTTTTCTTCACAGATAAATGGAAGTTTATATTTGGGGACCCTACAAAGTTTGGATTGGGCGTGTTCTCCATCTTTTTTGATGTTGTGTTTATAATCCAACATTATTGTCTGTACAGGAACAGAAAACATCCGTATGAAGTTTTAAACGAATAGACTATGAGCGCCTCACTGACCCTGAACATTGTTTGGATATAATCTAGTGTAAATCATGTCTAAAGGCAATAATAAATACTTCATGTACATTCACTGAACATTGTTTCAGATATAATCTAGTGTAAATCATGTCTAAAGGCAATAATAAATACTTCATGTACATTCACTGAACATTGTTTCAGATATAATCTAGTGTAAATCATGTCTAAAGGCAATAATAAATACTTCATGTACATTCACTGAACATCTTTAGAGCGTCTGCTAAAAAAATGACTAAATGTAAATCTTTAGAATGTGAAAATACAGGTTTGTAAATTTCTCTTGTTAATCACTACACAATAATGGAATTGGGACCACAAGGAAATTAAGTGAATTATTTAATGAAACATTGGAATAATCTGCTTATTACTTGTCATAAATAAATAAACTACATTGGACACCTCTGGTGCATTTGATTGTTTTACAGCATACAGTTAATTTTACACAATTGTTAAAAAAAAC
>CM065678.1:954619-1012119 GCA_033220385.1 Triplophysa yarkandensis
AGGGGGATAAAGCGAAAAAAGTAAGAGAAACATTTTTGGACTTGTGTGACTTAGGCCTTTGCAGTAAATCAAATCCAATACTGTTCAATACTGAAGATGATCCTGTTTTCAGAGGTGTGCAGAGGGATCCAGCTCAGAGGGTAGAGAAGGTGAGTCTTTATAATGCCACAGAAAATATAGATGTAAAGTGATTGTATAAAAGTTTTATATATTGGTAACACTTTACAATATCTTTATTTTACTAGTATTATTTTGCTAATATAAAACACAACTAACTAAAGTTCACACAGCAATGAACACACAGCAGTGAAGACACGCACACAGCAATTAACACACACAGCACTGAACACGCACGCACACACACACACACACACAAACAAACAAACACACAGTCATCTTATTAAGCTAGGGTTAGGAATCGAACTCTCTTACCACTAGGCTATGACTTCCTTCTTAATATGAAAAATGTTTGTCACTTATGTCTATTTTCAAGTATCTTTGTAAAGTTCCATTTATTTCCAACTGTCCCAGACTCTGATAATGATGATGGAAGTTACTCCAATACATCGAAAAAAGGAAGATTGTCGCCTTTAACAAAATTCCCACCTGCAAACTTAGGTATTTCTTGAACTTGGATTATTCTGCTGGATTTAAAAAAAATTCATTTAACATGATGAATAGTTCAATAATTTTATACTTAAATTAATAGATGGATTGTAAATAAACAAAAATTTGTCTTTTAAGTTCATATAAAACTATGTTTTAAATATTCTTATCTTACCCCATTGGCAAGAGTAAGCTTATAAAAAGTATCTATTAAAGGTAATGTCAGATATGATTTTCCAGGAAATGTCATTTTGATCAAATGTGATTTTAAGAGAACTGTTAACTAACCTGCAATTGTATGTGTCAAAAGAAGATTGAATGTATTGCCTCTATTGACCAATTAATATCACTTATTGTATATTAATTGCTATTTTTAATGAACATTTTACTCCTTTGCAGTTTCTAAGAATAATGTTTTCATGCCATCCAATTTCTGTCATTCACCAACATCAAATTCTGACTCTGAACCAGGTGAGACTCAAACATGTTATAAATCCGTATCAGGTCAAATGGTGAGCATATACGGATTATGCTGAGGGTGATCAATTGTAATTTGTAACTGATGGCGATTGTCATTATTAAGTATCAATTGTCTTGTATTGTCTCCTCTTTGTCACTGCTGCGTACAGTTGTAAATAGTTGTGATATTGTTAATAAAGGTGAATGCAGAGTTTGTGAGAACTACAGATCACAGAGGGGTGCAGCTGTACCCCTAGTGCAGAAGGAGGGCGTGCTGCAGAATCAGGGAATCTCACATTTACAGAATCCTACAAACTTCTGATCACTTCCTTAAGAGAAGTGTTTCCTGATTACAGAACACTGGCTGAAGTGGTGCTAATGTTGGTATATTTTTAAATATGGGCATATTTAAATTCCCTCCACTGTCAGTGCGAAAAATTAACATGAAGTTTTTGTTCTTTTTTTAAATAAATAAAGGAATAATTTAGCCTATATGGTTGTTGTGCAAGTGCATGATTAAAAAATGAATGAAAATTAGAAAATATGCAAGTTAGGAGACGGGCAATATAAGTTTTGACGAAATTTTTCCAACCCTCTCAGTCAAAATGACGGACAGTAAGAAAGTCTAACGCGACCTCTGATATATATATATAGATATATATATATCTATATATATATATAAATGTATGCATATATATATATTTATATATATTTACCTTGTCTCAATGTTTCTTCTGTTGGTTAGAGGACAAGATGGTAGGGTTTTGTCTGAAACCCCCGACCCTGATCCATGGTCTGGCGCCCAGTGCTGGTAGGTCCCAGTCTTAACATCTGCTTTTGATCAACTTGTTCATTGCCATGACCTTCACCTTCAATTGTTGATTCAATATATGGCCAAAGTGAATTTGAGACCCAGCTTTTAAGACCCTTTTAGATGCTGACAGCCTGAGAGATGCCTTGCTGTCAGGTCTGATCATGCCTTTTGATTACATTTTTTAGGTGTCCCCAGGCCTAAACACAAAGAAGCCCCTCGGAGTATCCTGCGACCGCCTGTGCTCCAGCCCCCTCTAGTTAAAACCCCCCCTCAGTGCGGTGAGAACACAATACTTCATATGCTGTAACTAATTTAAGGTTTGTGTCAAATTGTTATTTTAGATGTATCTGTTAAAGATTTCTACCTTAACACAGATCAGATCAACAGTTTAAATGGATTAAAGGAGTCCTCAGATGCTGGCTCTGACTGCAGCACAGACTCGGCTGTTGATAACCATCAGGATAACCGGATCTCATCTCATTGTGTAATTGTTTACTCATTCTCTTTACATTTCAGTATGACATACTTTCATCTGCTGAACAAAAAAGCATATATTTTGAAAATGTTGGTGACCTAAAACCGTTGGTCTCCCTTGATTTGCTTTGGCTTTGTCCATACAATAAGGGTGTACTCACTCTAGGCATTTTGAACCATGCCCGACTGTATTTGACCACCAAAGGTGGTTCGTTTGATTAGTGTGAGTGCTCTGAACCTAGCCCGGGCTCGGCTAGTTTAGCCGTCTTTGGCCAGCTTGGAAGATGTGGACCAGAGGTTCAGTAAGACTTTGTTGTGACTTGACATGTAGTTTGAGCGCTGACTTCTAGAATTTCCTGAATTTTCACTCACCATGGCACATGTGCCCTGATGATGTGACAATAAAAGTGAATTGACTTTGCCGCAGCGTGAAACAGAAAGCATGACATGCACTACGCGAATGTGTTTTCCTCCATGAACTTCAGATGTCACTGGGAGCAGTCGTGGCCTGGTGTTTTGAGTGTTGGACTCGTGATCCTAAGGTCGCTGGTTCGATTCTCTGTACCAGCGGGAATACCACGACTGACCATGTATGTTTGTGTGTGTGTTCACTTACTGTGTGTGTACACTGGGATGGGATAAATGCAGAGCACAAATACCAAGTATGGGACACCATAGTTGGCCGAACGTCACTTCACGTTACTGTAGTGTTTGCCATGACTTTCGCCTTCCTTGTTTAGAGTTTTGCTGTAAATAGAAAGTCATACAGGTCTGCATTTACAAGAAGCGAATTATCCCTTGAATTTATTATTCTTATTTATGGATTTCACTGCTTGTAGACTTTTTCTTGTAATTTTCTTGAGGATTTTTGCAAAGATTTTCTTGCCACCCAGTACAAATTCACACAGGTGTCTCAAGAGTCCTGGAGTTTTTTTTATTGTGTCTGATATCCTTGAAGTAGTCAGACACAATTATTTGTATTACTTGAGACTCAGAAATTAATTTAAATGTTACATAATTAAAGTGTGTTAATTTTTTTTTAAAAACACTGACATTGAATGAACAGACATTCAAGCATTATGGCGTTTGGTGTCCATTATACATTGGCTCTTGATATTTTACATCACGCTTTTGTCAGCATGTTTGAACAAAGCATGGGCTATAGGGCAAAGGCCAGTCGCATCTAGCCTTTTAGGAAAAAACAAGACACCTGGTTTTAAATATTAGATTACAAGTTTGTCTGGCTCACACAATCATTCTAATCAAATGTGTGACACATGAGTGTTTTAAAGTTAAACAAAATACAGTAAAGCTGACAAACATTTGACCTCAAAGTTTCTTCCTTTTTTTTTACTGAGTATACAAAGCAGCAAAGGGTTTGGTGACAAAACAACAACCAAACACGAAGGATCTGGTGATTCAGTTGAAACCACTTTTGTATTTGAGGAACGAGCCAAAGTTTGACTGACATAAACCCTTTCTTTTTCAAACCTACAAGGCTTTCTTTCGTCTGCAGATAGTTCGGAAAAGTTAGGGTTAGGCTCAAACAGAAGCCCCCATTTATTTCTATTGTATGGACACAAAATCATGATCATTACCAACATTTTTCGAAATATCTTCTTGGTTTTTTGGGAAAGAAAGTCATTCAAGCTTAAAATGAGAAGATTTTTCTTTGCACTTTAAGGTTTATTCTTTTTTATGTCTTTTATAATACTAGATGTAAAAAAATTTTCCTTTTTGTATAGGTCAATCATTCATCCGGGGTTAACGATAAAGTCTTTCCTCAAGCAAAACATTTTAAGGACACAAATTACTTCTTCCAGTACATCACATGCAGGTAAAGCTGAGATGTTTATCCTGTTTTAATAGTATTCTACAGGTCTCCTCAAGCAGAAACTTGTTACTGTTCTTGGCATGATTATTGTTTCTCATAGCACTCAAAAAGCTGACAACGCCAGTGCCAACAGTGCAAAGTTTGTTTTCGGGCAGAACATGTCGGATCGTGTGTTGGTAAACCAGTAAATTCCTTTCAAGTCATTGGCGAGTTCATTGGTATTTGGCTAATTTTTATAACAAATAATCAAAAACGTCAATCCCACATTTGTCACTTCCAGGCGGTGCCACAATTCAGTCTAGAACCAGCAATGGGCAGCAGAGGGACAAAAGAATCATACGTCAATGAGCAGGAACAGATAATGCAAGATCAAACACAGGAGAAGGGTAAGTGTTTCATGCCATAGAGCCATATTGCGATTGTGTGACAGTTTGTTATTGACTTTATCATGTGATGCAGAAGAAAACATGAAAGAGTCTCTGGAGGAGTCTGCAGCACGCCATGAAGCACACAAACTCCAGAAGTGTTTGTTAGAGCAAGTGCAGGTAAAGACAGGAGAGGAGTCTGAGAGTAATGTGCTACAGGTAAAAACAGCTCTCACATCCCATCATTACATGAGGGTGGTCAAGACATGTGGGATGATGGCGTGGGGTTTTTTGTATGTTTCAGATGCAGTCTAAGTTGTTTGTGTTTGAAATGGTGTCTCAATCATGGGTGGAGAGAGGATGTGGGGTTCTCAGACTGAATGACATTGCATCCACTGATGACAGCACCCTGCAGTCCAGACTGGGTAAAACAACACTCATGTCTGACATCTATCACAAAGACTAACACAAGGGGGCGCCAACAGATCTATCTTTAGTAAATAACAGTTTTTGTGTCCTTCATAAAAAATGATTTTGGCTTGGGTTACAGTCATGCGGACCCAAGGAAGTCTTCGGGTGATACTCAACACAAAGATCTGGCCTAAGATGCAGGTGGAGAAAGCCAGTGAGAAAAATATCAGAATAACTGCATTAGACACTGAGGAGCAGGGTGTCAAAGTCTTCCTCATATCTGTAAGAAAACATTTCAACTCTTCCATAACCATACTGTTTGTGTTGCGACTTATGTCTGATGTAATGTCTTTCAGTCCAGCTCTAAGGACGCTGCACAGCTGTTTACTGCATTACATCATCGTATCTTGGCCTTGCAGAGCACCAGTGTACATGAGTCTGATGGACAGCCAGTCTCAGACAGCGATGTCGTCCACTATGGTGTTGATGATGAGTCTTGCTCTCCTCCTGCTACCGATACACCTGCATCAGGTGATCTTTTTTTAAGACTGTAAGATATGTTTTTGGTATAATGTTGTTGTGTCATCTGGAGCCAGTCAGTTTTGGCATTTTATATAATTGTGCTTTAGGACAACTGCAGATTACGGACAAAATGATGTATATGAGCAACAATAATACCCTTAATAACATGCTTGTGGTGAAAATGAAGTTTAAATATACTTAATAACAAACCATGTGTAAATGTTTAAATTTAACACTGTTGGAAATGTTCTTTATAAAACTTAAACCTGCCTTGGTTAACGATGTTATATCCTGTAACCATCATATCAACTTATTTGACACCGCTGTGTCAGCTCTCAGTTTCACTCTCAATATTAGCAGCATCTGAAATAGCTAAGAATGATTGAACAGAGGCGGGGTTAATTTGCATAGTCATGTAAGTGCATATACTTAATGAAGCTGAGATATAGAGTTACATTCTTTTTTAAATTATATTCACAGGGACTTAGCATTCATATGTGTTATTCAGATGTTGAAAGAATAATTTGAATATTTTTTACAAAAATTATTCACTACAGAGGGACTTTTTTTAAATAAAAGTGTACCATAGATTTATTTTTTGGGGAGTATGGAAAATTATAATTTGTTCTATAAATCCACAACTATAAGACAACTATCAATCTATATTTTCTCATTTAATTTAACTAGTTTGTTTTTTCAATAGGTAACCAAGAAGCAGCTGTGTGTCCAGTTACAGGTGACTCAAAGTGTTAAATCTGCTTCTATTCTCAATCCACATTGCCGCACAGCATTTCTTACACAAAAGCTCAATTTCCATGCAGATGTATCTCTCAGGTGTAAACCTTTTAAAGGTTGATTTTAAAGGTTGAAATTGATGAGAACACAAGACTCTTAACTATTTCAGTTAACGATCACACTATAATTCAAGACCTCAACAGATTCTTTAATATAGTATTGTGTGTGTGTGTTTAGATTTTAGACTCAGTGGAGTCATACCATACTCCTTCAGCTTCTCAGAAGGACCTCTGTTAAATGATGGGATGAAAAAGGCATTCCTCTAACTTTTATACTGCATTAGAACAACACAGGATTAAAACACAGCACAGGCTCATGCATGTATATCAAGCTCAAAAATACTTTAGAATCAGAAGGTATGACCTTTTTATTTTCCTTCTGTAAAATCACTTTTTTTGTATTTAAGTACATCTTCAGGGTGGCACGTCTGTCATTTGAGTGTAAATGCTGGTTATAAGGAGAGTCTGAAACACATGGGACTGTTGTATATAATATTGTAAATTATACTCCTCTGCTGAAGCACAGGAAAAGCTGTAGTATTTTTCACACTAAGTATATATTTATGGACATGTCCTTTATATTAAGAGTTTGAATATGTTGTAAATATGTGTAGACAAACTTTTATATGAGAATGTCTTCTTATAGATGTTAAATATTAATAACAAGTGAAGTTATTAAAATGGGTTCTGTGTCGTCTGTTACTGTATGATTACAGAAGTTCTGTGTATGAGAATGCAGTGTTCCCTTTCTGTTGGTCTCTCGACGTTATGTGGAATTAACAGTATGGGGTTTGAACTTGAAAACCTATCGACTCTGAAAAGCCAATGAAATTGGCAAATTCAATTTGCATGCCATTCCCTGCCCCGTACATAACGGCATAAAAGTGAAGATGGCGTACTCTTCCATCACCTTTTGTCCTTCAGAACCTGCTGTCTGTAGCCATCAACCGACTTGTGAACAATTCTTACCTGCTTAAGTTAGGATCCCTTTTGTTCCGAGTATTGGGCTGCAGTGTACAGCCCCGCAATTAACCCAACGCTCGCAGCTCTGCAGCCCGACTTCCCTCGATGGGGGAGCATTTAGGGGCTATATCGATATTCCCCAGGTAGAGCATGCCGTTGAGGTGCATCTGTCCCCGCAGCCACCGGAAGAGATCGACTAAGGCTCCCTTCAAAGCTTGTAAGTTCTCTTTCCCCGTCGGGTCGAAGGTTTATGCTGCCGTTGGTCAATCTGCCTCCTCCCTCCATGCCATGCCAGTCCTTCAGGTCCGTCAAGGCATTT
Organism: Triplophysa yarkandensis; assembly: GCA_033220385.1. Taxonomy (NCBI): domain Eukaryota; kingdom Metazoa; phylum Chordata; class Actinopteri; order Cypriniformes; family Nemacheilidae; genus Triplophysa; species Triplophysa yarkandensis. The sequence goes on from CM065678.1 coordinate 962,181, forward strand.
AAGGAGCTTGACAACAGTAGTTCTGACCCGGCAGTTCTGCAGAAGCTGCGACATTTGTGTTCTAGAAGTGCTATCTCTGGCTGAACCTTGCACAGACTCTTAATCGAGAAGGTACGCTTTCTTGATGCGCTCGTCTCGCAAGGTGGGCTGTTTGGTGATACAGTGGAGGGTTTTCACCTCAGTTCTCCGCTGTCCAGAAGCAGACTGATGCTATGAAACATATCCTCCCCTGCAACCACCCGGCTGCCTTCGCGCCCTCAAGGCCGCTATTTCAACAACTGGCTTATCTTTACTCACTTGCGAGATTTAGCTTGTATAAACAGGGACCTGGTGCTCCTGCATCTAGACCCTCTTGGTTTATGGGTCAACAGAGAGAAGAGCAATCTCTTACCTCGGTGTGGAACTAGACTTTGTCACTATTTCTGAACGACTCACAATTGAGCATGCCCATGTCATGCTGACATGCCTAAGCAATGTCAAATGTTCCGCGGTCCCTCTGAAACATTTGCACAGGCTCCTCGGGCATATTGCGTTCTCGACTGGGGTAATCCCACTCAGATTGATGCTCATGCTGCCACTTCAGCTTTGGCTACAGAATCGGGTTCCAAGGGAGCGTGGTACACAGGCAAAGGCGGATTGCCATCATGCCTCAGTGTCGCCCCACCATAGCCCCCTGGTCTTCCATGACCCTTTAACGAGCAGGAGATCCCCTCGGGCATGTTTTGCGACCCGATGTGACATGGTAGGGTGCAGTGTAAAACAGGCATAAAGCTTCTGGATGATGAAAGGGTCCCGACTGCACTGGCATATAAATTGCCAGGAGTTGTTGGCGGTCATGCTTACCTTAAGGAGGTTTAAACCCCTCATTCAGGGCAGGCATGGGTTGGTCCACTCCGATAGCACATCCACAGTAGAATACATTAACCACCATTTACATTTACATTTAGGCATTTAGCAGACGATTTTATTCAAAGCGACTTACAAATAGTCGAGGAGACAATGAAGCGGTAAATAGCAGAGACAACAATAGGTGAAAAAGTGCTACAACAAGGTTACCAAGTTACACTAAGCGAGATAAAAACCTGGAGGGGAGAAGTTTTTATAAATTTTTTTATAGAATGAGTATTTTAGGAAAGAAGGTACTCCTAGTGGGTTAGGTGTAGCCAGAAAAAAATTTGTTTTTAGATGTTTTTTAAAGATAAAGAACGAGTCTGCCAAGCTTGAAATAAGAGGTAGATCGTTCCACCATCGAGGAATCGATGCAGAGAACGTACGAGAGAGAGATTTCTTACCCTTTTGAGCTGGCACCACAAGTTCGTTGCTCATTTTGCGGAGCGCAGAGATCTGGAGGGCCTATACCTTTGGATCAGTGAGTTAAGGTATCTGGGTGCTGAACCTGTGGTGGTCCTGTAGGCGATGAGAACGGATTTGTATGCAATGCGAGCTGCTATGGGACGCCAATGTAGTTTAATGAAGAGAGGTGATACATGGGTCCATTTTAAAACCAATCTTGCCGCTCCACTTTGTTTGAGCAGCCTTGTCAGCGTGGACATCCGCTTTTAAATCCAGAGATGCTGACGATCGCAAACAAGCCAGTTACGATCTCAGGAAATCCATCAGCACCGCAAAAACACAATACAAAAACAAGGTGGAAGAATAATTCAACACCAACGATACAAGAAGTATGTGGCAGGGCATCACAAACATTACAGACTTCAAAGGGAATAAACCAGCTACTGTGAACATCGCTGCCTCTCTGCCAGATGAGCTAAATAACTTTTATGCTCGTTTCGAGGCTCACAACCCCCACCCACACAGAGAGAGTTCCCGCATAGAGAGTTCCCGCATAGAGTGCCGAAGATGTGACCTCACTCTCTGTTTCTGTCGCTGATGTAACCCAATCCTTCAGGTAAATATTCGGGTAAATATTCGTAAAGCTACGGGTCCCGATGTTATCCCTGGCTGAGTGCTCCGAGCATGCGTATATCAGCTAGCCGGGGTTTTTACAGACATTTTCAACCTCTACTTCTGTCTGTCTGTGTGTCCTTCTTGCTTCAAAACATCTACCATTGTGCCCATACCAAAGAAAAGAAAAAAACACATGCTTAAATGACTGGCTCTCACCAAGGTGGAGTATGATCACGATAGATGTCACCACTCCCCTGACGCCACCTCCTCTGGGGTCAGCAGGTGAATAGATCCCTGCAAGCTTTATTACATCCAGGTTACCTGAACCAACAACCGCTGCATTCTCTCGTCAGATACCCCGTCACTTAGAGTGGAGACTCCATACTCGGGTTGTTCAGCCTACGCTCAGGTTACCCTGAGGCCCGGTACGTGCCCAAAGTTCCTACCACTCCCTTTCAGGACCAGATGGTGAACTTGCAGGCACTCCCTACCGGGGAGGAAGACCCAACCCCTTCAGTGCTGTGTCCGGTACACACTCAATGTGGAATACACGCAGAGCTTCAGAAGTTCTGAGCAGCTGTTTGTTTATTAATAAATATTTTTTAGTATGGTGTCCCATACTTGGAATTAGTGCTCTGCTTTTAACTCATCCCAGTGTACACACAGTAAGTGAACGCGCGCGCACACACACACACACAGTAAATTAACACACACACACAGTAAGTGAACACGCACACAATAAGTGAACGCACCTAAGTAGTGGTATCACCGCTGGTACTGAGAATCGCACCTGTGACCATGGGATCACGAGTCCAACACTCAAACCACTAAGCCATGACTGCCCTAATAAATCAAGGCTGAAGGGCGTTGTCGTGCCTGCTACCCATTCATCTTTGGTTTATTCATGATACAGCCCGCGATATCCAGTTAACTGAACTCAAAGATTATTTCCCTTTAATCAGATAGAACTAAACTCATATAAGAAAAAAGTCAAAATACAATCTTACACGAAGCATGCTGGTGGTAAAATCTTCTCTCCAGTTGTAACGGTTAAATGTTGATCACATAAAGCATTGATGTAGTCCCATTTTGAACTGGTTAAGCTTCACAAATGAATTTAAAATATCATGTTATGACCAAACCAAAAGAGTATATCCTGTAGTACAGTGTTTACACTCAAAATTTTTCTAAACTCTATTTTTACCCAACTTTTTGGGTAAATTCTTTGACCCAACATCCTGGGTTGTTTTATATATTGTATTTATGTAGTTTAATTTTAAATTAAATATTCTAACATTTATAAAAAAAAAAAAAATTATAAATTATTTATTTGAAACTATAACATTATATGTTAGAGACACACCTGAAATTTAACTTGCCTTGAACTGAAGGTGAAGGTCAAGGCACACACTGTAATGAAGTGAAGTGACGTGACGTATTACCAAGTATGTTGTTCCATACTTGGAATTTGTGCTCTGCATTTAACCCATCCAATAAGTGAACACACACACACACACACACACACACACCCAGTGCAGTGGGCAGTCATGCTGTGGCGCCCGGGGAGCAGTGGGGGGGACGGTGCCTTGCTCAAGGGACTCACCTCAGTCGTGGTATTCCCGCTGGTTCAGAGTCTCGAACCAGCAACCTTCGGATCACAAGTCCAAGACTGAACCACCAGGCCACCACTGCCTCCTTATTCATGACAAATTAAATTTATACTGCAATAACAATAAGGGGAAATATATAGATAAAATGGCAAGTATGTGATTTTTAAAGTAAGATATTGAATCATTTAAATAGTTGGTTTTTGAATTAATCGTTAATTTTAGATCAAAGCAATTGTCCTGGTAAATTACTTCCTATGATCTGATCAGTTTTTTAAAAAAAAATTCTCATTGATAAATTGATGAATCAGACTGAAAAAAAGACAACATAAGAAAGGAAAAGACAGTGAGTTTGTAGTTATTTTGAATCTTAAGGCAGAATTGTTTATTGGTTTGTAATAATTTACTTTATTTTTATATATGTAGTATAAACACGATATAAATTATATTTGATTTTGTCTTAATTGACACTATTTATGGTATTTTTTTAACTGTTGTCCATACTAATGTATATGGTTTTAAAGTGAAAACATAAAGAAGTGTTACTGTGCATGCACACTTTTCATGACCTGACCCTACCCATCTGTGTCTGTAAATTATTTTAGATAACAAGCAAAAGAATTCAAGAAGAATTGTAATTTGACTAAATTTGCAACTCTAAGTTTTTTTAAACTAATATTGTGATAACAAGCTCAACATCTGTCAATTTCCATATGTTTTTTTAAAAAGTTAATATACTTATTCAATACAATTATTAAAATAAACATCAATGTAAATGGACAACAATTTAATAAGATTTCAAGTGTGAAGAGGTTCATTTCTAATGTGAGCTCTTCCAAACACAACATGGAGGTTGAAGTCACGGTACCGCATTTTCCTTCCTTCTAAATATTTACATATACAGAACACTGAAGTGCACGCTTGTGTACATGAACACAGCGACTGTAATATGTACATGTGCAGCATCTCGAACCACTAACTGCCGGATTCCACACAGATTCCGTTTCAACAAATCTGAGGAGACAAATGCTTCTTTTTATATCATTATATAATGTATTGATGCTTTAATTTTAATGTGGGAAGATTAGGAATACAACGTTTTAATTTATATTTAGAAAAAAAATCCCTGGGTGTTAGAGGCTAATGTATGTACTTTTTTACCACAGTTAGTATTTACTGCTTATATATAACCTTCTTATGACCTCTGCGAATGAAACTCTGGGGAAGATTCTCTGACAGAATGACATTTCATTGTACAATGACTGTTGGAGTTTAAAACATGTCTGTGCTGTGGAGAGATCCATTCATTTCAGGTATTTAAACCTGCTCTATTACAGGAAATAATGACTCACAAGATGTTTATTCTCTCAACCCAGATGGGAAATGAGACTCTCTGATTTTATAGCGATGGAATTAGAGTCAAACCAAACAGAGAGTGCGGGCAGTAATAGCTGATGTTTGTATCAAGGATATATTGTAACACACTCACAGGTTTAAAGGGTTTTTTATCCACATGACTGGGATATGTTCTTGAAAGCAGGTCATTGTTTAAAATACAGTGTATGAGTGCTGTGAAGTCCTATTTAAGTCGGTTGGGTGTGTGGTCAGCACGCACATTAGAGGGCTCTCGGAACCAGCTAAAGGGATATGCCACCGTCCCTTTCCCTCTTGTGTTTAAAATGTTTGGTAATAAAGCCTGGATTGTTTTATTTACATTTACATTTACATTTAAGCATTTAGCAGACGCTTTTATCCAAAGCATCTTGCAAAAAGTCAAGAGACAATGAAATGGTACAGAAGAGACAACAATAGTTGAACAAGTGCCACAACAAGTTTACAAAGTATACAATACAGTGAGTAGGTTAGAAAGGATGTTTCTGACGGTTAGGTGTAGACAGAAGAGATGAGTTTTTTGGCGTTTTTTAACAGATAGAGACTGAGCCTGCCAAACATGTTATAAGAGGAACAAGTCTATAGGAACAAGTAGAAACCCAAAACAAAAGTCTTGACTGCATTTTTTTAAAATACTGCTTTTATTTCATTGAGGCTGAAAGTATGTTTTTATTTTCTTAATAATGCTTAAATGTTAGTGTTGACAGCTTTGGCTGAACCGCCAATGTTCAATACAAACCGAGAAATAAACTAAACTCTTCATGCGTCAATCTATTTACAGATTCAGTCAACTGGAAAAAAGGCCAAGTAGAGGAGAGGTTTATCCATCTATGTTCATCCATATTTCCCACTTATATGAATATCAAAATATGACACAATCATGGGATAAAAATTTTAAATGAAGAATTAAGTACTGTATTGTGTAAAATAAACATTTAACAGTTGTACATGCTTGCAAAACATTTTGCACTTATTAATGCAAATAAAATCAAAGTAAAATCATAATTCACACTGATTTGTTTTAAATTGTTTATTAAACAGTTTATATAAATGAATAAATATGACATCTTATTTGGCACGGTAAAAATCAATAAATAAAGTATTTTGAATACATCTATGATGCTGTCTCTAAATAAATTAACAAACCATAACTTAGCCTTTAATAAATATTAGTCATTTTGATGCATTGCATCAACGTTTATTGCAGTATGTAAATAGGGTCCAAAAATCTAAACTGATTTGCTGTAATGTGTGTGTGTGTGTGTGTGTGTGCGTGCGTGCGTGCGTGCGTGCGTGCGTGCGTGCGTGTGCGTGCGTGTGTGTGTGTGTGCACTTGTTTAACAGGTCATGTGGATGTGATGCCTGCAGTTACGCTAAAGAAAGTTAGGTAAATTAAGTTTAGTAAATTAAGTTAAATAAATATGATCTCTCTCCATTGTCCATTCCAGTTGAATCCTTATGAAAGCAAATGTTATAAGATGATGAATGTGGGTTAGAGTATTGGATCACATCAGACCTGATGAATGGATTACTTGCATGCTGAAAGTGTCTTACACCATGTACATGCAGTCGAAGTATATAAGTTGGATATTATAAATGTTTTAAATATTTTTTTAACTAGATCATTACACACATTTATATTTGTCTATATAAAAAAACAAATATACACATGAACATAAAATGAATCAATGCAATTTTGAATGAATGATTGGGGAATACGGTTGCACAACATGTGTGTTAAGATGCTGGAAGGGCTTAACTTCTCAACTGTAATTACTCTAATGAACTGATCAGGCTTATATTGGACATTAAAGGGTCACTCATCTGTTTCCACAGAGCAAACCTACTTATGCTAACTCTCATTTAGATTCAATAAATGTTGCATTATCAAACCAAATCTTCCACTTTGAATACACTTGGTACATTATGCCTCTGTACATGTCTTACAGGGGTATTTCAGCTTTTTGTTCTAAAATATTCTATTTTAATAATGCACACCTGCATTGTATAGAGTTTAATCTAAAACATAAGCCTCATTTGGTATTTTTACTTATTCTTTCTACTTTTGTTTCAAAGTAATTTTGGCCAACGCGTGACAGGAGTGGATTAGACTCATGTATTATAGGATGAAGTGGATTTGGTCGGGTTATCTAGGGAAAGACCTCAGGCAGGGATTTCCTGACACAGCGCTAAAAATATATTTTACATTTGGTTGAGAGGTTTCCCCTAAACCCTAATACATTAGAGCCAGAGACATTACTGTAAATACTTTCAAAGTTTTGCTTTATGGGAGAGTATTGCTTCATGTAAGAAATGGAGAAATGACTTTAGTTGGCTAATTTTCATTAACAAGACTGTGCTGTTTCTGAACATGATAGACAATGAACAGAGCTAATATCAGTGTTAGGATTTTAAAACCCTATAAGTAAAAAAAAATTTGGCATAGCAAAAACTATACATTTGAAACGAATAAACATCAGACAGATTTTGAAAACATAAATGAGAAATATTGGGTAGACACTAGTATTGTTTCATAAAGATCTGATATCTAGACAAAATTTGATGAACAGATGCTATAATCATAAGATAGAAAAACTGAGTCCAAGTTCTTAAATATATGCATCTAATTGTGATACAAAATTCCATTGGCATTCTTGTAATGATGTGAAATTAAAGTGACGTTCACCCCAAAGTTAACATCCATTCACCATTCTCCCTCTTTTCATTTTAAACCTGCATGACTTTCTTTCTTTCAACAAATAAAGAAAATATTTTGTTGGTAAACAAAAATTGGTCTACTTTGCCTATACATTGGTAACTAAACATTGGTTTTATTTTTTGGCTTAAACTGTCATCATTTTATAAATAAAACCAGTGAATAAGAACCAAAGGTTTTCTTTAGCGAACAATCTTCAAAATATTTTATTTGTGTTCTGCATAAGAAAGTCATACAGGTTTGAAATGACTTCTGTGGTAAATTATTCCTTTGAGATCTTGGTAGTTTTTGGCCAAATTTCGGGAACTGTTTTAATTATCTGTGCTGCTGTAAATTTTTAATATGGTGACTGAATATAAAATCAAGTGAATCAAAATTTTCAAAAGTCGACCTGCAAAGGCATTATAAACTAGCAACACTAGAACATTTTACAGTTATTCATAAGGATTTTACAAAAATGTTTATGTTGAATCTGTTATGAATCTTCATGTGTCATGAAGGCAATGAAAAATATCAAATCAGGGCTTTACCGTGATAATTTACCAGTAAAAAGTAAAAGTTGGTTCATAATTGTTTTACCCATTTGTCATACATAACTTGTTTGTGTCTCTTTCTCAACACAATGGAAGATATGTAGATTTTTTTGCTGTCAATAAAAGTCAATGGAGCCAAAGTGGTTTAGTTACCAACATTTTTCAAATGTTTTCACATTTTCGGGTTCTGCAGAAGAAAGAAAATTTGTAATGACATAAGGCCAAGCAAACATTAAAAAGGATTTTATTTTTTTGGCTTGAACTGTCCCTTAAAGCTAATATAAGAGACATTGTCTAATGCATTGAATGATTCTCATGCAGCATTTTGGTTCTGTTTGAAATAAACAAACAAACCTGTTTCTCTCCTCAAAAGGTCCTTGACAAGTTACGATCCTCATACACATCCACATGCCTGGGCTGAAAACTCATGGATTGTGTGGAAACGACTGAAGTTATCGAGGAAGGAGATATCATCCTCATAAGATATTGGCCGACAACATGGGCTGTGTCGAGCTTTCTCCCTCTGATCTCTGGTGAGCAACCGTGAGCGTTTCATGAAGGCCAGCGTAAGATCATAGTTTCTGCGGTTGGCAGAACACTTTCCGCTGCAATATTGGAAGACTATAGTCTCATCGCTGACATATCCCAAGCCAAGCTGACTGACTGTCACCTCCACATCCCGTAGAGAGCAGGGTTTGCCACGCTTCTTGGCCCGTTTAGTTCTCTTACTCTGAAGGGCATCTCTGTGGCCTTTTCTCTCTGCTAAGATCCTGATAATCTGCTTCAGCTCACCCTCTGTGAAGGTCTGGAACATTTCCATGACTGACATAAAGAAAAAAACAGAGGTAGCATGTCAAAAACTGTTCTTGTTCAATCAGAAACTTGATGCTTAGGTGAATGATGCAGCACAATCTTAAGCAAGAGGAGCAGGTGCTTATCATGCGATGTGATCAAACAAAAGCACACGGCTTCTAAAACAGGTCAACCTCTAACCCCTTAACTCAACTAACATGTGTGCAAAAAACACTTTGTCAATATGATCACACAATTGCAATATTTTTTGAAAACTTTGTGTGGACTTATAATCAATGTTCTAACATGTTTGAAATAAGAATAAAGTAAGGTAGATGTTCACACATAGCTTTACTTTCATGTAGATTTTCAAACATAAAGTGAGATGAAAAGACATTTTAGTGTAGTTTTATCTTTGTGTGGGGACAACAGCTTAGCACAAGATCCATGACTAAGTCTTATTCCTTAGCAAAATTCAGAGTTCACTGAAAGTGTCATGATTCTGCCTCTCTTGTTCATGTTTTTCCTGATGTTGGCAGAATCATGACAGACCCATGTGTTTTGTGTGAGTGTCACATGGTATTGTTTGTTATGACATGCCATGTGTTCTCTTGTCTCGTCTCTTGACCCCGCCCCCTTGTTACCCTGTCTATCTTCCCATCATTGTTTCATTCCCCACATCTGCCCCGTGTCATTATCCCTTGTTATGTTCTTTATTTAAAGCCCTTGTGTTTGCTGTCCTGTGCTGGATCATTACCTACCTTGTCACTGTCTGTGGTGAAGTTTTTGCCAAGTTAAGTTTCTTTTGATCTTGTTTACCCCCCTTGAGGGATTTTTTAATGTATTTTTTGTATAAATAAACTTTTTGATAAACAATCCATTACTACGTGATAAATAAAATATTAGATGTATGAAGTACTTTTTGAATATATAACACTGCACATATAAACAATTAAATTATTACTATAAATTTATTGTCAGCTGCATTTAGTGTTTCGGTTAAATAAATTTAGCATACTTTTCATATATTAAATCATTTTCCTTTCTGTAAATTTTGGTCTTACACAAAATTATGAAATGTAATGGATTTGTGTTAATAGACTTTTTCCATTTTTCATGTCATTCAGCAAGACCTTCAATCTGATGGTAACACAAAGCATCTTTCTTATTTATAAATATCAATCTGATGGAAATTTAGATCAGTAATCGGATTCTGTAGGTGGTATGAAACTGATTTGTAAGTTTTATTCCTTGAATTTTTCCTGAAATGTTAGAATCAGGGATGGAGTTGGGGTGGACCTTTATCATAGCCTGGCTACATCATACAATGTGTGGTTACACTCTAAACACAATTTGAGAGTATTTTATTCATAAAAAGGATTTTTCCATATAAATTTTTTACAGTTGTTTTACCTGCATTTTACATTTTGCACTGTATTAAATTACATTGATGCATCAACAATAACGTCAGTAAAATAAACAAAAAATGTTCTGGAAATTTAAACGGATTTTTTTTGCATCATAAAGTGAAACACATCTGGCTCAGCCATGTTATGTAGATGTGAATTTGGTGTATGTATGTAAATTATGCAAATGTTGATCAATTACATCCAGTGCTATGTTAGACTTTGTTGTACTTCGCTCAGCCCCATGTCTGTACTCAAAGAAGTGTTGGTCAGGTTGGATGAATCTCATCTCATGTTAACTCTGGCATCTGAAAGGCCCGAACACTCAGTAATCTGATATAAGCTAAGATAACTGCTATGCCCCTCTCATTTTCTTTCAGCACTGCCAGATTCTTACATTCTGAGATGATTGAGTTTCCACTTTCAGCAGATCTGACCATCCGCGATCGTCCTCCGGTCCCAAAAACCGAGGATGAGTTGTTGGAAAGTGTAGATAAAGATGGGGAAGATAATGATAAGGATGAAGTTCTGCGGTGGGCAGGAGGAGGCGTAGCTCTGGTAGAGAGTGTGGCTTTAAAGATGAGGAGAGAGAGTGTAGCTGCACAGAGAATCAGGCCAATGACAGCAAACTTCCATAACTTCATTTTAGAATGAGAAGAAACATTGGGCCCCTGCAGAATAAACAGATATTCACCATATATCACTCAAAATTAAACTTCTACTTGTAATTTTATGTTGCTTGCAAAACAATAGTTTAATCAGAATACATGAATACATGTTAAAGTGATAGTTCACCCCCAAATGAAGATTCTGTCATAATTTACCTGTTTGACTTTCTTCTGCAGAAAAAGGGGAAATATTTTGATGAATGTCGGTGACTGGCACCTAATAATTTGCATAAATACTAACACCTACAATGCTGGCTTGTGCCCATACAATAGAAGTGAAAAGGGCCACTCATGTTAAGATAATCATTCTTCCAAATATCTTCTTTTTTATGACAAAACTTTCATTTTTTGGTGAACTATCCCTTTATATAGGCATCCCTATGACCCAAAAGTTTTGCTTTACAGCATTAAAGTTACAAAGCTTTACTGGACCATGCTTACTAGGCGAACTTCAAGCTTTACTTTGTGTTTGTTGTATTTCATTTGCATTTGCGACTGAAATCAATATTTGACAGGGCTGTTATCTTTAAAATTGTCTCAAGGTCTGTGTCTCAATACCAACACATACCATGCCAAAAGTAAAATATCCTTGATGTGTTTTCGACATCTTTCAACTACATATAAGCCTCGTGCAAAAGCAGTTCTTATTTCATTTACAGATGCTTGTACAAGTGGTTTACACATGCGGCTGTTGATTTCATTCCGGTGGCAGTTTTCTGAGCACACCGGTCTGGACCATTCAAAGAAGAACAAAGACATGTAACCCATATCCTCCGTGTCCAGTAAAGAAATTGGGATGCAAAATGCTGGTTTTTATTGTTTAACCTTATCAGATGGGTAATAATTGGACAATTGGAGCCAAACAGTTGGAGTGTAAACTTATTATGGACAGTTATTTGCGAGTCAAATGTTTCTGTCTAATAGACAACATTTACCAGTTTGTTTCATCCTCGATTTTCTCCCTATTTATAAATCCAGCATTTATTTCATTATGTTTGGTCTCTGGAGGCATCTGTTTATTCCACACACCTTTTTGTACAGCGTGCTGTGGTACAATGATCAGCATCAGTTGTGAAAAGAGAGGTTTGATTGTCATATTACAGCTGTCAATCAAATGATTCTGTACATCATGAAGTTTTGAATAAACATGTTACAGACATGACTAAATGCAAAACAGGATCCAACATGCATTAAATTGTTTTCTTTCAACATCTACAGGTTGCGGTGCCTTGCTCAGGGGACTCTCCTCAGTCGTGGTATTCCCGCTGGTTCCAAGTCTGAATTAAATTGCACCCAATAGTATAACTTGACCTGCATCTCATTCATTTGAGGTAATGCTGAACCTATGAAAACTCTAGATTGTTGAACCCATATAGATTCATTACACTTTTGAATTAAAATTATATTAAAAACGTCATATGTGTCTGTCAGAGGTCGCGTTAGACTTTTTCATTGTCCGTCATTTTGACAGAAAGGGTTGAAAATTTTTTGTCATAATCTATTATTGGCCGTCATTTTTTGCATATTTGCATATTTTCTAATCGCTTTTTTCATTCATTCATTTTTTTAAACATGCACTTGCATGACGAGCATATAGGCTAAATCATTCCTTTATTTATTTGTCAAATGAACAAAGCTCCATCAAATTTATATTTCAACAATTTCATGTGGGTTTCTTTTCGCACTGACAGCGATTGGAATTAAAACCTTACCTTATTTAAAAATATATAACTATTCAGCCAGTGTTCTGTAGTCAGGAAACACTTCTCTTAAGGAAGTGATCAGAAATTTGTAGGATTCTGTAAATGTGAGATTCCCTGATTCTCCAGCACGCGCTCCTTCTGCACTAGGGGTCCTGGTGACGGATAACCTTCAGATTTTTCCATCACAGCTGAAAAAAATCTGTCAATGATGGAAAATATTCGGTTAACGCGACCTCTGGTGTCTGTGCACATTCAGGTGTTTGATGTTTTGACGTAATTTCAACTTAACTAAGAAAAAAAAGTAGAAAGTGGTGAATTATGTCATTTATCCATTTTGATTGACTTGAAAGACCATTTCTGTATCTGAAATGCACTAGTTCATACTATAAAGCCCATACTATGAGTTATGAGTAGTTTGTCCAAAACAGTAGACAAGAAATATCTGGGTGGTCTACTGCTTCCTTTAAGAACTGTGCATTCAATGGACAATTTATGATGCAACAGGAGCAGATCAACTGTCAAATCTCAAAAGTCAATTAAATGAAACGAATTGCTTACTATTGCCTACTGCTATTAAGCAGGTGTCTGTTTTTTAAAAGTAAGAAGATGAATTTCTTATGAATATATTATGTTTGTAAAGACGCCATTGTCTGTACAGTTTGCCATTAATACGTCATAGGTCAAAAAAGCTTATGGGTCACATGACAACAAAACTTATCAGATGCAGTCCAAACGCTATTCTTACTACCCTCATGTATACTATGTAGAATGTACTGTTTTAACAGTCATTATCTACCTACATACTATCTTGAGTAGTATGCAATTTTTTAGAAGCTTATCATTGGAACGCTTCTTAATTCTGCCAAAGTGTGTCTGTGATTGGGAAAATATTTTTAAACATGTATGACATATGATGAAATATTGGAAAGAGTGTTGCTGAAAAAAAATTTGATCCATACTAACTGATTTGAAATTGTTTTGTGCCTATTCGATAGAAGTTAAAAATAACGGGTGGTTTTCTTTCACTAACATTTCTTTTGTGTTCTGCAGAAGAAGCAAATCAGTGAAATAGGTTTTAATTGGCAAAAGAATTGACAGAAACAATGACAACATTTTCATTTTGGGGGGAATTTTCCTTTTAAGCCAAAAAAACTATAAGTTTGATTTAATGGGGGCAGTGACCAAGTTACACATGCTTGAAGAGCAATCTAAACTATTGGAAGTATTGTTCATCACAGTATATGTGAAGTGTTCATTTACAAAACCAAAAAATCTATTAACATCCATTTACATTATGCGTTCCAAAAAGCAGTCGTAATTTTTTTAACTAAATAATAGAATATGTATTGTGAAACACTGAGTTATATGCTTTTTGCAAAAAACTCTAAATATTTGTTGTTTTATGTATTGCAGCTTTCCAATTTTTTTGATGAGATCATTAAAAAATGTATTCGTATTGATCAATGATGAATACAAGGACTGTAATCACTACTGGTACTACATCTCCACAGCTTAACCCATGACAAAGAGGTAATTTTATTTCAGGAAATATTTGTGGTTATTCCTGGAAATCTGGAATCTGAGCACTTAAGAGAAAGAGAGACTACCTACAAAGTAAATGTAGAAAATGTGTCTCTTTGTTTTATTCTCATGCACCACCCTTCACAAATCACACTATTAAGCACACCGTCTCCATATTAGGAAACAGATGATTGTTCTGTGGGCCTTTGGAAGCAATGACACTGTAAACTATTTTCAAGGGAAGTGAACAAGAACAGAGCTATGTTTATGGAACATTCTGAAAGAAATTGTCTAGTCAAGTGGGTACTCAAAAATTACAAGATGGCTACAATAGTTTCCCAAGAACCACATTTCCTATGGGCAGAAAATAACTGTTGTGTGTTGTGATGTTGCACGTCTGCTGTGGATATTCGCAATACAGTTTCAACTGCGTTGATGATGTCATTTGGTTTTATCAGATAGATATTCTTATCATATTTTCACTGGATATAAGGAAAAACAACTGGAGTCAAGGGTGTGACGGGAAAAGAGGGAGGTGTGTTGTGCTGCGGTAAAACAAATAAAGACTTGATAATTAACCATGAATAGTTCTTACAGCCGACACTTTACTATGTATGTTCTATGCTTGTACTTAAATGTAGTTAATTTTTCAGGTCTAACTAGTTTTACGTCTAAAGAAATAAAAAAATATGATGTCAGTGGCATTAATAAAATAAGTAGCAGACACTTTCTGAAATTAATTTAGTTTTTAGTAAATATTACAAAATAAATAGTGAATAATGAATATATAAATACTTTAATGCAATGAAGAGTTGATTTTAATATTTTAATGTGTCTTCTAGGCAACAACATACACTTATGTACATAAAATAAAATTTTTACATCTACATTTATTCATTTGATGCTTTTATCTAAAGCGACTTACAATTATTGTAAAGTGCACATCTATCACTGTAGAGTAATCAGGTGTAAGATGTCTTCAAGAACACTTCAGTTATTATCTGTGACACTGGGATTCAAACCAACAACCTTCTGATCACAAGTCCAACTCTCTAAACACCAGAACACAACTGACCCCAGTAACAATATGTACATATTGTTTTGTCATGGGCCAATTCTATATAGGCAATACTGTGAAAATGTCAACCTTACCATGAAAATACAGAGTTTTACCAAAGATTTTTAGTTTACTAACAGCCCAGATGTCAACATTTGGTATTCGAATATCTCTAAATATTTAGAGCATTCATTTAATTTAAGTGAATGATTTATTATAATTAAGTAAGGGCTAATTTCAGTAATGTATCGTAAAGACCTTACCCATAGCCATTTGTTTGATATTATTGATTCTGGTTTAATTTACTGAAATCTTAATGACTTTTTTCTCCCAAAATGGTGTCCTTTTTTTAGTCACATCCATATTGCAGGTTTATTTACCTTTTTAAAATAGAACACTTTTGCATAAACTGATATTTCTCAACAAGGGTTTTGTTTAATATTAATAGTCGGTTCATTCTAATGGTAACAATTACTTTTTAAGAGTGTTAACACATCACATCCATAACGTTGGAATTGCCCATATACTTTTTCATAACAAAAACAGTGTTTACTCTTAGTTCAAAGTACACGGTGAATTGGGATGCAGCATTAGTTAAATATAAAAATGTTTGAGGATAGAGTTTACTTTTGGTAACAACTGTACTTTTGCAGAATGCAGCGTCTATACTATTCTTCAAGCGCAGCATCTAATAGCAATTCAAAAATGTATATATATATATATATTTATTAGTACGTCTTATTCTTATGTTTTCGTAAAATTTGCTTTGTAAGTTTAAGTTTTGGAGTGGAGCTTCAGTATTGCTTACAAATCAAACGTTTTGTACGAATCCAATTGTATAAATTCAATTAAGGTTGTTAACATTTAAGAAGTTATGAATCCCTGTTAGATAAGTTTGTATAAGTACACTGTAAAAAATGGGTTGTTTGTTACACATTATTCAATTAATTTAATAAAGTTTTTTACAAACAAAAAATTTGTTTAAATTAAATAAGTAATTCAAACAACCCATTTTTAAAGTGTAACAATATATCTTGCGTTTTAAAGGTCCGGTTTGTGAAATTAATTAGCATCTAACGTTCAAGGCTCCTTCATATTGCAAAAACCAAAAAAGCTAAATGAATGTCAGACAAAGCAAGCTTTCACATGAAGGGTTCAGCGATTTTTGTCAGCAGCTATTTCTCTCCAGCAAGCCATGTTGATAGTGGGCCATGATGCATTCCAGCGGTTTTTCCAGCAATGGAAGAAGATAAGATGCTTAGAGCACAGCAAGAGCCATATAAACTGATATGAAACATTTTATAATCAATTTACAAAGAAACATTGATTGAGATAATGTCAGTATATGTCATGTAAATCGGGTTTTAGCAAGAAAACGCTCTGGCTGGTTATGACTACAGTGTTTATAGCACTTCGTAAACATATGTTTAAGTTCATTCATATATTATATACCATATGCCCTTAGATGACAGGAGTATATCAGATTCCTCCAAGAACTGTCCAAGCCTACCTGGGGAGCGATAGATGACTACAAAAGATATTTTAAAAGGGTGAGTGATAGATACCACGTGCGATTCGAAGGTAATTTGGTAGAAGTGGTAGGTTTGGTAAGAGCAGACCATTTCCACTAATTCTACAAGATGTGGGTGGGCTGTGGGAGAAAATGAAATTATGAGAGTGGGCAGTAAGCATGGCACTGTCCTCCGGTTTGATCCAAGTCTCAGCAAGTGCTTAAACAGAGTGACCGGAGTGTTTAGCTATGGCAGGAATAAAGTCGGCCTTGTTAACAGCGGATTGGCAGTTCCATAAACCAACGCCAATAGTGAGCGAGTGTGATGTAGCAGTAGTAATAGTATGAAGGTTATTAGTGTTAACTTTACTACCATGTAACCAAGAAGCTTTACAATTGTTAGTGACAATAAGACTTGTGAAGCACATGGTTAAAATAAAAGTTAAATAAATGTAAAGATAAAGAGCAAACACAAGAATTATTAAAGACAATAGCTTTACAACAGTTAGATAAGAGCTTGATTCAAACCAGTTTAGAAACTGAAAATGAAAGTGTAAAACTCAAGTGCCCTGTTGGTGTCCTGGCTCTGTGTAGAAAGAAAAAACTAGATAATAAAAACATAACAGTTCACTATATAAGGTTTTTATATACCTCTGAAGACTAAGTGAGGTTTATTATATTGCATTTCTCTCAAAAGGTCCTCCTTAATATCACATATTGCACATTCAAGCCACAAGCACCATAAGACTGTTTAAAAGTGCAAGAAAATAATATTGTGATAAGGTGATTAGCACATGAGAAACCTACAGTAAGCATTTATCCCCAGCTGTGACATCAAATGATATACATAGGGTAAAATATACCTGCTTTAAAGCTATTCATGTTTTATTGCTATTTCTTGCATTGAATGTATGCATTCCATTAAAGAGCTCAAGAACGTTTTTAAAGGATTTGAAAATAAGTTGAACCATCTCACAGAGGCATTCACGTTAGAACCTTCAATCTGATCAGCAGACATATAAACAACATGTACTACTTCATAAATTAACAAAGAGTGTTATCCTCAGCATTACTATAATCCAATGCCTAAAGAGATGTATTTTACTTAAACTAAAATCCTTGTTGAAAATATTCAAGGGCTCAGTCGTTTTCCGGTGTTTGGAGAGTTGGACTTGTGGTGGGTACGAATCCCAGGGCCAGCAGACAATGACTGAAGTATTCTTGAGTAAGACACTTTACCCCTGTTTATTCTGCAGTGATAATTTACTACTGCATAAGACTGTTAGTCGCTTTGGATAAAAGTGCCTGCCAAAGTAAAATGTAAACAAACATCTCAAACTTATGATGAATGCTAAAGTCCAAAAAGAATGGCTTTAAGCTGTACATTTCGGATGACAAATGAGAGCTTGAGGGAGAAGCCCAGATCCTTAACATTACTCAAAGGACCATCTCTAAAACCTTTAGATTTATAAGGTCTGAGAATCAATGAAACAGCACAAAAATACTTCCATAGACCAACTTCCATTAATACTCGCATGTTTAGAGTATACCACTGGTTGACAATATGCATTTTTTGAAGAAAAAAAAATCTGTGTAGGATGATTCATTAAGGGTTTTATTTCCCAGGAGGGACTGTAAAAGAAATCAATTTCCCAAAACAATGGTGGCTAGTGAAAATGCTGAGTGGTTAGTAACATTAGAGAAAAAGTTAGTTATTTCAGGCCCTGAATTTACTATTCTGCAAAACGTTGTTTTTAAAATTACATTTTACAAGCCAGCTTACTACTTCTTTTGTAAACATTTTAGATGGCATGTATACAGTGAGATCAGACTCAAGTGACTTTACAGCAGGTGGATGTTTCTGTATCAGTCCGGTCAGAGGAAATGTAGGTGCTTAAAAGCATCAGAAAATCAATGATGCAGCTCTGGACTTTTGTGATTTGCTGTGTTGGGTTACCTTGCAGCTCTAGGCTTGAGTTCAGCTGACTCCCACATCAGCATCAAGACCGAATGAAAATAAGCAGATGCCTCTTAATGAACAAAGCCAATGTGATGTTTTTCAAGTTGTAATGTAAATGGTTGAAACTCAGGACTGAGTTTATTTTCACAGTTAATGGATGTTAATGTAACTTAAGAGTTTGGTTACGAACATGTTTATGAATTGCAAATGTGTGTAAGATTCATGAGACATGCATGAACTAGTGAGGATATTGTTGCACAATTTATAAAAAGAAAAAATAATATACCAGCCAAACAACTGGATCTGTGAAGCTCCCAAAGGTATGTTAGTATGTTACACTCGACCGACCTTAACATACACAAGAAAAATGTAATATCTAAAGTCTAAGTCATCACTTAAATGTGTCAACATTAATCAGTTTAATGAAACAAACATCTTATATATTATAAATCTAATGTAGTTTTTAATTGGTAGTAATTCCAACACAGCCACTTCATCGCTCTCATTTAGGATTAATACTCTCATCCATCACCCATTTACCATCATTGGTTCTCCAAATGACAGGACATATCAATAATCAATAAGGCATATATAAGATAAATTATAATCGAAATATTTCCACATCCTATACTGTACCATAAAAGGATGTTAAGTCACAACGCAACACCTTACTGGCATTTATACAACAACAACACATTTAATGTGTTTGTAGAAGGATGTAAAATGAAAGATTCACGAATCTGATCTCAGGTGAAGCTACGTGTGGACGACTATCATAAACTAAGGATGATGCTATTTCATCCAGACAGTGATGGATGGATGACTCAGATTGGCTTTTCTGTAAACGATTAATCGAATTAGTCCTTCAAACCACTAATGAAATCTTTAGTACAAACTGAGAAATTAGATAAGGAATGAGAACAACGACAAATGTGTTCTCCAATTTGGTGCGAAAGAACTTTACAGGAAGTTCTTAAGAAGTTAAATAGTGCAGATTTAGGAAACAGAAGATGTACTACACACCTCATCTAAATTTATCTTTTGCAACATACAATTGTATGAAGCTAAATTAAAAATCCCTTTGTTGATGTGAATGGAAGTTTGATAAAGTGGCGTGTGCAGTTAATGATGCAATGAATGATACTGAAAAGCAATTCAGAACTACACTTTAGAATGGCCAACATAGAATGCAACTATTCACAAAATGATTTATGTGAAACATTGGTACATAAGCCCCAACCCTAGTTAGTAACTTTAAACTTCACATAAACTGCAAACTAATACCTCAAATCTGATTGGTTGGTTAAAATATGATCCCATGACACAAGGAATCTCTCACTTGAAAAAATAGGAAAAATGTATGTACATAATGTCAAATATAAAATGCTTTTACATACTGTAGAGAATGGGACTTTGCAAACATAAATGAACCCATTACATGTGAAATAAAGGCTTTACAGAAGAAATAGAGAACCCAGAAAAACAGAACTTGACCTGCTACTTTAGGGAGAAGGTCAAGCCAACAGTAAAGCAGATGATCTCAGATGTTCATGTCTATACCAGTTTAGCTGGAATGATGTAGACGATAGACTGTCAAAGTTGGTTTTATCTGTCATTCCTCTGCCTCACATCATTCCACGCAAAGAGAAATCAACCAACCAACCAAAGACATTATTTGAAAGAATCTTATTACAAAAGGTCAAGGTATGTATAAGCAGGAAAGAAATGCATGAAATAAAAACAGATAATTACCTATTTTTTCACAAGCAAGACTAAGTTGCTGGTGTAATTCCCTATGTTTAAGGTAACATTTCCCAATACAGCATTTTTTATATAAGCAGTGTGTAAAATATAATTTTTTTTAAAAAAGTCTTGTTTCTAGTAAAAAACTAAATTTGTATTTACAAAATTGTTTTTAAATTGCATTTATTTCAAACTTAGTTTAACTCTATTAACATATTTAATGACATAACTTACTGATATGAAATTAGATTACTCTATTTTTAACTTTGGATTTTGGAATACTATTCATACACAAGGTACATTCATTCAGTCTGTTATTTTAATAAAAATGTGTTTTAATGTTGCTATTGATATGGATTTTATGATATTTGGACCTAAAGCATATCTGAAGCATTCTCACAATGATACTACTTTCTCACAATCAAATACGCTTCTATCATTAGTTGGACTTCAGCAGTATGCAGTAGTATGTAAAACCTGCAGTATACATAAATGTTCTTTAAGTACAGTGTAGTATATTTACTTTTCTCCCGGAGTGAAAGAGTATAATGTTCTTGTGAAAAAATCTTACAGTACTTCTTAAGATGTAGTTAAGCTGAGAAAACCAAAAGAGGTCTTACCGTCTGCCCGGCTTATCCAGACTCCACAGTGTGTCTGTTCAGCTGATCTTTGGGTAGATTTGTCATTTATCAATATTCCAGTCCCTCCTATTAAAAATGTGTAACGTCTGTCTGTAACACTGATGAATTGAAGAGTGTCCAGAGATGCACAAAACGCATTACTTTTTAGTTCCTGTCGATATCCAATAATGCTGAAGATGTAACAAATTTCTCCAGATTCCCATTCTGCCTGTAGGCATTTGCAGGCTACCAAATTTAGCAGCGAGGCATAAACAGACCTTTTGCAAATGTTAACAAAAAAGTCATCTCGACCTGAGATGTGACACTATGCCTTAAATAAGTACTTTAATAATAAAACAGCTTGGCTTAGACTTTAACACAAACATGAGCAAGCACTTGTCACGCATCTGTCAGTCAAACACTCCAAATTAATACTACAAAAAAATGATTGTTGGAAGCGGGAAGCTCTTGTTCACCTGTTTACAGAAGCAAATGTTCATGTGCAGTCCCTTAAATGTTTACTCTGCAGGATTTTCATTTACATGTCGATAAACAAATCTAAGAAGAAATCTGAAGGGATTGTAGAGAGCTGTAGAGATTCATGAAGATGATTGCAAGTCCCTACAGAATCTCTAATCCTGTTGCCATGAAGCCAAACCTCTCCTCTCATCTGGACCTTTTCACCAAACAGATAGACATCACTTCTGTTATAAAAGCTGAATTTACCAATGTATACAAAGTGTCCCACAAGTCATCACAGAAATCCACAGAGATCCAACATATCCAGTTTAAATGCCACCTTCTCTGTGATCCAGATTGGAGGATTAGAAGCCTTTGGCAGCTCTTACCTGGTGTGCCACATAATGAAACAATCCTGACAAGCGAACTGAATTAAGCAGGCATGAGAGCAGCACTGGGTTTTAGAGATGAGTGGCTCATACTGCTGGAGAGGTGGAGAGAGCAGTCGGGGAACTCAAGGGGAAGGAGGGAGTAGTGGATAAACCACACTTTTCACACACATGCTCCACCCACTGCTTAGAATGGAAGTTTATGTTTAGCCTTCGGTTATTCGGATGTGTGTGTGGTGGTTGTGTTAGACAATTATCTGCATAATCAGAGATCCTCTACAACTTATTTTTTATGTCATATTGCACTAAATTAGCTTAAAATACAGAGTAAAATATGATGTTATCACAATATGTGCACACTGAATTGTTATTTACGCAGCTTCCTATCTGTTTAAATACCTATTTGTAATTCCATTTAACCAACCTTAAATATCAATATTATCAAACATATTCTTTTAACAATTGTACACTTATTAAGCAGTTAAGGCTTAATAGTATGAAGTTGGATTTGTAACTAGAAGGTTGGGGATTCAAGTCTTAGGTTTCAGGACAAAGTTGTTTCTGAATATGGAAAACCGTACCTGACCAAAATTCCATTCACTTCTATATTTACAATATACAAAGCATTAAAAAAATGCTTTAATTAGCATTATCAGTTTGTATACTTTTTTGCAATTTCATGCAAATGTCAACATTACTAAAAAAACATTTTAACTATAGTGATAGTACATATATTTGGTGGTTTAAAACCCATGTGAGGTCTCCCATCAAATTTTTAAAGCATTAATTTTTCGTGCAGAATTGTGCAGGTTAGTGCCATTTTCGGGATTGTCACATCAATAACGCTCGTATTTCTCCAAAAAGGACACGTGAAAATTAAAGTAAAGTAACTAGTTACATGAATAAACATATGTTTTACTGATGTCAGGCTCCATCAACAAGGGTTTCGCTAAATATAAACAGATTTGGTATTTTCGTAACAAATACATTCTCTTGCCAGAATTGCTCATTACATTTTCCACTGTATTATGCTCTTTATTAAAATTACATAATTCATTATGCTTCTTATAATGTGACAACATTATTTGTGCAATATGTCAATAGCTTTTCTATTGATTTCAATGCAACTGATAAAATACCAAACTTAATCTTCTGGGAAATCAACAATGCCGCTGTAAAACGGTAGCCAACTTCTCTGTCCTTGAAGGTGAATGTGAAATCATTTTGACATTTTGCCATTTAATTACTACTACAACTACCACTATTACTACTACTACTACTACTAATAACAACAACAATAATAATAATAATTAAAATAATAATAACAAGTAATAATAATAATAATAATAATGATAATAATGATAATGCGTTGCAGCCAGATACCGTTCCACTATTTGCCAATAGGGACAGATGTCCATAAATTAAAAAGGTGGGACTGATACAAGTGTTGTTTAAACATGAGAAGCCAAAATATTTAACGTACACGTAGGGTCGGAATGTGAGGGAATCTTTAGGAATGATGTACATTGCGTGTTGTAGGCTTTGACTACCTGCAGCCTTATTAATGATTACAGTCTTGTGGTCTTAAACTCTCAACAAGTTAACAAGAGGGACAGCTGATCCAAAAACATAAAACCATTGAACTTCAGAACGGATGTCAAAGCCCTTTAAACATTTAAGTGAAACTCTTTAAAACACAATAGACCACTTTAAATAGCCGGATTAAAGCACCACTCTCTCCCAGACGAGTCTTGAATCAACATGTTTTGAGATCATTGTTAAATTTGTAAAGAAAGTGATGATAGTTCATGACAGTTCCCACAGAAAAAAAGTGGGGAGTGGTTTAACATTAATACCTATTTGGGGGCAGTTGTGGTCTGGTGATTTGAGTATTGGACTTGTAATCCTAAAGTCTGTGGTTTAATACTCTGTACCAGCAGGGATTGTAGAACTCTCCTCCACCTTGAATATCACCACTCGAGTGAATCCCTTGAGTTAGACACCATTCAACCCAAGAGCATGACTGACCAGTGCTCCAAGTGTGTGTGTGTGTGTGTGTGTGTGTGTGTGTGTGTGTGTGTGTGTGTGTGTGTGTGTCTGTCTGTCTGTCTGTCTGTCTGTCTGTCTGTCTGTCTGTCTGTCTGTCTGTCTGTCTGTCTGTCTGTCTGTCTGTCTGTCTGTCTGTCTGTCTGTCTGTGTGTGTGTGTGTGTGTGTGTGTGTGTGTGTGTGTGTGTGTGTGTGTGTGTGTGTGTGTGTGTGTGTGTGTGTGTGTGTGTGTGTGTGTGTGTGTGTGTGTGTGTGTGTGTGCGATGGGTTAAATTCAAGCTGGTACATCATTGGAAATTGATCATGGCATTGAAAAAGGAACTCTATAAAAGTTCGAAATAATATTGAAATACTTTAAAATATGTTTTGTTCAAGCTATCAAATAGTTGTTAAGTTGTTTGTTTTTATCATTCTTGAGTGAGCAGAAAATATCAGTATACATTTCTACACATTTTATTTTGCCATAAACTGTAAAAGTGAAATGGGAACTTCCAATAAGAAAGAAAAATAAAGAATGGCATGAAATAATATAAATAATATATATATTAATATTTTAATTTTTATTAAACATATTTGTTTATTTGTTATATTTCACTTGTTTAACTTAGATTGTAATAAATAATAAATCATTTGAATTATTAAATATTGAATTATTGAATTATAAGTATGTTTTAAACCCATAACAATTGGATTGACTGAAACTTAAAAATGTTGAGTCATGATAGAGTCACGACACATGTTGTTGACATTAAAGATAAAACATGTCTCTACATGCCTGATTTAAATGTTCATGAAAGAAAACACATTTATGTGTCACTTTCAATCAAGGCAACACAAGTTTGTGTGTTCTTCTACAGTAAATACTAAACAGAAATACATCTCAACTTTGAGTTTACATTTCCATGGAATGAGAGCGTTTATAAGAAGTCAAAGAGCCACTGTAGGTGGAGACTTGAATAATTTTACATTCCAGCCCAGTTAATCACCCCTGTTAGTTTATCATCTATTATGAAGATGAAGAGACGGACCTACCTCTCTCTAATGGGAGGTCACATTGAACACTGGCAAGAGAGCAGGTGGGGTTGGAAAGAGAGACGTCGCCACATAAACACAATAGTGAAGGAAATGGCTGTGATGGAAACCGCAAGCGAAGGTTTACAGCTGTCCAGGACTAACATCTGCACTTAGAAAAATACACAGTATGTACTGTAATGAAATAACCACTGCTAATAAGAGCTAGGTAAAATATCAAGGACAGGATTTTCACTATACTACATTAGCACGCAATACAATAACAGTGTAAATAAACTGTATCTCTTATATGAAAGGACAACATCTACTACTCACCTGTAAAGTGTTAGTTCACCCCAAAATTATCATTCTGCCATCACATACTCTTCCGTTTGTCATTTCAAACCTGTATGACTGTCTTCTGTTGACACAAAAGAAGATATTTTGAAGATTGTGGGTGACCAAGCAATGGTTGTCGTTTGTAACTTCTACCATGTGGACACAAAACCAATGCAAATCAAAGGGTAGCACCATTGTTTGCTGACCAACATTCTTCAGAAAGGAAAAATAAAGAAATTATTTCGTTTCAAATTTGAAGATGACTAAATGCAACAGAATTTTTGTTTTTGGTTGTATTATAACTTGGGTTTAGCCAATTTACTATACAAAAAAGAACTTCTTACTTTTTTTTAAACATTCCCTTTAACATCTTTAACATCATCAACTTTTCCAAAAATAAAGTTATGTAAATAACACAGTGGCTGGGAAGTGAGAGGTTACTGCATTGATTCTTTTGGGGGTCCATTTTTTACTGTGATGTTCCTGATAAAGACACACTCTTGCTCATGATGACATGACACCAACATTTGGGAAACAAATTTCAATTTTTCCTGTGAATTGTTTGTAAAACGCAATAATAATTTGAGGATTACTCAAAACCATAAGAACATTCTCTGGAAAAACTGATTCAATTGAAAGAGGTTTCTAAGCTATTCATCTTCAACAGACTTGATCAGCATTTTTTAGATATAAGGTCAGATTTACAGTGATATTATGTTGAACACATGACAGCTCTTGTTAGTCCTATTGGGAACCGAATACTTTTTTTCATTTACATTTACATTAAGGCATTTAGCAGACGATTTTATCCAAAGCGTCTTTCAAAGAATCGAGGAGATAATGAAGCGGTAAATAGTAGAGACAACAATAGGTGAAAAAGTGTGAAAATGAGGCAACTAAGTTACACAAGGCGAGACAAAGCCTGTAGGGGGAAAAGGTTATGTTATTTTCTATAAAGAGTGAGTAGGTTTGAAAGAGGGTTTTTTAGTGGGTTAGGGGTAGATGGAAGAGATGAGTTTTAAGACGCTCTTTAAAGATAGAGACTGAGTCTACCAAACATGTTGGGAGAGGAAGATCTTTCCCCCTTCGAGGAACCGATGCAGAAATGGTGTGAGAGAGCAATTTCTTACTCTTCTGGCACGGCACCTCAAGACATTTCATTGTAAGTGGAGTGCAGAGATATATAGGGTGTATACCTGTGAATAAGCTGGTGAAGGTTGCTGGGTGCTGAACCAGTGGTGGTCCTGTAGAGTATTAGGAGAGATTTGAATTCAGTGCGAGCTGCTATGGGGACCACTCTTGCCGCCACATCTGCAGAGGTAAGGTTGTGCACATAGAGAGTCCGGCAAGCAGAGCATTGCAGTTGTCCAGCCTCGACAGGACCAGAGTCTGGACTAGGATTTGTGTAGCATGTGTAGCTGTAGTTGATGGTGCTTCATCCAGAGTGTGGTGTCGCTAAGGCATGCTGAGACTCTGCCAAAATTGTGTAATCTTAAGGGTGAAACGCAAGGTGGAGTTGCGTGCCGTCTGCATAGTCAAAGCCAAAGTCACTTTTATTGTCACATTACCACAGCACATGTGCCCTGGTGGGTAAAATTCTTGGGAGCTTGCTCCAGAAATATTGCAATACAGTTAACATAAAACATGTAACATATAATACAGACTTCAACATAAGACAGTGTGCAATATGCACATATATATATATATATATATATATATATATATATATATACACACAGTGTACTATTGGACAAAACTTACAGTCGAAACATTCAAAGTAAGTGTTTACATTAATACATTAAGCACTAAACATTAAGCACTAAACACAGAGTGTGCACGTTCTGCATTATGTAAACAAGGGTGTGCATAAAAATATGCTAAGGTGCAGCAGGGTGAACGTGATCTGAATATAGTAAAGAAGTTGTGCACAAGATGATGTACAGTTGTAATGGGTAGGCTGCAGTTTGTATGTATTGTCCAGTGTCAAACTTTGGAATTAAAATGCAGTGTACGGCATATCGTATTTTGGAGTGTGCTGCGGGGTGTATCAGTACTGACTGTTCATAAGTCAGATAGCCTGAGGGAAAAAGCTATCTCTCAGTCGACTAGAGCAGATTCTGCGTAGACGCATTCCTGAGGGCGGCATAGAGAGCAGTCTGTGAGATGGGTGGGCGGAGTCTCCTGATGAACTTCTGGGATTTCCGAACGCACCGCCTGGTGAAGATGTCCTGGAGCTTTGCGGTTGCCAGCAGTGCTGTTACCAAACCAGGCATTAATGCAGCTCGTCAGGATGCTCTCTATGGTGCAGGTGTAGAGGGTTCTGAGGATGCTGGGGCTCATTCCAAACTTCCTCAGCCATCTCAGGAAAAGAGGCGCAGTTGTGCCTTCTTCAGCACTGCGTCGGTGTGTGTGGACATGGTGAGATCCTCACTGATGTTAACGCCCAGGAACTTTAAGCTGCTTACCCGCTCCACAGGTGTCTTGTCGATGGTGATTGATGTGTGTTCTCTGCTCTGTCTCCTGTAATCTACCACCAGCTCCTTATTCTTGTCAGTGTTGATTGAGAGGTGGTTCTCCTGACACCATTTAGGAAGGGTGCTTACCCCCTCTCTATCACAGTTGTGTCATAAGCAAACTTGACAATGACATTGGAGCTGTGCGTGGCTGTACAGTCGTGTGTACAGGGAGTACAGGAGTGGGATGAGAACACAGCCCTGAGGAGCACCAGTGTTGAGGGTCAGCGGGGATGAAGTTTTCTTACCCATTCTGACCACCTGACTTCTACCTGTCAGGAAGTCCAGGATTCTGGAGCTTCGCAACAGAAGTGGAAGGCACTATGGTGTTAAATGCTGAGCTTTAGTCCACAAACTGCATTCTCACATAGGTGTTATCTCTGATGAGTCTCTCAGAACACTTATTGAAGATGGGTGTGAGAGCAACGGGCTTCAGGTCATTTAAACATGTGGTTTTGCTTTTCTTGGGTATGGGCACAATGGTAGATGTTTTTAAGCATGAAGGAACAACAGACAGATAGAGGTAGAGGTTGAAAATGTCTGTAAAAACACCCGCTAGTTGGTATACGCATGATCGGAGCACACTGCCAGGGATGCCATCAGGACTTTATGGATATTTACCCGTCTGAAGGATCGGATTATATCCGTGACAGAGACGAAGAGTGTGGTCACATCTTCTGCAGCAGCTGCGGGAATGCTCTCGGTGTGGGCGGGGTTGTGAGCTTCGAAACGAGCATAAAAGTTATAAGGCTCTTCCAGTAGAGAGGTAGCAATATTCATAGTTGCTGTTTTATTCCCTTTAAAGTCTATGATGCTGTTGATGCCCTGCCACATACTTCTTGCATCGTTGGTGGTGAATTGATCTTCCACTTTGTTTTTGTATTGTCTTTTTGCAATTTTGATGGTAACTGGCTTGTTTGCGATCATCAGCATCTCCGGATTTAAAAGTGGATGTCTGCGCTGACAAGTTTTTGTTGGGGTAGATGCGGATTATTTGTGTCCGCACCACATCTTCTACATACTTCCTGTCGGAGCACGTTCCAGTGTCTTAGTACGCCTCAATGTCGTCATCAGACGCTGCCCGGAACATGTCCCAGTCCACGGGATCAACACAGTCCTGAAGTATAGCGTCTGATTGGTCCGCCCAGCACTGAATTGTCCTGAGTGCGGGGGCTTCGCGTTTCAGTTTCTTCCTATAAGCGGAGGAGTGATCCGATTTATCGTAATGTGTGTGGAGCAGAGATTTGTAGGCGAGAGTAAAAGTGGTCCAGATCCCGATCACCACGAGTGTTAATGGTGATGTGTTGAAAGTTATTTGGTACTTTTGTACAGAAGTTTGCTTTGTTAAAGTCCCCCATAACAATAAACGCTGCCTCTTGGTGCACGGTTTCCTGCTGACTTATATTCCCATACAGTTCCTTGAATGCCTGTTCTGTGTTGGCTTGAGGAGGAAAGTAAACAGCTGTGATGATGACTGCTGTTAATTCCCTCGGTAGCCAGAATGGTCGACACAGAAGCATATGAAATTCCAGATCTCGGGAGCAGAAGGATTTAATAGGGTGTAGGTTCCTCTCATCACACCACGAGTTGTTGATAAAGAAACAAACCCCTTCCCCTCTGTTTACCTGTAAGCTCTTTTTTCTGTCTGAGCGGTGCACGGAGAACCCCGTGAGCTTGATGGCTGAGTCTGGAACCCCTGCAGACATCCAGGTTTCTGTGAGGCAAAAAATGCTGCAGTCCATTGTTTTTCGGTAGTATGAGATACGTGCCCTCTGTTTAGCCAATAGAATGGAAGGGAGAGGAGGTTGGAGGTAACGGGTTTCGCATCACAGATCCCAATGCTGTCATGTAGATAGAGGAGAGCAACAGTTCAAGAACTGAACCCCAAGGTACACCAGTGCCAAGATGTTGTGGTTCAGAAACTTCTCCTCATGAAACCCTGAAGGATCTTCCTGAGAGGTACGCTTGGAACCAATGGAGAGCCATGTCTTGAGAGTTGAAAGGAGAAGATAGATAGGTCCAGCAGGTTATGAACGGAGGATTTGGAGGCCGTACTTGCCAGCCTTAGGTTTTTCCAATGTAGGGCAGGAGAGATACCGGTCTGTAGTTTTCCCAGAAGTGCAGAATTCAGAGAGGGTGTTTCACCAACAGCGGGGTGATACTGGCCTCCTTAAAGACAGTAGGAAATGTGCCAGAGTTGAGAGATGAGTTGAAGGAGATGGCTGGGGATGGGTTCTAGCAAGCAGGTAGTCGGGTAGTTCAAGCCGTTGATTCTCAAAAGGTCATCCTCAGTAACCGGAGAGAAAGAGTGGAGAGAGGTGGTCAGAGGAGCCGGAGTATGGGCCAGCGTTGGGGGAGCTGAAAACTGACTGCTGATAGCGATGAAGGCTGCAAAGTCATCAGCTATTAGGTCCAAAGAGGGCAGAGAGGTGGGTGGACAGAGTAGAGCAGAGAAGGTCTTGAAGAGATTGCCAGAGTCCGGTGAGTTGTTCTTTCAGGTGGTAAAAGTTTTAATGTCCAAGAATCCGCAGAGAAAGAAGAAAGAAGAGAGTAATAGAGAGAGAGATCTGCAAGGTCTTTAGATTTGTGCCACTTGTATAAGGGTTAGCATGGGCAATTGTCTTAGCAGGATGTTAATGTAGAACATAGAGATTGAGTGCATTTGTCACCTTGAATGTTTTTACTTGCTACGCGATACAGGCCACCAGGGTACCATACAGACTTTTTTAAATAGTTTGGATTTCATATCTGAAAAAGCTCTGGCAGCAGATTACATTTACATTCAGGCATTTATCCAAAGTGACTTACAAAGAGCCGAGAAGACAATGAAGCGGTAAATAGCAGAGACAACAATGGGTGAACAAGTGAACAAGGTTACCAAGTTACACAAAGCGAGATTAAACCTGTAGGGGGGAAAAGGTAAAGTTTTTTTTATATACATATAGTGAGTAGGTTAGGAATGAAGGTACTCCTAGTGGGTTATGTGTAGCCGGAAAAGATGAGTTTTTAGGTGTTTTTTGAAGATAGAGATCAAGTCTGCCAAGTGTGAAGCAAGAGACAGATCCTGCCACCATCGAGGAACCGATGCAGAGAATGTACAAGGGGGGATTTCATACCCTCTTGAGATGGCACCACAAGTCGTTGCTCGTTTGTGGAGCGCAGAGATCTGGAGGGTCTACCTTTGAATCAATGTCAATGTCAATGTCAATTTCACTTTTATTAATAAAGCGCTTTAGACAAAATACATTGCATCAAAGCAGCTTAACAACAATAATTAGTAAAACAGCGTGTCATAATAGTGAGTTAAGGTATCTGGGTGCTGAACCTGTGGGGGTCCTGTAGGCGATGAGAAGAGATTTGAATTCAATGCGAGCTGCTATGGGAAGCCAGTGTAGTTAAATGAAGAGAGGTGTTACATGGGTCCTTTATGGTTCCTTGAACACCACTCTTGCAGCTGCAATCTGTATCATCTGCAGGGGTTTAGTTGTGCACATCGGAAGTCCAGCAAGCAGCGCATTGCAGTAGTCCAGCCTGGACAGGACCAGAGCCTAAACCAGGATTTTTGTGGCATGTTCTGAGAGAAAAGGTATGATCAGATTAAGTTTTAATAGTTGGTTTTTTAAATATCCATGTTGATAATGAAAAAGATGCATTGGGATCAGCCTTTATTGTGGTAATTCAACACGTTTCAGGACCTACTCATTGTCAAAATCACTCTCTAGATTTAATATTGTCACATGGAATTGATCTTGATAGTGCTGAAATTATACAGCAAAGTGATGGTATCTCAGATCACTATTTAGCTTTGTGCAAACTTCATATAGCCAAAATTGTAAATTTTACTTCTTGTTACAAATATAGTAGAACCATCACGACTACCACAAAAGATGACTTTGTAAATAATCTTCCTGATGTATCCAAATTCCATAGCCTATAAAAAACCTCAAAACAACTCATTAATGTAACCAAAATGATGGACTCTCCTTTACTAGCATTTTAAATGCTGTTGTTTCCTTATGTTTAAGGAAGGTCAATAAACACCATGGCTTAATGAGCATACCTGTTTTTTATCCTAACGGGGACATATCCTAACGGTTATCAGGAGTTAATAATAGTCAGAAGAGGATCTATGACTTCTGGAAGCACCTCTTGTAGGAGCTTAGATGGAATAGGGTCTAACAAACATGTTGTTGCTTTTGATGATTTTACAAGTTTACACAATTCTTCCTCTCTTACAGTAGAGAATGAATGGAACTGTTCCTATGGGGGTTTAAAAATCTTATGCTATACAGTAGCTGAGGACTGAATGGTTACGATTTTATCTCGAATAGTGTACATTTTTAAAGGGAAGTAGGTCATAAAGTCATTACTGCTGTGGTGCTGGGAAATATCAGCATTTGTTGAGGCTATAGTTTCGACACGGTGTTGAATAAATACTTGGGGTTATGTTTGTTTTCTTCTAAAAGATTAGAAAAGTAATTGGATCTAGCAGTTTTTTATGCCTTTCTGAAGGATAGGTTACCTTCCCGCCACGCAATACATAATACATCTAGTTCCCTTTCAGTCGGTCTCTCATTATTGTGAGCTGAAAGGGGTTGATCTTGAGAACCCATTTGTCTGGGTGCCTATTAAAAAAGGCCAATTTAATTCACGAATGAATCAATTCATGTCCCCGCCCGTGCTGACGGGTATAAAAGGGGGGTATAAATGGGGATGGAAGAGATCATTCATCACCGTTTTGTTCTTCGGAACCTTGGCAATGTTACCCGAGTGTCTCGAGTCTTTCTCTAAATTGCTGGCAAACTATGACGCGGAGACTACCCCTGTGCGTTTCAGCAAATGCTGGAGGTGGCTTTTAAGCTACAATCTAAAAGAGCAAATTTCTTACCTGGGCACAGCTTGTGATTCTGAAATGTTCCGTCGCTCTTCTCTTGGATGCAACTGGATCGTCGAAGACGGTGATACCCACGATATCTGCTTCGCGTGTCTGGGTCTCCGGCACGCTGAGGTCAGTCTCATGCGGGCGCCATGTTCTCACTGTGATAACATGATGACTTTTTTGGCAATTTGGGGATCGATATGGACGAGTCTCCGTCAGCTTCGTGCTCGCGGACCGTCCATACCCCAACACGCTCTTCTTACCTGTCTTCTCGAGACGTTTGGCCGACTCGCTCCGCAGAAACACGCGAGGAGGGCGAGCTGTCAGTTGCAGCATCTGAGAGTGAGCTGCTAAACAGACTCGGATTACATCTGGTGGTCAGGGAAGGGGGGATCCGGTTACGGTGGCAATGCTTTCCGGGCCGCCGCGAGTATTGGTCTTGAGTGTACGGCCCCGCCTACACCCCAGTACTCACAGCTAGATGCCTGGGGTGATAAGCCCCGCTCTGGTTCCATTCTACCCGGAAGTGCATAATGAGCTGACGTTGACCTGGAAGGCGCCTCCTTCTGGGCAGCCTGCCACCGGCTGTCGCAGGTACCCTCGCTCAGGCCAGAGCCCCGACCACTCGGTGTCTGTACACTGGCGGCGCTTCTCGGCGTGGTGCTCCTCACACGGAGGTGCGGGATCGGTGTCGTGTTGTCCTTCCTCCAAGAGGGGCTCGAGCAAAAGCTCGCCTCCTCCACCCTAAAGGTGTATGTGGCCGCCATAGCTGCCAATCACGATCTGGTGGATGGAAGGTCACTTGAGCGTCACGACCTGGTCACTAGGTTCCTGAGGGGCTCGTTGAGGGTGAATCCATCCTGGCCGCGCTTTGTACCCTCTTGGGACTTGGCGATTGCCCTGGAGTGCCTTAGCAGTTCCCCCTTAGAGCACTTGGAGCAGACTAATCTTCCTCACTTAACGATGAAGACAGTCCTCCTTGTTGCCCTCGCTTCTATCAAGTGAGTCCAGTGAGTGCCTCCAGTTTAGTCCGGCTGATTCTCACATGATCCTGAGACCACGGCCCGGTTACGTGCCCAAGGTTTCCACTACTCCCTTTCGGGATCAGGTGGTGAACCTGCAGGCGCTCCCCACCGGGGAGGATGACCCAGCCTCTTACGTGTTGTGTCCTGTATGCGCCTTGCGCCTCTACGTGGACCGCACGCAGAGCCTCAGGAGCTCTGAGCAGCTGTTTGTCTGTTATGGAGGTCAGCAGAAGGGGAGAGCTGTCTCCAAGCAGAGAATGGCGCACTGGAGGGTGAACGCAATAACAACGGCATACCAGTCTCAGGGGTGCACATGCCCGCTAGCAGTGAAAGCCCATTCCCTAAGGGCACTGGCGCGTAGCATCTCTCTGGCAGACATTTGTAAAGCTGGGCTACAACCACCACCTTCAGTTCTACATCCCCCAGGTGGAGTCGGTCTCTACTCGGATCTTGAGAAGCAATCCTTAGGACTTGTGGGTGTATGCCTTGTGGGTGTATACCGTGCCCTCAGACCGCATCCACTCGGAGAGGTCGACCAAGGCTCCCCTCCAAGGCATGTAAGATCTCCTCCACACTCGGGTCGAAGGCTTACACTGCTGCTGGACCAGTTGCTTCCTTGCTCCATGCCATGGCCATCCTGCAAATCCACCAGGCCAAGGCACTTAAGGAGCTTGAAGAGGGAAGTTCTGACCCCGCAGTTCTGCATGAGCTGCGCACAGCGATGGACCGGCAGTGTAAGCCTTCGACCCGAGGGTGGAGGAGACCTTACATGCCTTGGAGGGGAGCCTTGGTCGATCTCTCCAAGTGGATGCTGTCTGAGGGCACGGTATCCGGACATATCCTCCCCCGCCGCAGCCCGGCCGCCTCCGTGCCGTCGAGGCTACGTGCGCTGTGTGCTCCCAGAGAGCCTCGCCCCTCCCAACCGACCACTCCAACTGTATCTCCCCCTAAGGTGACGATCCGTAGACAGGCAAACCGGAGGAGAGCCACTTCTGAGCGATTTCCTCTGCAATATTTTCACAGGCTCCTGGGGCATATGGCATCCAGTACTGGGGTAATCCCACTTGGCTTGATTCAGCATTGGCTTCAGAGTCGGGTTCCGAGGAGTATGTGGCACACAGGCACCAGGGGGATTGCCATCACGCCTCAGTGTCGGAGCACACTAGCCCCATGGTCCTCCAGGGCCTTTTTACGAGAGGGAGTGTCCCTAGGACAGGTTTCGAGGTGCATTGTGGTGACAACAGATGCCTCCCTGTTGGGCTGGGTAGCAGTGTATAACGGGCATACAGTTTCGGGTTGATGTACGGGTCCCCGACTGTACTGGCAAATCAATTGCCTGGAGTTGTTAGCGGTCGTGCTCGCTTTCAGGAGGTTTCTACCTCTAGTGCAGGGCAAGCATGTGCTGATCCGCTCCGACCGCACTGCAGCTGTAGCATACATCAACCGCCAAGGCGGGGTAGACTCGCCCCAAATATCACAACCTGCCTGATGCCTCCCCCTCTGGAGCCGTATTTCTCCCAGGCTACCTGAATCAGACAGCCGACGCGCTCTCTTATCAGAAATCACCTCGCGGAGAATAGCAACTCCATCCTGTGACGATCCGACTGATATGGGAAAAGTTCGGCCAGGCACAGGTAGACCTGTTTGCCTCGACGAACAACACCCATTACCCGCTGTGGTACTCCTTGACCGAGAGTCCCCTAGTCCCACGGATTGCGCAAAGCCAAACAGAGATTGGCGCACTGGATTGTAGATGCCATTTCCATGGCTTACCGATGCCAGAACCTACCTTGCCCGCTCGCAGTGAGAGCTCACTCCACCAGGGGTGTAGCCTCCTCGTGGGCAGTGGCTCAGGGCGCCTCTCTGACAGACATCTGCACAGCTGCGGGTTGGGCTACGCCCAAAAACTTTGCAAGGTTTTACAACCTCAGGGTGGAACCGGTATCATCCCTTTTCAGGTGAACCCTTTTCATCAGCTAGTGCTCCATACGTAGTGGCTCCCCCCTCAGGGGTGGCCCCGTATATTGTATTTCCTTCACCAGGATTCTCCTACCAGAGCGAATTTGAGAGGTGTTAATTATAGGATCTAAATACTCGGCATCCAACAACCTAGAAATTTTGATGACTGCTCTGTAAGCTCTTCGTCAACAGTTAGGAGTATTATTTGATAGACATCTTTCCTTGGAACACCACGTTTCTAGCATTTGTAATACGCAATTTTTCAATCTCAAAAATATATCCAAATTGCTGCCTATACTCTCAATGTTAAATGAAGAAATTTTAATCCATACATTCATGATCTCAAGGTTGGATTATTGTAATGCTTGATTGGTTTGATGTGCTGTACGCTTGCTGCAGCAAGAGTTCTTACAAGAACCAGGAAGTATGACCATATTACTCCGGTCCTGTGAACACCACACTGGCTCCCTATCAAACATTGTTTAGATTTTAAAGTCTTGCTTATTACTTATAAAGCCTTGAATGGTTTAGCACCTCAGTATTTGAATGAGCTCCTGTTAGATTATAATCCATGTTTTCTGCATTCCCAAAACTCAGGCAACTTGATAATACCTAGAATATCAAAATCAACTGTGGAAAGCAGGTCCTTTTCCTACTTGGTGCCAATATGGACACACTGCTTTACCAATGAATGTTGTTCAGCTGATTTGATCAAATGTATATTTTTATAAAACGCTATATATATAGCGCTATATTCCAAAGGTCCCGTTAACTGAATATTTTCCGTCATTGACAGATTTTTTTCAGCTGTGACGGAAAAATCTGAAGTTGTTCCGTCATTTTACGGATTATGCTGAGGCTGATCAATCGTAATTTGTAACTGATGGCGATTGTCATTATTAAGTATCAATTGTCTTGTATTGTCTCCTCTTTGTCACTGCTGCGTACAGTTGTAAATAGTTGTGATATTGTTAATAAAGGTGAATGCAGAGTTTGTGAGAACTACAGATCACAGAGGGGTGCAGCTGTACCCCTAGTGCAGAAGGAGGGCGTGCTGCAGAATCAGGGAATCTCACATTTACAGAATCCTACAAACTTCTGATCACTTCCTTAAGAGAAGTGTTTCCTGATTACAGAACACTGGCTGAAGTGGTGCTAATGTTGGTATATTTTTAAATATGTGTCAGGGTGAAAAAAAACACATGAAATTGTTGAAGAATAAATTTGATGGAATAATGTTGCCTATATGATCGTTGTGCAACTTCATGATTAAAAAATGAATGAAAAAAAGCGATTAGAAAATATGCAATTTAAATGACGGGCTATAATAGGTTATGACAGAATTTTTTCAACCCTTTCCGTCAAAATGACGGACAATGAAAAAGTCTAACACGACCTCTGCTATATACAGCAATTTCTTTGGTCCAAATTCATATTTAAAAACACCTTGGATAGTGGTGTAGTGATGGTAAAGAATATTGCAAATGAAACATCTGTTCTGCTTAAGGAACCTTTTATTCTGTATTTCTCTACGGTTAGTTAACAAAAATTCTGATTAACACTCTATTACTTAATTCACTGCAATGTTGTATTGTCCTCGTAAGCATGCACATATCATGTCTTTCCAGAAGAAGTCAGCTTTCAGGACTGAGAATAAATAAAGGCCCATTGTTTTAAATCAAGCAGTAAGGAAGCCATAGTCTCCGCTCCTCTCATCATTTTCAGCAAACGTTGCATCGGAAGGGAGTATTTTCTGAGTGATCACATTTTGGACTTTGGTTTCAGTGTATTGGATTCTCCATATTCAGCACTCTTTAAATTATTCATGACTTGCTTTTATAACACACTTTATACATTTATCACTCCAGGCGAATGATTTGGGCTCTTTGGACGAATTTGTGTTATTAGTGTGGTAATGAATCAATGGTTTATTAAATTTTAAATATCAGAACCGAGCGAAAGGGAAAAAAAACACTGGCTATCCTAACATAACAAATATGTTCAAGTTTACTACAGCTGGGAAACTCTCACCGTGATGTGCCCGGACAGCTGAAATTCCATTGCACATATTCACTTACGTACCAGAATTTGTATTACAGTGATATGTTGTAAAACAAGCAGGTTTGCCAGCTTCTTGGTTTTCCACGATGTGATTATGCTCGTTTAAACTGTCTCCACAGATGTTTTTAATTCAAGGGTTAAAGGTGGGAAGATTTTATTTATTAGCTGTCATTTTTAAGTTCAGTAGAAGTTATTTATGAAAAAGAAAAATGAAGAGATTTTCCAGGCAAAATTGTACGCATTGTCAGGTCAAATGTTTTCTCTCCCTATGATGGTACCTATATGATATACAACACATCTACTGAATATACGGTAAACGTTCTGTTTAAGTGTTCCTCATTGTACCTTAAGAATCTTTTGAACCGATTAAATATTTTGGGTAATACGATCAACAAAATAGGTTTGTAGGGTAATGTACCCAAAGAACGGTACATTTACAGTACGTTTACCTGTAAAGGTACAAAAAAGAACCTTTAGGTACCACCCCAGCGAAGGAAAATTAAAAAATTTTAACCCGTTAATCTAAATGTGTGTAATACACAAAAATATGTATTTCACATAAAAAATATGTTTTTTAAGATTGCTTTTGATACAAGTTATTTAAGAACATATTTGTTTTGGAAGTTTTCTACAAAGATCTGTGTACAAGGAAGCAACACATTCTATAGGTTAAAATGTATTGATGTTGGCTGAGAAATGTAAACATTTTTTTGAATCATATATTTACATTAATGTCAAGGATCCGATAATTGTATCGTAACACAGTTAAAAGTTAAAATTGATTTCCTAATATTTATTTCAGTCCTATTGGACATTTTTAGTTTAAAAATCAGTTTAATTTCAGCGCACTTGGTTATTACATCTTGTGAGGTGACATTAAATTACAGCTCAAATATAATTTGTCAGAGCAGAAAACACATAGGGGAAATGATGATAGAGTCTGTTAATGTCTTAACTCATGGGAGTAATTATGACTGTTGAAATGTGGTCAAACTTGGCTCTAACAGTGGATGTGAATGAACTAATGAGCTAGAGAGAGGGGACTTTTACAAGTGATGTGAATAATTTAAATAACATAAGTTGAGGTCTGAGAAGCAGAAGTTCTTTCCTAAATAAGCTTCCTATTCCAATGCATTATACATAATGTCAGCAACAAGAAAGCCTTTTAAGGGTTGAATTCAGCCAAAGGTGTAAACTGTGCTGTTTTTAACATTACTTTTTAATTAATCAAGTTTAGGGAAGTGTGTAATATCTCGAGAGATCTATCGTTCATCTCACTGGCCGAAGAT
Organism: Triplophysa yarkandensis; assembly: GCA_033220385.1. Classification (NCBI taxonomy): domain Eukaryota; kingdom Metazoa; phylum Chordata; class Actinopteri; order Cypriniformes; family Nemacheilidae; genus Triplophysa; species Triplophysa yarkandensis. Next base: position 1,001,288 of record CM065678.1, read on the forward strand.
AAGCTCAGCTGACTCATTCAGCCCGGAAAATAAAGCATACGACTTTAGGTGCTGAAATTTTGAGTTTAGCCCTGGAATCATACTTCATGCCAAAACAAGCATGAGTGTATAGTTCACCAAACATGAAAATATCTATGTTCTGTTCAACATAATGGGATATATATGAAACAACGTTACAAACTGCACACAAAATAAAAAAATTTGTTGGTCACCTACAAATACATTTTTTACTATTGTAGTCAATTGAGACCCAAAAATCTCAGTTGCTAATATAGCACTTAATATCTCCATTTTTGTTAAACAGAATAATGAAATGTACGCAGTTTTGGAAAAACTTGATGTTGATTTTAATTTATTTTTGGCTGGACTATACCTTTAGGGCCGGACTGTAAGTTTCTCAAGAGAACTTGTTTAGAGGACCTGTCTTCTGCAGTTCACCTTTAAAACAAGCAAGTTTTATTTATTCATTTGGCTGATGCAATTATCCAAAGTGGATAATGATGGATCAGTTATATTTCCCGTCCTCTTGCTTTTCAATGACTTTGCAGGAATAACAAGCTGATATTCACTTTCTTTATTGATTAGCTCCCTATCCGTTTCCATCCTATAGAAAACAAATGTTGAAATATTAATTCATCAATATGGGAATTGTAAAAAGGAATGATACCTTTTTGTCAACACATTTAAAGTCCTCACTTAAATTGAAGAGTACGAGCAAACACCTAACTCAGCGTTTTAATTTTGAAACTTATGTCTCAGCGGAAGTCTCAAAGCTGTTGCCATCGATCTATCGCTCTTGTGCATCACAGCCATCATTCTTCCATGTCAAGGGTCCGAATCGGCAGTTTCTGTCTGAGCTGAGATAAAAATAGTGCCAAGAGCAAGACTGAAAAAACCTCTTTAATTTGTAATATCAGAACCTGTAAAAAGCTAGGCAAGTTTAATTATAAAGCATGTTTCATTTACAAAAAATAATCACAACAATAAAACATTTAAAAATGTATACATAAAATATAGTGTAGTTAGTTTAGATGAAGCACAGCGCTCATGTAAGAAATGCAAATGTAAAGAGATGAGTTTTGAGTCTAGATTTAAATGTGGCTAATGTTTAAGCTGATCTTTTCTGGAAGCTGGTTCTAACTGTGGATGGCATAATAGCTTAAGATGGAATTCCCTTTTTTGTGTGAACCTTTGGTAATTCTAACTGACTTGATCATTATGATCTGAGTGCTCGGTTAGGTTTGTATTCATTGAGAAGATCAGCCATGGCTAGGGGCAGTCATGGCCTGCTGTTTCGAGTCTTGGACTCGTGATCTGAAGGTTGCTGGTTCAAGACCTGGTACCAGCAGGATTACCACCAGGTGAGTCCTGTTATAATATGTTCTACATGGTCAGCAGGTATGTGACAGTCCATTATGGTTAAATTGTAGTTTGATTGTCTGACATCATTAAGATGCGCAAGCACGTGAAGTAAAGATATAGCACAGAAAACCTGAGATTCCTTGCTTTTGAGGTATAGTTATTTATTAGAGTGAACCAAGCTTAAAATATGGTGGAAGCGGTAAATCACCATTAAGAAAAGTGAAAGACTGAGCTAAATTACTTTGGAAAAAAGCTATTTTGAGAGACGAGTGCTGATCATGGAGGGTGCTTTCGGTTTGAAGCCTCCAGCAAATTTTGACTGGAATGCAACAAACATACCAAAAGCTTGGAAAGCAAGGAAAGAGGAGTTTTTTCCTGTACATTGATTTATCCCTCACAGATGTGGATGACAAGAAGAAGGTAAAAGTTTTCCTATATCTGATCGGAGAAACCGGGAGGGAACTGAGTATGACGCTAGGTGCTGCCCGGCCAGCTGATGATGAACTGAAATTGGGATGGTTGTTAAATGCGTTCAGAAACAACTGCAATCCGGTACGGAACGAAACAGTCGAAAGGTAAAAAATTTCCCCTAGAAATCAGACCTGGTGAAAAGATTGGCAAGTACATTACTGGTTTGAAAGTGTTGGCAGACCCATGCAAAGATTCTCTGATTAGAGACTGAATCGTACGCGGCATACTGAACTCACATGTGAGAGAACGTTTATTAAGAGAGTCAGATCTGACGCTTGAGAAATGCTTTAGGATTTGTAGAGCATCAGAACTTTCAAAAGAGAATGTGATGACCATTGAGGGACAGAAAGTTGAAGAAGTGCACACACTACGAACAATTAAACAACGTCAGGGTGCCAAACAAACTTCCTCATCTAAGTGTAAATTCTGTGGAAAACAGCATGATTGGAAAAAACTGAGTTGCCCAGCTGATGGAAAGCAATGCAGAAAATGTGGAAAGCTGAACCATTTTGCCGCCACATGCAAAACAAAAGAGACTAATAGAAAAGGAATACACAGTGTAGCAGAAATGGAAGAAGAACCGTTTCCGGAAATCGTAAGCCTAGTTAGCAATTAAGGGAGGACAAACAGGAAAAACAACTGTTTGCAACCATGTTGATCGGAGACCAGTCAAATTTCAACTAGACTGTGGAGCCAGTTGTAACGTAATCCCAATTTAGAAGTTAAACCCTGACACAGTGATGGAATTACTGGACAGGTTCTGGTCATGTATAATAAGAGCACCCTTAAACCAGTAGGATTTAAGGCATAATAAAAATAAGAAACCCGGGAAAGTGTACCGGCTGGAATTTATTGTAGTAGAAGAAACCTTTTCAGTTTCCCTGCTGAGAAATAAGGCCTTGCAAGTAATGGATCTAGTAAAAAATAGAAAAGGAACGATGGGACAAGAGCGACATGCATAGGGAGTATGCTGATGTATTTGAAGGAGATGGATGCCTGGAAGGAGAATATAACCTGGAGGTGGATCCAGCAGTGAAACCAGTGAGGCTTCCAAAGCGAAGACTTCTGTTGGCACTAATGAAAAATCTGAAAGATGAGCAAGGAAGACTTGTAGAGAGAGGCATTATAGCTCAGGTGGAAAAGAGCACGGATTGGACTAGCAGCATGGTGGTGGTGAAAAAACCAGCTGCAAAACTCCAGAATTTGTATTGACCCAAGACCACTTTACAAAGTTCTGAGGCGTCAACATTTTCCTTTGCCACAATAGATGATGTTCTTCCCGATCTGACCAAAGCCAGAGTCTTTACAGTGTGTGATGTAAAGGATTCTGGTTCTGGCACAGAAGAGTCAAGTTACCACGCTACCTTCGCAATACCATGTGGGAGGTATAGATGCATAAGAATGCCCATGGGAATCAGCCCGGCTCCAGAAGTTTTCCAGCACAGGTTGACTCAGGCATTGGAGGGGCTTCTAGGGATTTGGATAATAGCAGATGACATCCTTTTCTATGGGGAAGATGACAACGATGAGGCATCTGAGAAAGATCATGATACAAAACTAAGACAACTCATGGACCATTGCAGAGACAGAAACATCAAACTAAATTTCAACAAACTCAAGCTAAGACAGAAAGAGGTGCCATACATTGGACACAGACTGACTTTCGAAGGGCTAAAGATTGATCCAGATGAAAAAAGGATGGGAATGTGTAAAGGGAGCAGGTTGCCGATTTACGGTGTTGTACTATTTCTTCGAAAATGTTGCTATAAATTGCTTGAAAGAGGCACATACTGTAGTTACTATTTGTGGTCATAGTTAAGGTTTTAAAGCTTCTCTCCATGCGCCTTATTAAGCCCAATGGCATTTTGAGTTGAAAACGAGGCTGTGAGGAATAGCAGTCAAGTAGCATCCACTATAGCGCATTGTTGCTTATGTGAATGCTGATTAAAAAACTGTCAAAATTAAAAATCCATGACGCCAGTATACAATATTTCACAGGAGAAAGATTGTTTGACGAACATATGATTTATCAGGTAACAATATTTCATTTATGTTAGAAAATGGCTATGGAAACTAACCCATTGGCTAACTGCTCATTTCCAATGTGAGCATAAGTTAAGTTTAAGGTTTGGTCCATAGTACGTATTTGGACCTTGTTTGTTCAGTTGTTTGTTTGTTCGTTCGCTCATTGGAATTTAATATTAGGTGTTTCGAGTAAGACCATTATTCTACAATGAAACTTGGTGAGTTTGGGTGACTTTATGGGTGAGTTTGTGTACTTGATCTTAAGAAGTTTTTCTGATGAACAATAGTTAGTTATGCACTCTAATTTGAGTTGTTTATAATCTTTTCAAAATGGAGACGGTTAGCTTTGTTGTTGCAGTAAAACAAAACATTTAGCTAAGTGTTTAAAGTCAAATAAACATGCCCACATTAGAAACGAGGAGTTAACCAACAGTGATTTTTAAATCAATAAATATTGTTACCTGAAAGTTACATAATATGTCCTTCAAACAGTCTGCCTTTTCTGGAGCTCTTTGACTTGTGAAAATTGTATAATGACTTATTTATCCCTCACAGCCTTGTTTTAAATTCAAAATGTTGACGGGCTGAAAAAGGCTTATAACTGCTGCTAGGGTAATAGGTTGTTTCGAATCAGATAATTCGGATGACACTCAAATTCTGATGAACGGTAGGAAGTAAATAAGAAGAATGGAAAAGATAGAGGAAATTACATACCGTCACGGATTTAACGCTAATTCTAATAAAAGGTATTAAAAACATCCCCAATATATTGAAGGAGGTATTACAAAGAGGAGGAAATTTCTGCTTAACTTAAATAATTGCCTGATACAGAGGCAGTACACATCAACAACCATGTTGTCCTCCGGGGATTTTTCTTCATACAAAAACATATGAAAGCGTTCAAAAGTATGAATATATGTATATATTTTTTACGTTAGTGGAAGAGCCTACAATCTTGGTAACTGATTATTTATGAACTTTTGGCTGTGTGAGTAGCATTTCTGTTTTTGTCCTGTTGATTAAATCTAGTAACAATCAATAAATGCAGCTGTTTACTGTCCAAGTGATTCCTATAGCAAAAGAATCCCTTCCTGCCCTATAGCAGCGTTCATGCCGCAGCAGTGCGTCTTGTGAAAACATCCTATATGCCTTTAAAAGGTCTGTATGAGAGTATGTTTTATTATACACAGTTGCACACTTGCACCAAAGTGCCTTTAATGAAATATCCATTGATAAAGAATTAAGATTTACAGCCAATTGTTTCAGCTAGTGATTGCATGTGGTGGGTGTGTGATGGACAGTTATTGACATCCTCCATCTACTTAACAGAATGGACATGATGAAGTAGATACCTCAGCTAATGACTCATAAAGAGTACATTTACTAACTTTAAATCGTATACATCTTCGTGAAAAGAAAGCCTGAGCTGTATATTGATTTCAATTGTGTATCATTAAGGTTTTAATGACCTAGAGATAGGTCACCTGAAAATAAATATTCTGCAGAACACAAAAGAAGATATTTCTAAGAATGTTGTAATGATGCCATTTATTTGCTCTTGTGTCATTTAAAACCTGTCTTTATATGTCTCTTGTTTCAGTGGAACACTTTAGAAGATATTTTGAGAAATGTCTTGGTGGTCTTGTGTCCATAAAAGTTAATGGGGGCCAGTTGTTTGGATACTTTCATTTTTCAAAATATCTAATTAGTGTTCTGCAGAAGAAAGAACTGGAAAAACATATCGATTTTGAATGGCAAACGGGTGAATAAATAATGATTATTGTTGATTTCAGTATTAATTTTCTTTATGTTGGTAACGGATGAAGTCAAAGTGGGGTAGTATTTGGCACGGCCGTGTGCAGCTGTGACAAAGGCATTCTACATGAATATTATTCTGAATATTGTACTAATAGTTTAGTTGTGACAGATAGGAAATGACTTGTTGGGTCAGTAAAGAAGAGCAGATGCTAATTTAAAGGGGTCATATGACAGAGCTTAAACAAATATTTAAGTTTGTATTAGGGGTATAGCAATATGAAAACATGTTTAAGATTAAAAATCACAGTAGTTTAGACATGCTGCACATTAATGTATCTCAAATATATATCTAATCTCATTGGCCGGTTAAGAAATGCGTTGTGATTGGCCAAATACTGCAAGCGTATTACACCCCCAATCGTATTTGTAGAAAATAGCAAAGCAAAAAACATCATGTTTTTTTACTTGTTCAAGAAAAAATTAAGTGCAAATATCTGGTTCTGACAGTAACTGCGGAACTAAATACCTGTAAATAAAACCTCATAAAACCTTGGAACAGTATTCATAGCGGTGATGATGGGGCTGTCCTGGTGTAAAACAAACATCATGTTTCCAGCTCTGACTTTCCTCTCAGATTTCAGAGTGCTTTACCAGACAAGACCAGCCCTGGCACCGGTGAATACATTTACATTTAATCTTTTCGCAGACACTTTTATCCAAAGTATCTTACAGTATTATACAGTATACATCTATCACTGTAGAGTAAACAGTGGTAAGATGTCTTCAAGAACACTTCTGTTATTATCTGCTGACACTGAGATTTAAACCAACAACCTTCTGATCACAAGATCAACTCTCAAACCATGAAACACAACTGACCCAATGATTATAAATAAACTAAACAAATATATAATGGAGGCTCGTACTATATAGAACATCTTTCTGAAGTTGGTTTAACCCATGAGCTCCGTTTATTACCTTCTATAGATTAAATGTGCTTGAATATATACACCAGCGACTGAAATTGGTGATCTTTCTTTCCTTGTGCACTGTTGAAGCTCAGTCTCAGTATATTTTATATTGTGTTTTTCAGAAATTTCACCAGGCCTGTTCTTTTAGCTTTTCTGAATTTCATCTATTCAGAGAGGTTGGACCTGTGATAATGGTAGAGAGCAATTTTTGGTACTTAGCGCTGCTAAACACAACCCGTTCTGCCACAACTTGTTCAAAACATTGTTCTGACAACTCCACAGTACAGTAAGAAAAGAAAACCACCCTGAAAACCACTATTATAACTTGTGTTCACATTTGTCAAACCACTGTATAAATATTACACATACTGTGACACCATCTTTAAAAATCGCTTAAAAACACTTTTTAGTCTCCATGTGACCCACTAAAAACCTCTTCCCTCAAATCCTCATTCTTTCTAGAAAACAGGCCTTCCCCTGTTTCTATAGAAAGCACACACAAACACTGGGAACACACGCACAGTATGTGAACATGCACGCACGCACGCACGCACGCACACACACACACACACACACACACACACACACACACACACACACACGCACGCACACACACACACACACACAGAGCAGTGGGCAGTCATGCTGGGCGTCCGGGGAGCACGAACCACCAGGACACGAGTGCCCATATGTGATTGCACAATCACAAATCTTTATATATTTAAAAAGGGATTTAACCACTAACTTTCCCACCGGAAGTACTGTAGTATGTGTTCACACGGCTTGGGAACTCAACTTTAAAAGGTTTTTAAACACATTAGCTCTATCTTCAGGCTAAAATAAGATCAACAAATACTCTGCTATGTAAACCCTTGACATTCACTTTAATACAACTTAAGATATTTTGACATTACAGTTAATGTTGAAATGCATCTAATATCACATTGATAGTTCAGCCACAGAAGATTGTTGGGAACTTGCACCCATGCACTTGCATTTGTTTTAAATTTAGAGCGATTATATTTTTGTCTTTTCTGTGTACTGCCATGGTGAATGAAGTGTCCTCGAGCAAGGCTGTGATAGCCACTCCACACAACATCCCTTTGGATAAATGTAAATGGTTAATTGACAATAAAATGATTTGATATTGTGTCCAGCAAAAAGGAAAAGAGAGTAAAAAAGAAAGGTGTTTTTGAGGTCATAATTTTCAGTTTACACTTTTAATTTCATGTGTGTTTAATGATGATGATCCACTTCATATTAATGCAACCACACAATCAAAATACTATTGTCTATATCAGCTTTTTAGAAAGAAGATGGGAAATAAGAGAATATGTTTAGTTTATGTTTAGTAGGGCTGCATGATTACGATAAAAATATTATTGTTCTTATTAATAATATTAATGTTTATAGCTGTAGCTTCTGCGTGGTACATTCTGAGCATCAAACCCTAACAATAAAATGTTGATAACAAATATTTATGAGACAAGTCAGCTCATTCATTTTACAATTCAACACTGTATTTTGTTCCAAATGGTCAGCTGTAATTGAGGCCTTTGGCAAACATGATTGTTTCACCTATAGTTGTAATACCGATTCGTTTTACTATTAATTATGTAGACCTTATATTTACTTTATATACTGTATACTTTCGAGTAATTTTACTTTCAAAGTATGAAGGGACAAAAGCAGAAAGAAAGAAATTAAATAAAAGGAATAATATCTTAGAATTGTTATGGTAACATAGTGAATAAATAGTGAAGTCACTAAACAATATTTCAAAAGATTACTACACAATTTTTTATGTCAAATGGAAATCGCTGTGATGAAAGATAAAATAAACACATTCACTTAAAACTACAGCAAAATAAGACCATTGTTTTAAGACCAGTTTCATGGGACTCTATATTCCCTTGTGGTGTGGATTGGGACAGACAAATTAAGAGACCGTTTCATTTGTATTCTCAATACATTTAATTGGGCAATATACAATATAAACATCAAATACTAGGGACACATCAGAGATCACAGCTTTGGAGGACCTGTTACTCTCCAGCCCTCCATTTTCCCAACCTTAGTGAGCATAGCCACCGTTCCCAGACCCAAACAAGCTGTGGTACCTGTGATAGCACTGTGTGCTACAAACACACAAACAGAACCCCGTTAATAAACACATATGGAGTGTTGGACTTTTACAAAAACAAACCTTGAAGAAGAAAGGATGAAGATCCCAGAAACACAGTTGTGTGCGATATACTCACTTCGGGCCCCGAGGAAAACCCCTGAAGCACAGCCACCGATGAAGTAGTTGGTGGGGTCATCAGGTGCGTCTCTGGCCTGTGCGCTGAGACAAGTGGCCATCCCAAAGATGGCACCCATGGAAGCTGGAAGGTAAGCATCCGTGTCAATGTCATGAATGTCAAAACTAAATATATCTGCTCATAGGAACAGCGCAGAAGAAAGATGTAACCACTCGGGTCAGCGGATTAACAGGAACCAATCAGGGCTGTTTAGATGGATTCACATGACATGTTTGTGTAGAGCTGTTATCATGAACATCATGTGTGAACATTAGACATGAGCAGAATAAAGAGAGAAGAGGTTTACCCATAGTGACAGTGGCAGATGTGGCTCTGCTCAGGGCTTCCAGAGCTGTGTCCGGCTGGTGCACCACAATATGATAAGCAGACCCAACTAACCCTACACAACACACAACACACAACACACACAATTACATTCTCTTCATCAGGAGAGCACAAATACTCATAAGCAGACCCAACTAACCCTACACAACACACAACACAACACACACACACACACACACACACACACACACACACACACACAACACAACACACACACACACACACACACACACACACACACACAACACACACAACACACAACACACACACAACACACAACACACACACAACACACAACACACACACAACACACAACACACACAATTACATTCTCTTCATCAGGAGAGCACTAATACTCATAAGCAGACCCAACTAACCCTACACAACACACAACACAACACACACACAACACACACAATTACATTCTCTTCATCAGGAGAGCACAAATACTCATAAGCAGACCCAACTAACCCTACACAACACACAACACAACACACACACACACACACACACACACACACACACAACACAACACACACACACACACACACACACACACAACACACAACACACACACAACACACAACACACACAATTACATTCTCTTCATCAGGAGAGCACTAATACTCATAAGCAGACCCAACTAACCCTACACAACACACAACACAACACACACACAACACACACAACACACACACACACACAACACACACACAACACACACACAACACACACAATTACATTCTCTTCATCAGGAGAGCACTAATACTCATAAGCAGACCCAACTAACCCTACACAACACACAACACAACACAACACAACACAACACAACACACAAACACAACACACACAATTACATTCTCTTCATCAGGAGAGCACAAATACTCATAAGCAGACCCAACTAACCCTACACAACACACAACACAACACAACACAACACACACACAACACACACACACACAACACAACACAACACACACACAACACACACACAACACAACACACAACACACACACAACACACACACAACACACACAATTACATTCTCTTCATCATCAGTGCTTTCAATAGAGCCGGAACTGCACAGTCATACACAAACACAACTGGTACACAAACACAACTGGTACACAAACACAACTGGTACACAAACACAACTGGTACACAAACACAACTGGTACACAAACACAACTGGTACACAAACACAACTGGTACACAAACACAACTGGTACACAAACACGTGTTTAAATACAAATACTGATCAGTCATGACTAGCCAGACTGGCTAGCGTCCATGCTAGCAGCTCAGCTACGAGCGCAAACAACGGAATATCTGTCGAGGTCCGGCATCAAAACATCAGTGAGAAGCTCTAAACACAAATATAATGAAAGTCACCGATGGCGGTGGATAATTTCGTGGTGATCCATGTTTTCTCCACACAGTCTTTGCCCTCCTTCAGCTCCCAGTAACCCATAACTGTGTCAGCATCAAGGACAGGACTGAACTATCGCGAGAGTCACATCCGGGGTCATGACAGAGGTCATGCGCGTGCACGTTATAGACAGGAACTTCTTTATTAAATATTTCTTCACAACATTACAGC
>CM065678.1:1017119-1024619 GCA_033220385.1 Triplophysa yarkandensis
CACACACACACACACACACACACACACACACACACACACACACACACACACAGATGAACAACTGAGAGCAACTACACAACATATCACACACACCAAAGACAGGTGACACACACACACACACACACACACACACACGAGATCTAAACTCCTTAAGGCTTGTTTTATTATTTTAACATACACGTTCATTTTCAGGATTGACACTAAACAATCTGTGTCTTTTATTCTCTTTATTTTTGCAAAGAGAGATTTCCTTTCTCCACGAGAAGCTTTGCCAATCTGAGGAATCCATTCATAAAGTAAACCAAACCCTTAAGGAAAAAGATGCCCTAATCGGACAGTTACAACATCGATGCCAGCTGCTGGACAACATCTGCAAAAGTCGTCCATTATTAGACAGTTTGCTGGCCCAGATGGCAGAGGCCGAGAGAATGGGGCCTGTTATTGACTTGGGGAAACCTACGACAAACAGTTCTCTGACGGACGGAGAGTCCAACTGCAGTCCCAGCCGTCAGTCCAATCACAAAGACTTTTCACTCAGCGAGGATGACTCCGAGGATCAGGAATTAGATGGGGTTGTGTTTGGGACCACTGTATGATACTCAGTGGAACTAGTTTTTCGTCTCAGGTTTAGCTGCCTGTGTGTTTTGTTGGTTACAAAGTGTATTTTATCATTTAGTAATGTTCACTTTATCTCATAATGCAAGTTAGTGCAGTGAATAATGGGATGCTTGGCTCGTCGTCTACCCTAATCGGGTTCATTCTAAACCTGCGTGCAAGATGATGTGAATATGCTGTATGTTCAGTATATTTCAGATTTGCACGTCTCTGAATTTTAACATTTACTGTGCCATTTAATTTACAGTTTTATATCTAATAGATTTATTTAATAACAAAAATAGGTTTAAAATGATGTCAGAATGCATTTTAATGTATTGTTACAGTTTTAAAAGGTCCTCGATAGAATAAGTAGCTATTTTGGACAATGCTCCTTGTTTGAAAATCATTCACTATTCAGATTTTGTACCTGGCTGACATTTTTAGAGAAAAGTTACTGAGAAAGTCAACAAGGATTGTGTCCTTGTATTCACACTACAAGACTGCTTATGATTGGCAGTATGATGTCATGAAATGAACATTGTATATAATTAAGTGATCTATGCAGTTAATTTGTTCTAAGAGCATCCCAAAATAGAGTTCAACAGTTAAACAGGAGCAATTTCCAACAAACACCTCATACAAAATTATAGGCTGATGGTTCAATAGTGACAGACATCTTTAAGCACTTGGTTTTGTTTTCTGTTTAATAGTTTTATAGTTGTGTCTGTGTGCATAATGATTAATGAACCGTGTTATGTACACTTGCAGTTTTGCTTTTAATATTTTCTACTTTAAGTTGGCCTTGCAAAAATAAGTCTATGCAAATGTGTTATATTTTGACATATTTCTTTATATTTAGCTATACAGTTTACAAAGTGCAACTGATTTAGTGAATGACTTTTGATTGGACTGACCCTGGGGCGTCATTGTTGTAGTTCATGTCCAGCTTATATGTCCAGTTATGATATAGTGGTTAAGCATTGTTAGAAGTAAGAGTTACATGTACATATCATTACTACATACCAGGCCCTGTACAGAACCGGATGCTGATATTTTCTCCAACAGGTGATGTAAAATAGTGCCTAGAGACTCTTGGATCTTGGTGAATGGAGGTTTTTGTTAAAAAGAACAATAAATTATTTTGTTATTCATCAATGCCGAACCTTGATATTGTGCTTTAAATTCGCTTCTTAAGTGAAATAATGTGACATACAGCCAAGTATGGTAACCCATACTCAGAAATTATAGACAGCATTTAACCCATGAGCAGACACAACGCTGTGAGCACGTGAACACACACACACACGAATGCATGCGCACATGCACGCACGCGCAAACACACACACACACACACACACGGCTGTATGTCACATCACAGAGGTCAGTTCATTCTCAGCACATAAAAATTCTTTCTCCTAGATATCACTCCATCAAGACTGTGTCTGTTCCTGATCTAGAAAATACAAAAAACGTACAATCGTATTTGAAAAGTAAAAATAAAAACCTCATTGAGGTTCAACAAATAAAAAACACTACACTTCTGATAAACAAATGATAAAGCTTGGTTTATTGAATATCAGATCCCTTTCTAAGAAATCACTTTTTGTGAATAATACGATCACTGATCATAATTGAGATGTTCTGTGTTTGACAGAGACCTGGTTAAAACCTGATGATGACATTATTTTAAACGAGTCCTCCCCACAAGATTACTGTTATAAACATGAGTAAAGGAGAGGTGTTGCTTCAATATAGAACAATATTTAGAAACTTCTCAGAGGGCAGGATTCAAGTATAACTCGTCTGAAGTAATGGTGCTTCATATAACTCCCCAGAGAAACAAATGTGAATGATAAATTTATACTGGCTACTGTTTACAGGCCACCAGGACACCATACAGACTTTATTAAGAGTTTAGTGATTTTATATCTGAGTTAGTTCTGGCTACAGACAAAGTTTTAATAGTTGACGATTTTAATATCCATGTTGATAATGAAAATGATACATTGGGATCAGCCTTTATAGATATTCTGAACTCTATTGGGGTTAGACAACATGTTTCAGGACCCACCCACTGCCGAAATCATACCCTAGATTTAATATTGTCACATGGAATTGATCTTGATGATGTTGAAGTTTTGCAGCAAAGTGATGATATCTCAGATCACTATTTAGTGTTGTGCAAACTAAATATTGCCAGAGTTGTAAATCCAACCTCTTGTTACAAATATTGTAGAACCATCACTTCTACCACAAAAGACGACTTTGTAAGTAATCTTCCTGATGTATCCGAATTCCATAGCATATCCAGCACACCAGAACAACTCGATAATGTAATCAAAACGACAGACTCGCTCTTTTCAAGCATTTTAAATTCCGTTGCCCCCGTAAGCTTAAGGAAGGTCAAGGAAAAAAGTTTGACTCCTTGGTATAATGAGCATACTGGCAGTCTAAAGAGAGCAGGGCGAACAATGGAACGCAGTTGGAGGAAAATAAAACTAGAGGTATTTCGTATTGCTTGGCGGGAAAGTAACCTAACCTTCAGAAAGCATTAAAAACTGCTAGATCCGATTACTTTTCTAATCTTTTAGAAGAAAACAAACATAACCCCAAGTATTTATTCAACACTGTGTCTAAACTAGCGAAAAATATAGCCTCAACAAGTGCTGACATTTCCCAGCACCACAGCAGTTAGGACTTTATGACCTACTTCACTTCTAAAATTGACACTATTCGAGTTATAATCGTAACCATTCAGCCGTCAGCTACTGTATCGCATAAGATATTTAAACTCCCAGAGGAACAGTTCCATTCATTCTCTACTATACAAGAGGAAGAACTGTGTATCTTGTGAAATCCTCAAAAGCAACAACATGTTAGACCTTATTCCATCTAAGCTACTGAAAGAGATGCTTCTAGAAGTCATAGATCCTCTTCTGACTATTATTAACTCCTCATTGTTGCTAGAATACGTCCCCAAATCTTTCAAACTGGCTATTATTAAGCCTCTCATTAAAAAACCACAACTTGACCCCAAAAACTTAGTTAATTATAGACCAATCTCAAACCTCCCATTCCTGTCCAAGATACTAGAAAAGGTAGTATCCTCACAATTATACTCATTCCTAGAGAAAAATGATATCTGTGAGAAATTCCAGTCAGGTCTTAGACCACATCATAGCACTGAGACTGCTCTCCTTAGAGTTACAAATGACCTTCTCCTTTCATCCAACCGTGGCTGTTCCTTATTAGTGTTACTGGATCTTAGCGCTGCCTTTGAGACTATAGACCACAACATTCTTCTACATAGACTTGTACACGTTGTGGGCATAAATGGAAGTGCATTAGCGTGGTTTAAGTCATACTTAACTGACCGCTATCAATTCGTAGCAGTAAATGAAGAGCTATCGTATCGATCACAAGTTCAGTATGGAGTACCTCAAGGCTCGGTTCTTGGCCCGCTACTCTTCACACTTTACATGTTACCTTTGGGAGCTATCATCAGGCGAAATGGTGTCATATCCACTGATATGCTGATGATACTCAGCTCTATATTTCCTCACTACCCGGTGAGACACACAAATTCGAAAAACTTAAGGAATGCATAGTCGATATAAAAAACTGGATGATGGCTAATTTTCTGCTGCTTAACTCTGGAAAAACAGAGGTGTTAATTATAGGACCTAAAAACTCTGCCTGCAACAACCTAGAAAAATTTGTAAAATTTGATGGCTGCCCTGTAAGCTCTTCGTCATCGGCCAGGAACTTGGGTGTGCTATTTGATAAAAATCTCTCCTTAGAAAGCCACCGAAAGTATCGGTGGCTTTATTAGAAAGTATTTTTAAGCATTTGTAAAAGCGCATTTTTTCACCTCAAAAATATATCTAAATGATGGCCCATGCTCTCAATATCAAATGCAGAAATGTTAATCCATGCATTTATGACCTCAAGGTTGGATTATTGCATTGCTTTAATAGGTGGTTGTTCTGCACACTTAGTTAACAAATTACTGTTAGTCCAAAATGGTGCAGCAAGAGTTCTTACAAGAACCAGGAAGTATGACCACATTACTCCGGTCCTGTCAACATTGCACTGGCTCCCTATCAAACATCGTATAGATTTTAAAATCTTGCTTATTACTTACAAAGCCTTGAATGGTTTAGCACCTCAGTATTTAAAAGAGCTCCTGTTTCATTATAATCCTCTGCGTTCGCTACGTTCTCAAAACTCAGGAAATTTGATAATACCTAGAATATCAAAATCAACTGCCGGCGGCAGATCCTTTTCCTACTTTGCGCCTAAACTATGGAATAACTTACCTAATAGTGTTCGGGAGGCCGATACACTCTTGCAGTTTAAATCTAGATTAAAACCCATCTCTATAACCTGGCTTACACATAAATACTAACATGCTTCTAATATTCAAATCTGTTAAAGGATTCTTAGGCTGCATTAATTTAAGAAATCCGGAACCGAGAACACTCTCCACACTAAATGACAGGCAGACTCTAAATCTTTGTTGAAAAAGACAGGATGGCACTGATTGTCAGTTATGTTGAATACAAATCTTTATTAAGACATTGCTAGCATATAATTTTACATTTTGGACAATACACATATTTTCATTAATAGGAAATGTTATATTTAATATATTATTTATATGTTGCATTAAAAGTGCACAAGAGAATTAATTTGTGATGATGCAGCAGGAGAACGGACCTTATAATGCAGCAGTATTGGTGGTTTGATTCACTGAGGTAGAATCACCTTTCCTCTTCCAATGCAGTTGTGAAAACCTCTGGTACCATCAGGGCCGACAGGCTGACGCATTACAAGGACGCTTAAAGATCTTGTCAGAAGGGTAGGTGACACAGAACTCATCTCAGGCTGAACGACCTGGGCAGCATGTTTACGTTTTTGGACCCACGGGCTGCTCATGAACCCAGTGTCATCTGGCGAGATATCACCTGAGCTCTTGCATCGACTAAAGGAGGTCTCAGGTGCAGTGGGTGTGCTGCAGAAATGATGTGTGGCCAAAGGCGAAGACACATGACCGTAAGGAAAAAGCTTGCGAGGCAGAAGGGGGCTTCCCACAGGACTGCCCAGGGGATTCCTGTATGGGTCGGAACGGAAAGTCGAGACCCGCGGGATAGCGAGGGGGCTGCCATATAGAGCCTGCGGGCGTGAAACTCTGCGGTTGGGTCGGGGCGACGCAGGGGCAAAATCAGACTCGGAGGAGCTGTAAAGGGCCGAATCCTCCAAGGAGTAAAAAAACTTCCTGGATTTTCTGCCGGGCTTTTTTAAACCGTCATCGTCAACATGCTCTTCATATTCTTCCTCCACTAGGCTTTGGCTCCCCCCTGGCTTTCGAGTTCCGCGGCTACCCAGCAGGGCCACACAGATGCCTCTCCCTCCCTGCAGCTGTTCTTCTGCTTTCAGAGTTTCGTAGGCCTTACGGACTCCCTCCAGATACTCGTACTCCACCACAGCACACACTCGGCGCCCCAGTTCAATGTGTTTTTTGCTATAACGTTTCAGTTCTGCAGGAATCTCTTTTCCCGGACGCAGAATGCGGACAGAGGAAATGGTGCCAAAGGGGGAAAACACCCGCATTGCGGCTTCCATGATGCCTAACTGTTCTAAACCAGGTGAACCGCTCATCCCCGCTTTGCCGGAGGAAGCACCATCCAGAAAGTTCCAGGCCAGCAGCAGCTTACTAGTGGGAATGCACAGGAGCCAGTCGGGCACAGGGGTCCTTCTTCGCACCTTTGTACCCGTCTCATTCACTTCCAGGTGCACTGAGGTCTGCGCAGCTGCAAGCGTTGTCCGCCAATCGCGAGTGAGATCTTTGATCTGTCAAAACACATGATGTTTTAAATGACATCATTGTATGTGAGTTCGAGTTAATTCACCCCAAAACAAAATGAGTGTCATCGCTTGTACTCAAACTCTTGTGTGACTTTTTCTGCAGAACACGAAATTTTAAAGTAAGCTGGTAATCGGACATCAGCACCCAACAAAAACAATGCAAGTGAATGGGTGCCAGTTACAGACTTTCTTCTAAATATCTTATTTTGTTTTCTACTGAACAAAAAAAGTCATTCAGGTTTTATGAGACAAGAGAGATAGTAAAGGACAGAACTATTATTTGAAATGATTTCCGCTTACCTTTTTGAAAGACGTTAAAAGTTTCAGACTGACGTAACCCATTTTATTTCTTTGGACATGTTTTAGGAGAAAAGCATCATCAGACAGGTTCTGATCAGAGAGATAATCTTCCAGCTGGAATGCGATCTTTTCTTTTAAATCCTCATCCGGTGGAGACCAAAGATCCTCCTCAAACACATCCGTCAGGTCAGTCGAGCTCCTATCCAAACACTTCCTTTATTTATTCATTCAACAGGATCAGTTTTATTCCTTCTGTACATTAAACTCTAGAGAGAATCTGCGTCTTACCCATCCAGACTATCATTGAGGCCGTCATCACTAGATAGAAACT
Organism: Triplophysa yarkandensis; assembly: GCA_033220385.1. NCBI lineage: Eukaryota > Metazoa > Chordata > Actinopteri > Cypriniformes > Nemacheilidae > Triplophysa > Triplophysa yarkandensis. The sequence goes on from CM065678.1 coordinate 1,024,216, forward strand.
GATCCTTCATCAGCTGAGGTGTGCTTCTGTCCTCACACTGAAACATGGCAGGATAAAGTGGCGTGTTGCTTGCACACTTCTTTAAACACTCTTATATATTGTCTGTAAAACTTGAATGAAGTTCCACCTGACTGACGTGTTGTGCAGTAGCCGCCACACATCACCTGAGGACAGGTGAAGCCCTTTAACATACTCATTTAAAGGGCCACACGTCACAATTAAAGAAAGCTGTCCATTGGCTGATATGTGCAGCTGTTTTTTAGCAGCTGTGTTTGGCACTGCGCATACTGATCACACTTTGACAACAAATACCGCGAGAGTGAGGCTTTCTGAAGAAATCTCGCGATACTTCGATGTAACAAACCAATCCGTTTGCGCAGCACTATTGAAGTCAAATATCTTAG
>CM065678.1:1027119-1040864 GCA_033220385.1 Triplophysa yarkandensis
ATAAAGTCAGAGATGTGTTCTGGAATAAAGAATAAAGTTAGAGATGTGTTCTGGAATAAAGTCAGAGATGTGTTCTGGAATAAAGTCAGAGATGTGTTCTGGAATAAAGTCAGAGATGTGTTCTGGAATAAAGTCAGAGATGTGTTCTGGAATAAAGAATAAAGTTAGAGATTTGTTCTGGAATAAAGTTAGAGATGTGTTCTGGAATAAAGTCAGAGATGTGTTCTGGAATAAAGTCAGAGATGTGTTCTGGAATAAAGTCAGAGATGTGTTCTGGAATAAATAATAAAGTCAGAGATGTGTTCTGGAATAAAGTCAGAGATGTGTTCTGGAATAAAGTCAGAGATGTGTTCTGGAATAAAGTCAGAGATGTGTTCTGGAATAAAGAATAAAGTCAGAGATGTGTTCTGGAATAAAGTCAGAGATGTGTTCTGGAATAAAGTCAGAGATGTGTTCTGGAATAAAGAATAAAGTTAGAGATGTGTTCTGGAATAAAGAATAAAGTCAGAGATGTGTTCTGGAATAAAGAATAAAGTCAGAGATGTGTTCTGGAATAAAGAATAAAGTCAGAGATGTGTTCTGGAATAAAGAATAAAGTCAGAGATGTGTTCTGGAATAAAGAATAAAGTCAGAGATGTGTTCTGGAATAAAGAATAAAGTCAGAGATGTGTTCTGGAATAAAGAATAAAGTCAGAGATGTGTTCTGGAATAAAGAATAAAGTCAGAGATGTGTTCTGGAATAAAGTCAGAGATGTGTTCTGGAATAAAGAATAAAGTCAGAGATGTGTTCTGGAATAAAGAATAAAGTTAGAGATGTGTTCTGGAATAAAGTCAGAGATGTGTTCTGGAATAAAGTCAGAGATGTGTTCTGGAATAAAGTCAGAGATGTGTTCTGGAATAAAGTCAGAGATGTGTTCTGGAATAAAGAATAAAGTTAGAGATTTGTTCTGGAATAAAGTTAGAGATGTGTTCTGGAATAAAGTCAGAGATGTGTTCTGGAATAAATAATAAAGTCAGAGATGTGTTCTGGAATAAAGTCAGAGATGTGTTCTGGAATAAAGTCAGAGATGTATTCTGGAATAAATAATAAAGTCAGAGATGTGTTCTGGAATAAAGTTAGAGATGTGTTCTGGAATAAATAATAAAGTCAGAGATGTGTTCTGGAATAAAGTCAGAGATGTGTTCTGGAATAAAGTCAGAGATGTGTTCTGGAATAAAGAATAAAGTCAGAGATGTGTTCTGGAATAAAGTCAGAGATGTGTTCTGGAATAAAGTCAGAGATGTGTTCTGGAATAAAGAATAAAGTTAGAGATTTGTTCTGGAATAAAGTCAGAGATGTGTTCTGGAATAAAGTCAGAGATGTGTTCTGGAATAAAGTCAGAGATGTGTTCTGGAATAAAGTCAGAGATGTGTTCTGGAATAAAGAATAAAGTCAGAGATGTGTTCTGGAATAAAGAATAAAGTCAGAGATGTGTTCTGGAATAAAGTCAGAGATGTGTTCTGGAATAAAGAATAAAGTTAGAGATTTGTTCTGGAATAAAGTCAGAGATGTGTTCTGGAATAAAGAATAAAGTCAGAGATGTGTTCTGGAATAAAGTCAGAGATGTGTTCTGGAATAAAGTCAGAGATGTGTTCTGGAATAAAGAATAAAGTCAGAGATGTGTTCTGGAATAAAGAATAAAGTCAGAGATGTGTTCTGGAATAAAGTCAGAGATGTGTTCTGGAATAAAGAATAAAGTCAGAGATGTGTTCTGGAATAAAGAATAAAGTTAGAGATGTGTTCTGGAATAAAGAATAAAGTTAGAGATGTGTTCTGGAATAAAGTTAGAGATGTGTTCTGGAATAAAGAATAAAGTTAGAGATGTGTTCTGGAATAAAGAATAAAGTTAGAGATGTGTTCTGGAATAAAGAATAAAGTTAGAGATGTGTTCTGGAATAAAGAATAAAGTCAGAGATGTGTTCTGGAATAAAGTCAGAGATGTGTTCTGGAATAAAGAATAAAGTCAGAGATGTGTTCTGGAATAAAGAATAAAGTTAGAGATGTGTTCTGGAATAAAGAATAAAGTTAGAGATGTGTTCTGGAATAAAGAATAAAGTCAGAGATGTGTTCTGGAATAAAGAATAAAGTCAGAGATGTGTTCTGGAATAAAGAATAAAGTCAGAGATGTGTTCTGGAATAAAGAATAAAGTTAGAGATGTGTTCTGGAATAAAGAATAAAGTCAGAGATGTGTTCTGGAATAAAGAATAAAGTCAGAGATGTGTTCTGGAATAAAGAATAAAGTTAGAGATGTGTTCTGGAATAAAGTTAGAGATGTGTTCTGGAATAAAGAATAAAGTTAGAGATGTGTTCTGGAATAAAGAATAAAGTCAGAGATGTGTTCTGGAATAAAGAATAAAGTCAGAGATGTGTTCTGGAATAAAGTCAGAGATGTGTTCTGGAATAAAGAATAAAGTCAGAGATGTGTTCTGGAATAAAGAATAAAGTTAGAGATGTGTTCTGGAATAAAGAATAAAGTTAGAGATGTGTTCTGGAATAAAGTTAGAGATGTGTTCTGGAATAAAGAATAAAGTTAGAGATGTGTTCTGGAATAAAGAATAAAGTCAGAGATGTGTTCTGGAATAAAGAATAAAGTTAGAGATGTGTTCTGGAATAAAGTTAGAGATGTGTTCTGGAATAAAGAATAAAGTCAGAGATGTGTTCTGGAATAAAGTCAGAGATGTGTTCTGGAATAAAGAATAAAGTTAGAGATGTGTTCTGGAATAAAGAATAAAGTTAGAGATGTGTTCTGGAATAAAGTTAGAGATGTGTTCTGGAATAAAGAATAAAGTCAGAGATGTGTTCTGGAATAAAGAATAAAGTCAGAGATGTGTTCTGGAATAAAGTCAGAGATGTGTTCTGGAATAAAGAATAAAGTCAGAGATGTGTTCTGGAATAAAGAATAAAGTCAGAGATGTGTTCTGGAATAAAGAATAAAGTCAGAGATGTGTTCTGGAATAAAGAATAAAGTCAGAGATGTGTTCTGGAATAAAGAATAAAGTCAGAGATGTGTTCTGGAATAAAGAATAAAGTCAGAGATGTGTTCTGGAATAAAGTCAGAGATGTGTTCTGGAATAAAGAATAAAGTCAGAGATGTGTTCTGGAATAAAGAATAAAGTTAGAGATGTGTTCTGGAATAAAGAATAAAGTTAGAGATGTGTTCTGGAATAAAGTTAGAGATGTGTTCTGGAATAAAGAATAAAGTCAGAGATGTGTTCTGGAATAAAGTCAGAGATGTGTTCTGGAATAAAGAATAAAGTTAGAGATGTGTTCTGGAATAAAGAATAAAGTTAGAGATGTGTTCTGGAATAAAGTTAGAGATGTGTTCTGGAATAAAGAATAAAGTCAGAGATGTGTTCTGGAATAAAGAATAAAGTCAGAGATGTGTTCTGGAATAAAGAATAAAGTTAGAGATGTGTTCTGGAATAAAGAATAAAGTTAGAGATGTGTTCTGGAATAAAGTTAGAGATGTGTTCTGGAATAAAGAATAAAGTCAGAGATGTGTTCTGGAATAAAGAATAAAGTCAGAGATGTGTTCTGGAATAAAGAATAAAGTCAGAGATGTGTTCTGGAATAAAGAATAAAGTCAGAGATGTGTTCTGGAATAAAGAATAAAGTCAGAGATGTGTTCTGGAATAAAGAATAAAGTTAGAGATGTGTTCTGGAATAAAGAATAAAGTCAGAGATGTGTTCTGGAATAAAGAATAAAGTCAGAGATGTGTTCTGTGTTTGGAGCGCTTCCGCGAAACGACCCACGTGGGTTTACCCAGTACTTTCCCGATCACCAATGATTGACTGAGAGCTAGATTCTCCGTAACCAATCAGAGAGATGAGCGTTACGCGAAGCCACGCCCACACAGAGTGATATATAAAGAGCGATGTTCGCCATCAGATGCAGAGAGAACTCTACAGACTCAGACTGAACAACCAAGGATTACAAATCCAAGAGATTTTGGGATTATACTTGTGACAGAACGCTTGAACTGGAATTAAACATTGACGGTGTTTCTTTGGAAACTTGTGGATTACTTTTATCTGAAAACAAAATGACCCTGGAAGAAGTCGTTGGATCTAGCAACACTGATAAAAAGTAAGTTTCTTGATTGCTCTCATCTCACTCTTATCTCCGATGTGCTGCTATATGAAAGAAGCCCACGAGTGTCTTCTCTAACCACTGTCGTGTTTCTTGCAGAATGAATCCTGTAAGTCAAGCTCTAGAGGAGCTGCTGGCTGCAGCACAGAGACAAGACTGTCTGACAGTCGGAGTTTATGAATCTGCAAAACTTATGAATGTGTGAGTGTTAAACTTGACTCAATATTATCATGAAACACTTGTTGTTTCTGTTACTCTGAGCAACCAGATCTGTGACTGATTGTATGTCCGTTGCTCCACAGAGATCCAGACTGTGTGGTTCTGTGTGTTCTGGCCACTGATGAAGAAGATCAAGATGATATCGCACTGCAGATTCACTTCACTCTCCTGCAGGCGTTCTGCTGTGATAATGACATCAACATCCTGCGTGTTTCTGGCCTCAGACGCCTCGCTCAGGTGCTCGGTGAGACGACCAATGTGGACAACAGTGAGCCGAGAGACTTCCACTGCATTATAGTCACTGTAAGTAAACTCCATAAATAATGTGAAGATCTGAAACGCTCTCGTTATGACCGTCACTTATCTGCCATTCTATGCATTTTCCCAGAATGCTCAATGCCAACCGCTGAAATGCCAGGCGCTGAAGGATGTGGGCAACTACTGCGAAGAGAGCAGATGCAAAAACCAATGGATCCCTTATCTTTCCCTGCAAGAACGCTGAACATCCGGCCATGCTGTCACTGTAAATGAAAAGATGAGAATATTTCTCTGCAAACGTGCGCTGAAGCATCAGAAGACCTCTGAGAGAGGCTGAGAGTGGAGCTCTCCTGACCTTACAGCTGATCGTGTCCTCTGTGAGTCTCTTTAAAGCAGAGGAATAGATCTGTGGGATCATGAACTGTGGGATCATGAACTGTGGGATCATGAACTGTGGGATCATGAACTGTGGGATCATGAACTGTGGGACTATCTGTGATGGAGAAGTGACAGGCGGGCGATGTGTGCCCCCGTGCCCGCAGTTTCATGTGTGCAATGGTTTGGAAATGCCCTGTACGTCAGCACCAGCGGGCACACGTGGTTCACTATCACTGACTGTGGGATCTGTGTTTGTGATAAATGGAGAATGAATATTCTGTGTCGGTGTCAGACAAGCATGAACTGCAGAATGTCGAGCTGCAAACAGACTGAGACGCAGTGTTTGCTGCGATGCTTTTAAGAATCCAATCCATCATTTATTTGTAAGTTATTCACAGTAATTTAAAAAGAGTAATATATGTGATTGTCAATGCAATGTTGTTACAATAAATTATTGAATGAGAATCTGACACATTTGACTTATTTGCTTTGGTGCGAGAAGGTCTACTGTTGATCACTAATGCAGTAATGCATCTATCAAAGGAAACATATCAAATATATGTGTGTGTGTGTGTGTGTGTGTGTGTGTGTGTGTGTGTGTGTGTGTGTGTGTGTGTGTGTGCGCGTGTGTGTGCGCGTGTGTGTGTGCGCGTGTGTGTGTGCGCGTGTGTGTGTGCGTGTGCGTGTGTGTGTGCGTGTGTGTGTGTGTGTGTGTGTGTGCGTGTGTGTGTCCTGCATCAACAAATGTCGAGATATGATGTAATTAATAACCGGACACAAATGTTCTGATTAAAGGTTTGGAATGGATCAGTTTCGGGGATTCCCTGGGTTAGTTGCGCTCGTGACGTGGCGTGTCTCTGATGACGCAATGGTATCCCGGAAACGTCATTGGCCATTTAAGGGCAAATTTGAAAGAGCTTCTGATTGTCGCGACCTTTACTCCAGATGGAAGGTTTCTTGTGTCAGACAGAAGTAATTTTCTCGCACAACAATCACTTTTGATATAACTCCTCCGACGGTTATAATTAACATGTATCAGCTCACTTATGTGTGAGTGTTCAGCTGTCGGAATGTGCGGAATGCGGAAGTAGACGCTCTGTTTCCTTAAAGATGTAAAGTGATCACGAGGAAACATCTTGTGAGATGTGAAGTCAATATGATAATTTGCCCCAAACATTTGATGAATAAAAATCTGGAATCATGAAATGTTTGCAGGCGTTTAACTCTTCCGATCTGAACCTTGATTTATTTCTATATCATGACATAAGAACAGTAAACATGTGCATTACATCACACAGACATCTGAAGTCACATCTATAGATGTCTGTGATGGGTATGATGTAGAATGAACCATGGCACTTTCCACGATGGTTCACTAATGATTCTCCCCGCAGATGTTTCCACGTCTCCAGATGTTAAGCAGACGTCTTACGCTCGTACCGGTGCTCTCTGAGATAAGAAACCATGTGAAATATAGTCAACACATGTAATATATAGAAGAGTTCTCTTTTCCCCTTACAGAACAAACTAAACATGTTCTGCGGCGCAAACGACAAGAGCATGTTGTGATAAAACATCGAATGAATGATGTTGTGTCCGTACAGTAACATACAACACACAAACGCTTAATCCAGTGTGAAAGCACATTTATGTGCACAGCAACACCTACACAACTGAGCAGAAATAAAACCAAGGGAACTATTCTGAAAGCGTTCATAGACAGAAACTCCTGCCTTCCCATAAAGCCTGGATCTGTGTGTGAGCGGGCACGACTCTGTACCACCCAGTAAGTTTCTATTTGACTCCGGCTTCTGAGGTCGTCAGGGACATTCAGCCTGGCACTAGTTTTTCTCTCTGCCCCCACCCAACCACTCACCCACAGCCCAGCGGGACGACAAACGGCTGCAAGATGTGATTCAGTTTTACGAACCGTCCTGCGGAGCACACCAAGTGAAAGAGACAGTAAAATCATAGCTTGTGAACCGGGCGTTTTCATTACTGTCAGAGTCTTTAATCAGGCCTTTATCTCAACGCTTTAAACACAGCGCTCATGCTTAATGAAAGCTAACAATTATTGGGTTACAGCAAATGCTGACAGAGTTTATAAAAAACAGGACAAATTCAACATCAAGCAATTTTCAGTGTTTGAGTAAAACGTCTTGTGGTCTTAAAAGTATCCTTTCTTAATCCACCTTAAAGGGACCCCCATTGCTGGATTACTTAATTTTATTATGTACTATTGTTCCACTTGATTAATTCGCCTCTGGCTTGTTTAGTTGGGGTCTCCTCATTTACAACGATATCGTTGACTTGATTGAATTTGAACGCACACACACTTTTTAAAGTGAACAAAGAAGACATCAACGAATTGAAAATGAACGCACAGACACCATTAAACTGAACCGAGATAACGTGCCCGAATTCAATAATATATTAACTTTTAACATTAAACATTATGACACACGGTTTACTAATTATTATTGTTAAGCTGCTTTGATGCAATGTATCTTGTCTAAATTTTCTGATACTCTTATGTTAATCTTGACTGTCTGTTGTCACGTTGTTCATATCTAAGAAATGATTTAGGTTCCAGACATAAACAATAGACAGATACAGCTTTACGATTGTTTCTGGATAGAGTCGAGCTCCCGCGGGCGCAGCGTGACCAGCGTTTGGGATCAATCTCCTTATCAGGGTTTATACACACTGATGCTTGTGGTCTTCTGAGCTCTCTGATTGGTGCATGGGCAGGATTATAAAGAAGAATGGCCAATAAATAACCAGTGATTGAGTATTTTCTCAGATTTTGCAAATGTTTTCAGAGCAGGAGATATTTGACAACCTGAGCTTATTAAGCTATGTTATATACATTTCATTTATTTGACTTTTAGTGTAATTTTCTTACATTATTTGATTTGTTTTTTGTTTAAGGGAAACCAGATCCTAGAAATGAAGTGCATTAAAACTGATCCATTACAGTGTATTAAACAAGCTTTAAGACTGTATAAATTTCATTTCATCCATCTGTCGCTGCTTCAGCAAAAAAACGTCCTGACAAGTTCTTTGTCTGCTGTGGTCTGGAGGAATAAACTCGATTGTTGTAGGACTTCTGTGGTTAACTGACTTTTAGCTCTGACGTGTCACTTTCAGCGGTCCTGGTGGAAACAGGGAGTGGGTGAGCGTTAAGAATACGTGCTGTTATACAGCACAGCTGACCAGACAAAAGCTTGCTGTGTGTTCATGTCAGACTGCTGGAAAAACTGTGCATGCATGCTCAGCCCCAGAGGCGTCACGCCACAGTACAATAGCAGCACGCGTAAGAAGCTTAAAGAGCTAAATCTGCCTGAATGAGACTGGAGACTGGAGTCGAAAGTGCTGGAGTGTGATGACGTCAAATCAGAGAGAGGGAAGGGGGAACAGAGAGTCCTTTCTTCGTCCTGGCTAGATTTATATTTAGTTCAGACAAGCACGGCTATTTATAGAAGGGCTTGATGGTGATATTTTTAGCTCGGCAGGGATATGTTTATATCTCAGGGAGTTGTGGTCTTGTTGTTAAAAAAGGGACTGCTTGATTCTGTAATAGACATAAAAACCCAAAAGGGATTCTACCGCCCCTCCTTTGGTTCTCCTGGCTGCTTTATCCGACAGAGTCTCTCGTTTTCAAAGAGTGTGCAGTGCAGAAGTAGATCTTGCAAACCAGCCAAAATTATTGACTTTTTCAAACCCCACATCACCCATTTTACCCTGATTTAACCACCCAATTCATCCCCACCCTCTACTCAACACATGAAACCATATGGCTGTGTTTCTATTTTCAATTAGATGAGATTAGATTGTCACTGCACATGTTAGGTACAAGGCATCTAACCGGAAGTCCAATAAGCAGTAGGTATAGAACATATGTAATATGTGCAATAATTATACAGAATAGAAAGTATGCACATGATTTACAGATTTAAAATACTAAGCAGATACAGACAGATGTGCTATGGACAAAAGTGTACGTTCACTATAGAATATTTCGGTGTGCAAATGGATTGTTCAGTGTTTGGAAGTGAACAGTCAGTAGTGCATGTTCTGAGTGAACATGTATGAATGTATGAACCCCAACTGTTTAAGTGACCTGTTAGGAACATTTATCTGCAAGAACTATAAAGCAGTCCAGTATATTTCAGTCAAGTTAGTTGTCAGTTTAAATAGTGTCTTTGCATTCATTTTCAATTCGATGATGTCCTCTCTGTTTACTTTAAAAGTGTCTGTGTGTTCATTTCGCTGTAAATGAAGTGACCCCAACTAAGCAAGCCAGAGGTGAAGTGGCAAGGAACCAAAACTTGATCGGTGACAGAATGGAGAACTAACCTTGAGAGAAACCAGGTTCGGTTGGGGGGCAGTTCTCCTCTGACCAGGCGAAACCAGCAGTTCAAGTCCAGGCTTTATGGAAGTGGGTCTTGCAAGGGATCTGTATCTGGGATTCTAGTTGTCCTGGTCTCCGCTGTTTTAGGGTTGTAGGGGTCTTTTCTCCATCACCTGGTCTGGATACAGACCGGAAACGGTGGCTTCGAGGACCTCGGGAGAAGAGAGAAACAGATACCATTCTTCTCATGTAATAGCAAATATATTGTGTGCTGTGGAAAGTGTACTTGGTTCTGATTATCTTAATTAATGCAGCCTAAAAATCCTTTAATTATTTGAATATTGGAAGCATGTTAGTATTTATGTGTACACCAGGTTAAAGAGATGGGTTTTTAATCTAGATTTAAACTGCAAGCGTGTATCTGCCTCCCGAACACTATTAGGTAAGTTATTCCATAGTTTAGGCGCCAAATAGGAAAAGGATCTGCCGTTAATATGAATTGATGATGGTCAGGTAAGTATGCTAATGCACTTTCATTTATGCCCACAAAGCATTGAAGTCTATGCAAAAGAATGCTGTGGTCAATAGTGTCAAAGGCAGCAGTAAGATCCAGTAACAATAATAAAGAAATACAGCCACCGTTGGATGAGAGTAGCAGGTCAGTAATGTCAACCATGAATCTCCTAACATTCTCAGTTGAACTTAGAAACTATTTCCCTAAAAAGTCCTGTTTCATAAAAAATAGGGCCAGAGACGCTCATGCTCTAGCCTGCCCATGTCCGATAGTCCAGAAGAATTCTCAGCTCAGCCTGACTGAAGCCTGTTTTTATTTGAAAATGTGTTTTTTCTTCCAATTAACATAATAAATCAATAACTGTTTTTAAGTTTAGTTTTCACATTTTTTATAACTTTAATTTAGAAAAAAACATTTCTTTAAGTCCTTTTTGTACATGGTTCAGACACGGGATGTGGTTTAATTACCAACTGTGCTGAAATGTGGATTTAAATGCATAATGTAAAAGAGGCTGCCCATACTGTTACAGATATTCAAAGGGTATATTTAGTATTCTGTTTCCATTCTTATCTACATTCATTTAGAAAAAGGTTTGAGAATGTTTTTTCGTTGCTAAGGTACAGAATGCCGCTTTATGGCTGAAATGCGCATCTGAACCCATGACAGGCATGAGTGTTCTTAAATTCCTCTTCTTGCTTGAGTTTCTTTAAGAAAAAAATTCTACGTACATCCAGATTCCACGTATCCCTCTGTCACCACATCTGCCTAATATTAGTGTTGTGCAGAGCGATCAACACATGAGTCCAAGAGAGGTTTAAAAGTGTCTTTTGTTTACTGTTTTTATGTTTTCCCATATCATATGCATATGCATATATATATATATATATATATATTTTTTTTTTTGATAGAGTAAGTAGGTTAGAAAAGAAATGCGTTAGTGAGTTAGGTGTAGCCGAAAAGATGAGTTTTTAGGAGTTTTTTGAAGATAGAGATCGAGTCTGACAAGCAGAAGCCAGAGCAGATCGTTCCACCATCGAGGAACTGAAGCAGAGAGAAAGACGTGAGAGAGAGAGAGACCAGAGAGAGAGAGACCAGAGAGAGAGAGAGAGACCAGAGAGAGAGAGAGAGACCAGAGAGAGAGAGAGAGACCAGAGAGAGAGAGAGAGACCAGAGAGAGAGAGAGAGAGACCAGAGAGAGAGAGACCAGAGAGAGAGAGAGAGACCAGAGAGAGAGAGAGAGACCAGAGAGAGAGAGAGAGAGAGAGAGAGAGAGAGAGAGAGAGAGAGAGAGAGAGAGAGAGAGAGAGAGAGAGAGAGATTTCTTACCCTTTTGAGCTGGTACCACAAGTCTCAGCTCATTTGCGGAGCGCAGAGATCTTGAGGGCCTATATCTTTGCATTAGTGAGTTAAGGTAAGTGGGTGCTGAATCGGTGGTGGTCTTGTAGGCAATGAGAAGACATTTAAATTCAATGCGACATTTAAATTCAATGCGACATTTAAATTCAATGTTTGTTTGTTGCAATATCGTCAAAACTTTTTTATGTGTACAAAAGTCATGCTTGCACAGGTTCCACTCGATCCACTTCATCCATGTTCTCTGGGTCTGATTCCGGAACATGTTTGCAAAAACACTGAGCGCATTCACATCCATGTTATGGTAAGGAGATGTGGGATTTCATAGAACAAAAAAGAAATAGAAACATTAACACGTTATATTGTACACTGTGAACACAATCAAAGCTTAAACCCCTGAAGAACAGCGCCTTTAAAAGAGTGCAGTTTTCTGACTGCTGAAATAAAAATCATGGATCATGCATTAGGGTCACGTGTAAATAAGGAAAGCGTTACCGGCATTACCCGTCCCTATTTACTTACATTGTATGATCACAAAACCAATGAAGGCACCAACAGTTTTTGTTAACAGCATACTTTTTACTTCTAAGTGCTTCTTTTGCAGAAGTATTTGCAAAAAGAAAGAAACATATACAGTTTCGAAATGACAAGCGGGAGAGTAAATAGTGACACAATTTATTAGGCCTCATTCTGGAATTAGATGTCTGAGAGCGAGCGCTACCCATCGTCCTTGTGAGTCATAACCTCCTCCAGAGGTCAATCTTTCAACCTTCACTACTGTTTGAAGTGCCAGACTGTCAGAAGAGGAAACACAAGATATGCATCCGGAGAACATGTGTTGCATAAGATGCAGCACTTGAAATGCCTTGATTTTAAGAGATACGTTTCTTTATTTTTCATTTTCTTACTGCTTGTATTGACTCAGAAGACATCGTAAGTATATCTGCAAACTCTTTTTATTCCAGGAAGAGACCCACAGTAAATATTAAAGTCATGAGGGTTGAATCCCATTGCATTAACATGTTACATTTAAAGGAACCCTAACACATGGGTGGTCTCATTTAACGTTATTGGCTCATTCAACCCGAGAAAAATGATTGTATTCTGTTTAATAGAGGGGAGATCAAGGGAAAGATTTCTCTGCCAGTGGAGCTTTTATTCAAAGCTTTAACAAGCACAACATGGCAAGATTTTCTACTGGTAATTGAATTGCTTTTTATGGCTTCACACTTCACTCAGTCTTATATCTTTTAAATGAGGCGACACTACTGGTGTAGTTTAAGCTTTCATGTATTTTAAGCAGCAGACTTCATTCCATGCTGACAAAGCAAACAGCACACAACTTGCATGCTTCACACGCATCACAGTCATGCATTTTACGATTAAGAATTGTTATATTTGTTTTTATACATTGCATGCATGCTTTTTATTCATTACAGTTAAATAAATGGTTTACATACAAATACAATTTTTTGGTGAGTTCTTATAGAACTATTTTACAAATATTTACACAAAATGTGAACATTATATTTAATTACTTTCAAAAATAAACTCATCTTTTGAGTGTTAATTGTTCATGAAATCTCTTTAAAGTTTTCTCTTGAAGGCAAAAATACCCCTCTCAAACAAATACTCTTAGGCATCCTAATAAGTATGCATGCAAAAAGGTCATGCTTGCACTTCATGAAGAATAATATTTGATGGGTTTAATCCAAAATAAAAAGACACACGCCTTCAACATGCTCCACATATACCTCCACACTCACAGCTTGCATCACTGCATTTTATTTTTCAGAAATTGCTCTTTTGAAGTCTTTTACGATCAGCATGCCTTCACCCAGATGACGAAACAAATGTCTTCCACCTCCAGTGTCCTCCTCTAGCTATGTCAGCTAATCTTTTTCTCATTTAACTGAAATCAACTAACAATGGAATTTCACTTCAGGCTTCACTTACACAAGAGAAGTCATTGTTTGGCCCCATGTGCATGAGTCTTTGTTTGAGGTGGCAGCTAATTGAAAGGTACGTGCAAAGCAACAGGAAGCCTTTAATGACACGAGGCCTTCATGTGGACATTTCAGAGTGAGGTTTACGCTCACGCCAACAGGTCTGACTGACCCACAGAGTTGAAAAGAATTTATAGTGGGGCCCACTTCAACTTCACCCACCCCTAAACGCCAGCCACAGCAGAGAGCTGGTTGGAGGGACTGGGGAATGGGGATGAGAGAAAAGAGAGAGAGAGAGAGACGAGAGACGAGAGAGACCAGAGAGACCAAGAGACCAGAGAGAGAGAGAGAGACCAGAGAGAGAGAGACCAGAGAGAGAGACCAGAGAGAGAGAGAGAGACCAGAGAGAGAGAGAGAGAGAGAGAGAGAGAGAGAGAGACCAGAGAGAGAGAGAGAGAGAGAGAGAGAGAGAGAGAGAGAGAGAGAGAGAGAGAGACCAGAGAGAGAGAGAGAGACCAGAGAGAGAGAGAGAGAGAGAGACCAGAGAGAGACAGAGACCAGAGAGAGAGAGACCAGAGAGAGACAGAGACCC
>CM065678.1:1043864-1198864 GCA_033220385.1 Triplophysa yarkandensis
TTAATTTCATGCAAGTTACCGACTCTAAATATAGCACAGACCCCAGTGCTACATGTGCACACCCACTTGTTATCCCTATTTTCTGACCAACAAAGAGAAGAAGGGAGGTGTGTGTGTGTGTGCGTGCGTGCGTGTGTGTGTTTGTGTGTTTGTGTGTGTGTGTGTGTGTGTGTGTGTGCGTGCGTGCGTGCGTGCGGTGTGTGTGTGTGTGTGTGTGTGTGTGTGTGTGCGTGCGTGCGTTTGTGTGTTCGATGAGTTTTGAAGTATAGGATTGGGAAGTGACTCATTGAGTTGCCCGACAGCTGCTACAACCTCAAACTCCAGAAACCAGAATTCCTCCTTTTACTTTCCTCAGAATATATTTAGCATATTTCCGAAGGCTTCCGAGTTCTGTCAGGTAAGAAAAAATGTTCAAAAATGTAATGCCAAAACATACCAGACAGGTTAACGTACAGCGGCTACGGCTGGGAACCATTTTAATCTGCTTATTAATGGACACAAACACACACAAAATGATTCCTGCTTACTCACTCCAGAGACTTGGAAAAGCGTCTGGACAGAAATTGCTCCCACCCGACCATCTGAACAGTAATAACCAGCTTGAACTGAATAAACCTTTACACGAGCACACAAAGGCCTGAAATGGAAACGAGTGCTTGGGGTAAAACAAGCACCACAAAGCAATTATCCTCTATACGGTTCAAAGTGGAGAAATGTGATAGGAGGTTCAGTATTTAAGTCACATTGTCCATCCACAGAGATTGACTCAACCCAGAACTCCCTAATATGCCTATTCTGTCCGACGGCATGGAACCCGCCCAGGGAAAGACGGCGGTACTGTATAAATGTAGAAAACTCTGACCAGACAGCTTATCATTAATTCTATAAAAATATGAAAATGCCCAAATTCAGAATAAGTACTCTTTGTTAGCTGCATAATTTTAGTCCATAACTTTATTTTCATTGACCCATTTGTTAAAGGAGCAGTAAATAATTGTGTTTTTCTTGCTTATTTTTTATTATATTAATAAAGCTTTTTATTCCACTACAGAGCTACACAAAAGAATTGGGTAATCATTTGTGCTGTACATCAGTCGGAATACCCTGTTTACCAAATTGTTACAAAAATATACCAAATATTCATGTGTGTGGTATTCTAGCATATCAGTACATCAAAGTACCAAATGTGTACATATTTAACCCTAAACGGCACATATTTAGGACTTTTTTTGAAGGTACAATTCCAAACCAAGTTTCAAGCATGGACCATATAAAACATGGATGCAATTAACATGAAAAACTATGTGTAAATAGATTCAAATGCAAAGTTCCTTTGAATGGAGTACTTGCATTAGGATCTGTGTATTTTCACATGAATGAGTACTTTCACGGAAAACAGAACTGAGAAATGCTCCCTAAACATCTACAGCGGGTCCTGTATCTTATGCAACCTGGTTAACACAAAGCTGAAATAATGACTTTTACAGCTCGAAATTCTTAAGGATCACAGAAAAAAACCCCAAAAGAAAGAAAAACAAAGGATAAACTTTACACAATTGAACACTTTGACTCATTGCTTATAATGTGTGCTAAGCTGCTTTGAATTACATCTTAAATCTGCTAAATGACTAAATTGAAATGCACATGTCATGGTATAACTGTTTGTGTGGACCTGGACAACCAGGTGTGACCAAATCTTTTACCTCCCATGAAAGAAGACATGCAGCTGTTGTCGTTTACCAGAGTCAATCACACCTGCTGCTGACCACACACATTCTCCAATCCTCACTCATCTCATGCTGCACGTCAGCAGAAACCCAAAGATCCAGCATGCAGATACCAGACATCAGCTTTCTGAAGCCTGCTGCACATTCCTAACTACAGCGCTGTATGTCGTCTACTACATTGAAAAGGCAGTGTAGCTTTAACGTGTGAATTACTATGAGGAATTAAACTCCAGCAACTGCCAAGCCATATCTACATTTAGATCTTTCTTTACATCCAGCACAGAGGGCTCATACGGGGAAGGAAGAATTATCCTCCCTGTCAGAGAGCTTCAGAGGTCACTCATCGTTTGCTTGGGTTTGTCTTTTTGGCTAAAGGTACATGGAAAATCTGGGCTGTGTTTAACATCCTGAATTCCACCACTGAGGCATCTTTTGCAGTGTTTGGTTTAACATTTAAGGCCTAGTTAGATCTAATCCAAGTTCAAAGTTCAAAGCTCTCCTCGTGGTCTACAAAGCCACCACAGGCATAGCAACCCCCTACATTCACTCGCTGATACAGACATATGTGCCCTCCAGATCCTTTCAGTCAGCGAGTGATCGATGTCTGGTGGTACCAACCCAAAAAGGTAAGAAATCACTTCTCTGGGTCAGATCCACGATGTTGGAACCATCTGCCCGTTAAAACACGTCTGCGGACTCCTAACCCACAAGTAACCCTACCAAACATACTCAGTCTTTCTAGCCAACTAACAAACCTTCTTTGACATCCTCACTGTTCTATACAAAAATATATATTTTTCCTTGGTACGTATGTTGTGTTTTTCTCACTAGGACTGGCATCAATTGAGCTTAGGATTGCATTGTTACCTCCTGTTGTAAATCATCATTTGTAAACCTCATTTGTAAGTCGCTTTGGATAAAAGTGTAGGCTAAATGTCTAAATGTAAATGTATAACAAAATCAAACATATGATATAAGAACGAATGACTCTTTAAAATAAATTGAAAAAAAAATGTGTTTAAACATTTTAATACACTAATGAGCAAAAACATATACCGTGCATTTTTAAATAGAATTTTCTTTTTTATTAAATTACGTTTAAATATATTTATAATTAATAAACATAATCAAGAATTTTATTTAACATTTTCCCCATTGGATTGCACTCTTGCATTGCCTTTATGCAGACAGATTAATGCATCCATATTAAAATATTGGCAAAGACAAAAAGATTTTGCTGCCCACACTTTAGAAGAGACCTGCACAGCCTCAAAATGTTTTCCCGATGTGAAGCCCATTATAGACAAACCCAATCCTAGCAAGCAAACTGACTGGCCACTGTTGAAATTCCCCCATTTTACATTTACATTTATTCATTTGGCAGACACTTTTATCCAAAGTGACTTTGGACCACGACTGACACGTCACAAACCAGCTCTCAAAACTAGAGAAGATACAAAGATTCTGCCCTGAGATCAGCTGACAGATAACACCAGAATGTCAACAAAAGATCATCTTCCTATAGATAACCATTCAGTCAGGAGAGACCCTCATCTAAAACATGGCATGCCCACCCAATGCTGCAAGGTTACAAACATTCTTCTCTTGTCTCATGCTTTTATACTCAATGTCCAAAAACAAACATTTAGGGCAGTTGTGAACTGGGAGCCTTGGCTCAATATTAGGTGTTGACAACACAAACACTAAGATGTACAGGAGGTAACTCATGGTCTGTCTGCAGACTCAGACGGGTGTATGAGTATGCAGGATGTTTCGGCCATTATGATAAAGACCGAAAAGTATTTAGGCAAACTAATAGCTGAGTAACCAAAACTTATGGTTTAGGTTTTCTTCAAAACGGAGATATTTTTAGACACATTTTTCTCCGTTTAAATACATGAATCACCAAAATGTTCTAGCACTTTCAAGAAATGAACGAGAAAATATTGTTTGGAAGTTATGCACAATTAATATTATGCTGACCAGTGACTTACTAAAGCAATAAAGTTAAGCTTAAAGGTAGATCCGAATGTAGATAACTGGTCAACTTTTTCCAGGAAAAACTCAGTGTTTAAGCCTAGAAAAATCACATTTGCAAAATATTTGCATGTGTTTTGCATGGTTTTGCAGAGCTTCAGACAGTTTCATGAAATTCCCGCCCATGTGTGTGTACGTCTCTGTCTCTCTGTC
Source organism: Triplophysa yarkandensis (assembly GCA_033220385.1). Lineage (NCBI taxonomy): Eukaryota > Metazoa > Chordata > Actinopteri > Cypriniformes > Nemacheilidae > Triplophysa > Triplophysa yarkandensis. Next base: position 1,047,782 of record CM065678.1, read on the forward strand.
TGTTTCCACCCAGACTCAAGCTCAGACATACGACTCACTTCGGTGTCGGTCTCTTTCCCTTCCTTGTCGGCACACCCTGGTTTGCTAAGAAAGTGGGCGAGAGGTACAGAAAAAGTGTTAAATATCATGAAGGTAAGGGGCGAAACAAAGTTTATCAGTCTGCAGTGACTCAGTGAGGGAAAACCCAGACACACATGCCAGGACCGCTGAGGGGCGAGACTTTCCAGACGGTGTGCATAACATATAGACTACCCCGGTAAAAACAGGCGATACTGTTTAGCTGTAATGCCGATGGCTGTCAGATCTGACTCTGTCATGGTCTCGACACTACAGACTGTGCTAATGACTCTTTTCAGACATGATTTCCCGTGCTACAGACATCAGTTCTGCATCTCTGTTGACCTGTATTGATTTTCTCAAGCATGTGTGAAAGAGTCAAAGTCCCCAGTAAATGTATGAACACTTTTGGAAATCCCTCATAAATGTTTTGTTTTTCATGCTGGCAAATCCACCAACATTACCGGCACACAATACTTCAACTCAAAAATATTATATTTATTCCCCCTGCAAAAACATCATCTAAACCGTTTCCTTTTCCTTAAACATCAGGCTACAAAATAGCAGCAAAGATGTGTTTATAGTGCACTGTCCCCTCGGTAAACACCTTACATCTTAAATCAGCATTTGTGCAGAGATTTTGAAGAATGAAGAATTCTGCAACAGTAAAAAGGGAAAAAAGACACATGTCACAACAGGCTCATCGCCTCCTACAAACAGCACTGGTGAATTATGAAAGCATCATCTTAGTCACGATTCATTAGCTTTTATTACAGCTATTTTCACTAAATACATGGAGGCTTCGGCTGCATTGCTCACAAACATACATCACATGAGCTTAGAATAGATGTGATGCTCACATCTGCTCAGACATATTGTGAAGAAAACAGGTACATATACAAAGCAAGTGCAATTACTAACTAGTAAAATACGTTTTATTTCAGAGCTTCGTGATCACTCAGATCAAGAGATCTGAATTCTTTTTTGAGTTCTGAGTTAAGGTCTTTCAGTGGAAGGGCTAGGGGTGGGCAAGGCGGCTGATGCCCCACATCTTGTTAGTAAAGCTCTTACAGTTTTTCTTATCTGTACAAATCACCTAGTAGCCATTTACATACATGTCCGTGAAAGTTCACAATCTTAAATTCTGAAATACAGAGCAGCGCATCATGCATGCATTTGCTACAACACGCTATATTCTCTATGAATGGTGGTCTTATTAATCCATATAACCTTTCCCGTTTCTTTCCATAATGCCAAAGATACCATTCTTGCCAACATGTGACTTTACTTTGACTTTCAGGCATCACAAACAGTGGACAATATGCACCACATATGAACCACTATAATATATGTATAGTTTAATATAGTTTGCTATGTAAAGGATTTTTATATCCCTCTTATGTCTATTGTCTATGTATACATCTGTTAATTTATGTAACATGGTGGTCCTGCAAGACACAACATCCTGTTCCACTGTATGTCCTCACATGTAGCGGAGTGACGGAATAAAGTCTTAGTTGACTTCACTTGATATGCAGCCAGATCTCTAAAAACTGAATTCATACCATGAAACACCAGTATATGTTTACTGTTGGGAAAAATAGATCAGAAGAAATCTCATTTCCTCAGTTGCGACTCCATGGACAGATCACCGGAGGTCTTTGAAAGTTGTCACTGAGTCAGGTTTCTGAATATTCACAGAGCAGCTGGTGCATGAGTAAATGTGTGTGCACTACAACAGTTTTACACAGCCAGTTTCTGTTCAAAAAGACATGAAAGAGAGACCCCAGTGATTTTACCCTGACTTCCTACAGGTGTGAGTCACAGGTCTGATCAGAAACTGACTCTAAGAATCACAAAGGCACAGCAACTGCTTGAGAATTGTGAAGAAGCTGCTATTTCCCTTCCGACATGCTCACTGATGATATAATTCATTTAGACAGAAACTCTTGGTTGCTTCTTGAGAGTGTTCATTTTAAGGGGAAAGGCTAAGGCGTTGCTTTGCAGTTGTTAAGACGTTGTAGTCTGTTGTCAATAAAGCTGCACGATTCTGTATAAAATGAAAATGAAAAAGTTTTTTTTTTGCTAAAAATAAAGATCACGAGTCTTTCACGATTCCCAATGTTTGCGTTCGCAGTTGATGCCTCTGATTTCACCCTATTATCCTCCCCACCACCACCAGGCTGACCCTGTTCACAACCCAGGGGGTTGGTTGCGCCCCTGCCTAAAACTTCCGTAAGGAAGTGCAAGAATCTGCAACCCTCTGGATGTTGAGCAACAGAACTTTGTTTTTCTGGCTATTGTTTAATAAAAGTTTTTACACACTATTTTGCCTCTTGAATCTTTCGAGTAGAACCGAAGATTTCCAACCCCTGAACAATAGGTTATCAAACAAGACGCTTATTAAGAAGACAACATTATATTCCATGCTTCAATCAAATTTTAAGAAAATATAATAAACACAAAAAACTTTTGATGTTTGTTCACTTCTTGTTGGTAGTTTATGATTGAGTGGTTTTCTTTTGTGTACCATCTCATCATACTATAGTATACTGTATATGATGCCAACTTGTCTATAACATGTTACAAACTCTGGTGATCCTGAAGTTGCGGCCTTACAGGGTCTTACATGTGTCTGATGATATCATAGTATCATTTGAGTAGAACATTTTTATCAGAATAATATTTATTCATTATTTACTTTTAATACAAAAAATGTCACATATGGAACAGAATGTTTATTGGAAAAAACAAAATCAAAGATCTTCAGATTTTGCTCAGTTTGTGGTGTATTGTTTTAAATGGAAATAAGCAACAACAATTAAACAAGAATGATATTATTTATATAAAAGAAGAAATGAAACTTTTGTAACAAATGTTGCCCTCGCTTTGACCTGTCAATCATCGAGGCTTACTGCTGGCGCTAACACACATGCGCTTTACGAACTCTTGCGTACATTGTCCAAATTAACTTTTAGTTCTTTAAAAAGCAAAACTCCAGAGGTAATATGTGTGTATTTGCTTTCAAAGATGAGGTTTGAAGGGATTTTGCAGGTTGGGTGGTGTTACTTGTTGGTCATTGCTTTACATGTAAAAAAAATGTTATCTCGGGACCTGCCTTATCTCTCTCCCTTAAAATATAATTACCAGCCTTGTAAAACGGCCGGACTGGGATCGTTTGGGGGTCGAATATATTGGGATATTTTAAGGATGGATTGTTTCTGTAACTCTAATTGTTTGCACAGTGCTGTGTGATTTTAACCCTATCCTGTGCAGTTGCTTAATTGTTGTGGACGCTTCCAGATATGTTGGAGTGGTTCTGGGGATTTGCTAAGAAGTTTTTAATGTCCCCTGGTTGGTTATAGGGGTAGTTCATGGTCACCTGTGCAAACTGTTAAATCAACATAATTATAATGCCTGGTAAATAAAAAAGATAAAGCACAAATGTGATAAGCCTATAATCATAAGTGATGATCATTATCTGTTTTTAAAGATTTAACCAAGAGTTTAAAAATAGCTGCAATTTTGCCTTTATGACGGATGTCTATTGTATGTGGGTTAAAAGGCAAACTAGCAGAGCATTCTGTGCTTTTTAATTCTCTGTATTAGTGCATGTGCATACAACAGGTATTCAGGTGTGGTAAGAGGGAGTGTTTGGGTGAGGAGGATTTATTTATCCATATCAAGAAACCAGCATGGATAAAGACACACCAAACAATCCTGAGAAGGTTTTCCTGTGACTGTGACATCTGTGGCAACTGAAAAGTCTTAGAATATTTTGGTCTTAGAAGACAACTATGTGAGCAACAAGACACCCGTCATGAACGAGACAACATCCTCTTTGCAAACCTGTTGACGAATAGCAGATTTTGGCACTTTGAGAACAGCTGTTGGTCAGGATAGGTGAAAGGTGAAAGGTCACACTATAGTAAACTGTGGTTTTCTCTCATCTCCTGTGAATGCAACAGGACAGAAAAACCGAAGAACAACAAGAGGTTTAAATGAAATGTTTCTATTTGCTTTTCCATCATTTCCTGTACAGTCTACTGCACAACTAATGGATAAGCAAACCGTTGTTAATGTTCTTTATATGGGTGTATTTGCTTTCAAAGCTGATGTTTCTCTAACCAAAACACATATGATGAAGCACCTCTTAAATGTTTGTCTGCATCGAAATCAAAGTAATAATCTGATGACGCAGTCAAGCAATGCAAACAAACTTTCAATTACTAAAAATGATGGATTAACAAACAAATGACCATGCGACTAAAACTTGTTTATATAACAAAAATACATTCCTGTTCCCAAACTCTGGATCCTGGAACTCAATGAGTCACCACAACCGGTCCATTAAAATACACCTGTAGGTGGATCAATGGGCCATACACGCACAGAGACTTGTATAAGTATTACACACAATCATCTATAACTGTCATCACCTGAGAATGCTGAGCACACGTTGTGCGTTTTCATCAAAAGCTTTTGCTCAAAAGGGCTGACGAATGAACGCCAGCATTTAAACAAAGCATCCTGCCATGGGTGCATATAAATATTAGTCCACCTGCAAACACCTTTTGCACACTTTCACATGTCGTCTGACTCACGTCGTACTCACAGGCTACACGTGTAAAAGAAATGTAAAAGACAGATTTAAGTCAATATACTGTTTAAATTATCTATATGTTATTAAAAATTAAGTTAATCTGATTCAAATGTTCTATTACAGTTCACCCAAAAAAATGGTGTGTATTACAAAATAAATGTGTTAAAAAATACTTTTCTTCATTACATCAACTTAATTAATCTTTGGAAAATTTAAGAGAAATTAATTTGTATTTTTACTCAATTGTTTAATATTTTTGACTGAAAAAATCTATTAAAAGTTTCATAAAAAATGTATTTAGTTAATATAACTATTTACATTTGTGAAATTTGTTAAGCCACATGTGACATTTTACATTGTACACGTATTTGTGTGTGCAATCTCAGCGACCCCCTTGTGTTTAGTTGATGTTCAAGTTTAAAAACGTAAAAAACTCCGAACAGGACAAGATGTTGCCAAGAACGAAGCAAAAAGCGAAACAGGTTTGCGGCTTCATGTTTGGCACGCTGTTACAAAGACACTGTTTTGCTTTTGTATATAATTAAACCAATCTTGTTTGGCACCGTTATGTCCTGTTCCTGTACTTGTTGTTTTTTACAAACCTTGCATCATGCCAGTGTCCCGGACAGGGATATTACTGGTTGCAGCAAGACCCCATTTGCAAAAAAGCTTGGGGCATATTGACCAACAGCTCTTTTTTACACTAAAGAGACAACTAAGGGCAGGTGATCAAGCCCTGTAGCAATGATGTGTGTATGCATGTGTGAGAGAGAGAGAGAGAGAGAGAGAGAGGACGGGAAGGAGGAACACAGGAACTAGGCCGGGGGGATTGGTTTCCCTCTTCTGAAGTCTTCTCCACCCACTTGCTCTACTTCATGTCCTGTCTTTTAATGAGGAGGAACAGGAAGTGAGTGGCGACACCGGGGGGCTGTGAGGGTCACAGAGCAGAGCTGCTCACCCCATCCTGACCCTTCTACCGGAGAATCAGTGGCACATATAAATAAAGGAGCAAATATTCTCAATTCTTAAGATTAGGATCCGAGACGACTCGTGCATAACACATCTCATAATTAATCACAACAATATAAAGTCCATTACAAAGCAGCGCACTAATACACAAACCACTTTCACAGGGGTAAAACGCTTTGATTGTAGGGTGTGGGAATGGTGCGCTGTAGGGAGAGGCTGTATGCAGAACATACTTTCCTCGGGAGTATAACATGCTGAACCGTGCTGCGCCTGGGCATGTGAGATTTATAAAGACAAGTGTTTTCATTATGTGAACAAGCAGAGTTAAACGTACACATCATCCACTTTCCCACTGCACATGTCATTCGTTTCTGTGGACACGCAGGACTCCCTATCTGCCCTACGCACACACACTTTTCCAGCTGCTGCCAGGACCAGTGAGAAAGAGTTTCCCAGTGCTGTCAGCCGTCTTTCTTTTCAGCTGATATAAATCACCCTCCTAACTACAGTATGTCCCCCACCACACACACACGCACGCACGCTCGCACGCACGCACGCAGTAGTGTGTGTAGATCCCTTCAGATTAAATATATTTGCCTTTTTCACATATCTTTAGCTCAAACTACTGTTTCACATGATCAAATGAGTCATCATAAGATATTGTTAAAGATGCTACATTTGGAGCATATTTATCATTCCATATCAATATATAAACTACAATTGATATGCAGTTGATTTGTTTTTTAAGGATTTGTGGTTACTGTGTTATTTTATTTGGTTTCTCCAGAGTTGTAGGTTAGGAAGTGTATAGGGTTGTTGTTAGTTTCTGACAGGTTATATTATTTGGGCGCTGGGTCTGTCTGTAAATATAAGTGTCTGCCTGCTAGATACCATTTTTGTCTGCAGCACAAATGATGTACAAAGAGACATGCATCAAAAGCTTTTCCATCACTGATGTTTGCTTCATTAAACACTGCTATGCCAACAACAGTATCTGGCTTCAATTAAAAGTGCGTCTGCTTATAAAGATCTCTCGCACGTCAGTCATTCCCTCAAATACCTGAACAGGCCTTCTTCTAAAAGAAAGGAGGGATTCCCTCACAGAGTGAGCAAACTGACGCCTTGTTCCACCCTCGGTGACAGAGAGTGAGCGTATTAACGCAGGCAACTGTTCAAGGACCGACGGCTGGCGTCAATGACAGTACCTTGAACAAACAAGCTGGCGTGGCAATATCTGTTCTTGAAAGACAAGTTAGTGAAACTTCTGAAATATTTGGAGAATTTCGAAACGGTTGAAGCTTTCAAATGCAAAGTCCAGGGCATTGAATGTTATAACAGAATCAACAGAAAGAAACTTTCCAGTTATATTGGTTTGCTCATGAACTGTGTGGTTGAAAGGAAATGGAGTTTTGGTTTCAGTTCAGCTCTTTGGTAACACTTTCATTTAGCACTTGCTTTTGTGTACAACGTTGAACCTGTTAAGCTTCTCTGAAAGTTCTGAAAAGCCCAACACGAATCTAGGAATTTATGAAGAGTTTATTTGTGGGAGCTTCTTTGTAAATGGAAATTCACCTAAAAAGTTCTGTCATCATTCATTCACCCTATAAGTTACTCAAAGGACAATGATGACCAACATTCAAAATATCTTCTCTGTGGAAGAAAGTTATACAGGTTTGAAATGACATGAGGTTGAGAGTTCATACTTTGGGGTGAGCAGGGATTTTAATATATGTCAACTGCATATTGCACAATACAATACTAGCTAGTTTTTCTATTTTTAATGTCGGTGTCTGATTCATCAGTGCATCTCTATGCCTTAAGCTCTTTGCTGTCCAACTAGTGAACGTATGTCTCCTTCTGAGTCATCGTTCTCATCTAATCTCTTTCTTTCATGTCTCATACGCCCTGATTTCCCACTCTTTCCCACACACCCATATTGACGATGCACCCATGTGATATGGCCTGGGAGAGAGCCAAAGTCGCTGGGCTGTGCAAATCCTATTTTGAGGGGAGTTCAAGGAGAATTCCCACGGACATGAGCCGGCACATCAGCATTAAAGGTTAATCTGATAAACAGCGACAACTTTTTAACCAACAACCCACATATGCAAAATGCTGAGTATGTCCACTGACATTCTGATCTTACAAAACTCTGTATGAAGTGTACGTCAGTAAATGAAAACGATTTGATAGTTAATCTTAAAACTGCTTTAGAAGCAAAAAATGTCCTGACTTTGTTGAACACGAGGACCACTTTTAGATCTCTTTAACTGTGGTTTTAGTGGAGTCCATATTTTTGACATTGTTGATAAACTTTTTATATCATAGCTCTTTAAAGTGAGATATAAGGATAAAGATATAAGCAGTTTTAAGGAATCAAAATGTGAAAATCGAGATAAACCCACAAACGTGCACAACTGCTTACAGTGGTTCAAATGAAATGATGATCTGTTGAGGGTTTTATCTGCCCATACACACACCACACAATAAAACTTATTGTAGATGTAATTACTGATTAATCCATTTCAGTTCAACTGAAGTACAAACACTTGTGATTCAAAATGAGTAAGAGTGTATTTTAGTAATATATTCAAAACATCTTTAAATTATGATACATTTAAATTGGTAAAGTAACCTACTATATTTAGTCTTTTTGTGACAGAAAATATAAGAACTTGGCAAATTAAGCTTTCCGGTCCTTCATTTTTTAAAAATATCAAATTTTTTGATCAACAAAAACAAATGACAAACGTTTCCTACTAAAAGAATTCTTCTAAATATGTTTCTATGTGTCTTTCTCCAATGGTGTCCGTTTTTTATACAGGTCTAAAACAACCCAGAGAACCACATTATAACAGAAATGTAATGATGACAGGTGAGTAACGATGACAGAACGTATATTTTTGGGCAAACTATCAAGTTATATTTTGTTTCTTATATTTACAAAAACAGCAAGTTTGGAGTTATGAAAAATACACCTACTTTTTTATCTTGAGCATCATGAGAGAATGATGATCTTTATTTTAAGCCCAAAGAAAATCATGATTCTCATTTTATACAGAATCCTGCAGCTCTAGAATCATGCAGCAACTGTGTAATCTGAAGAGCTGTGAGTTTCAGGAAATATGGGATTCAGTGAGTTTGAAACAGCAGGATCTTCTTTCGCTGTCTTCTTTATTGTTGGTTGCAATAGGTGGTCCTGTAGCTGAAGGGATGCATTAATATTATTGGTGGAATCAACCCCAGAAAGTCCGAGCTGTGTGTGTTTTGCTTTATGAAGTTGCCTGCATTAATAAAAAAGAAGACGGTGGAAATTTCCCTGTTACCTATTGTTCAATTCATGTCCATTTTAATACCATTGTTAAGTGAGAGCTCTTAGGAATTTTTCACATGGGAATAATTTGTCTTTGCTCTTGTCCAGCAGAGAGACTGAGTTGCAGGAAGTGAACATGGCTCATATGACAAAGGCACATTGTCCCGGTTAAGACCCCATAGCAGAGGGCTAGACCTGAGAACAAACCGGCCAGCCAGGACTCAGCATTGACCAGCATGACAATGAGGCTCAGAGTGCCCACCGAGACCATATAAAGAATAGAGAGCTGAGACACATCAAGACTGGCGCTCAAACTCTCTTTATTTCCTCATACAGGAAAGAGGCACTATTCTCAGAACTCCAGATGAGGGAAGAAGGACAGATAATGCTCCCTCAGAAAGCTGATCCAGTAGGCGGACAGCAATAAATATCAGGCAGTAATGGAATGTTAGGTGTGAATTGCATGACCTGGATTTTTTGGGGGGAAAAAATTGAAGGAATGCTCTTGGTTCAGTACACAAAAGCTAGTGTAAGTTGAATCTTTAAGTAATCGTTGACCTTAAAATGCAAATTTGCTCACCCTCTTGATAGTTCTGCAAAAAAATAGAAGATATCTTTAGTATCTTTAGAGAGTAAGAGGTAAGATGTCTTCAAGAACACTTCAGTTATTATCTGCAGACACTGAGATTCAAACCAACAACCTTCTGATCACAAGACCAACTCTATAACCACAAGACCATAACTGAACCTATTATTTAATCAATATTCCCGAAATGTCTTTCTTTTTGTTTCCCAGAAATATCACAAGGCTGGGTACATTTTCAATTTTTAGGTCAACTTTTAGATTCAACTTGAATTATAGGACACCGATTGGTAAAAGGGGGTTAGTAAAAAGTTAGACAGTTAGACTTATAATCAGAAGGTTGTTGGTTTGAATCTCAGTGTCAGCAGATAATAACTGAAGTGTTCTTGAAGACATCTTCCTCCTGTCAGTTCTTGGACCGTTGCTCTTCTCAATCTACATGACATCACTGGGATCCATCATTCGTAAGCATGGCTTCTCCTACCACTGTTATGCGGAAGACACGCAACTCCACCTTGCATTTCATCCTGAAGATCAGACGATTTCCACCCGATTCTCAGCATGCCTGAGCAACATCTCTCCTCGCTTTGGATGAAGCAACATCACCTGCAACTGAACCTTGCAAAAACGGAACTTCTTGTCATCCCTGCCAACCCGAAGACCAGTCACGACCTCTCTATCCAACCAGGAGCATCAGCCATTGTGCCCTCCAGGTCTGCGAGAAACTTGGGAGTAATCATCGATGGTCAGCTCAACTTCACAGATCATGTTGCCGCGACTGCCAGATCCTGCAGATTCATGCTTTACAACATCAGGAAGATCAGACAGTTTCTCACAGAACACTCCACACCAATCCTGGTTCAAGCTCTGGTCCTGTCCAGGCTAGACTACTGCAATGCGCTGCTTGCTGGACTCCCGATGTGCACAACTAAACCTCTGCAGATGATTCAGAATGCAGCGGCAAGAGTGGTGTTCAAGGAACCAAAAAGGACCCATGTAACACCTCTCTTCATAAAACTGCATTGGCTTCCCGTAGCAGCTCGCATTGAATTTAAATGTCTTCTCATTGCCTACAAGACCACCACCGGTTCAGCACCCAGTTACCTTAACTCACTAATGCAAAGATATAGGCCCTCAAGATCTCTGCGCTCCGCAAATGAGCTGAGACTTGTGGTACCAGCTCAAAAGGGGAAGAAATCTCTCTCTCGATCGTTCTCTGCTTCAGTTCCTCGATGGTGGAACGATCTGCCTCTTGCTTCACGTTTGGCGGACTCGGTCTCTATCTTCAAAAAACGCCTAAAAACTCATCTTTTACGGAAATACCTAACTCACTAGGTGTACCTTCTTTTCCAATGTACTCACTCTATATTAATAAAAAAACAAAGAAAAAAAAACACCGTAACCTTTTCTCCTCTACAGGTTTTTATCTCGCTTTGTGTAACTTGGTAAGCTTGTTGTAGCACTTGTTCACTTATTATTGTCTCTGCTTTTTACAGCTTTTACAGCTCGACTATATGTAAGTCGCTTTGGATAAAAGCGTCTGCTAAATGCCTTAATGTAAATGTAAATGTACTCCACAGTGATAGATGTACACTGTATAAGTATATGTACCTCTTACAGTATGTGAGATACGTTGGCTAAAAGAGTCGGCCAAATGTAAAAATGTCAATGTAAATCTAAACAATTTGTTTACTGCAATGTTAAGAGATATGATAACTTCGGGTTGTCCTGTTACTACTTGTGTGCTGTGCTATTTTATGCCACAGAGGGCAAAAGAGAAAAAAGGTCACGATGAGGCGAGATCTAGAGGATTATCAAGCTGAAAGGGGACATGGTGACCCTAACATAACAGTCACTGCACAGCATGTGTCCGAACATGTGCACTAGTCACAAACCCTTTCTCAAATGAAACACATTTTTATGGCGTTCATAAAGCGAGGAACCTGTGCTATTGGTTTAACTTTGAAACAGATCCAGAACAATTCCTGCAAATGCAGATCTCATGCAAGTCTCATGATTTGTGTGCATACTGCAGCGTACAAAGTTCAATTTGATTTTAAGTTGAATACTATTCTTGGACTGAAGGGCATGCTGACATATAAAGAGGCAGTAAAAGGTCTCCTTTCTTATAAGCCTTACATAACTGACCCTGGTCTACTGCTGAGAATAGGTATCTATCTCTCATTTAATAGAAGGAGTGTGGCTATCGTTTCATTCTGGATTGTGATGCAGAAATTGATCTCTAGTCACGACACAGTGGATGGATCATGATGTGGAGGAGTCTGATGTCAGATCACCTCCAGCAGAGTCACGCAACACAAATCCCCCAAACCCCCGATCTCTACACAGAACAGACAACTCACCTGAATATCCTTTCATTGAACACCATCGGGTTCCACAAAGAGAAAAGTGTACATTTGTCAGAGTTTGCTTGACTTTAGAGGATGATTCCAGAATAACTTTATTATTATCATCATTATTTTTCTTTGACTATAATGTGTTTTGGAAAGCTGCAATCTTGCGCTATATTAATATCATACGAGGACATGTCTGCGCAGCTCTGCGTGAAGTCGCTATGTTGCAGTTACATTACAGACATAAATCTTCATGTTTGATCTTTATGATCAGATACAATGCTCTTCTTAATTTAAACAGTTGTGAACAAGCAGTGCAGACAGATGGATAATGCTGCTGTGTTCCCATCATCATGCCTTTACTGGGCTCATGTGATTCATTCTCTGATCCAGCCTGTACAACTATGAGTGGATCATCTAGTTCATCTAACTCTAGAAGACATTTTGTCTTTTTATTAACTACATGTTTCAAATGAATAAAAGTGTTTGTATTTTGCTGAAATCATTGTCATGACAAATTGTTCACCTTTATAGCAATACACAGTTGCACATGGAAGCATGGCAACAGACAGCCACCTATAAAATCCATCAGGGTTAAAGAACACATAAAAGTTTTCTATTTTAAGTCTACTGACACAACCCTGATCTGAGTCCAGTTAAAGTTATAGTCTAGTCAGAACACAGGAGTAATAGACTGAACTGTGATCAGTCATGTGTGACGTCACAGTATCCTGGAATGCACTGACAGAACATGAAAGGAATGCAGGAGCGCTGGAGCAAGTGATCTCACCAGCACATTCTGATCACAGTCCAATGGGTGGCAGCTGACTTCAACGTTCTCTGAACAGACCGATCCGTACTCACTTCAATTTCATCTCAATCACCCTGCCCTCAATATAATGCTGAACAGGGGTCATTGTGACAGGAGTCAATCGTTATCACTTGCAAATGCAGCGTGTTCACATTAAATGTCAGAACGACCGTGTTTGTGTTTGGTTAAGCTTTCCAGTCAAGGGCTTTTGGACGTATTGTACCCTTCAGGCAAACGTTTTGTTTATAAGATGTGCACGTTTCATTTCTTGCAGAATGCATGAACTGCATTGCATTTTTTAATAAAAAAAGTATAAAAACAACTCCACTTAAATGTGTAACACAGACAAATAATCAGATAAAGATCATTATCACTAGCTAAAGATTAGATGCATTATCTTCGTATGAATGTGGTACTGTGACAGTCAGCGTGCACACAAGAACACTTTGTGGATTTCGCTGCTGTGCAAGAAAACATCTTGTTCATTGAAAAGAAATGTATGACTGGCCGGCTGTGCAGACTTCGGATGCAGAATCCACAAAAAGAACACAGACACAATAATGCACAGTTCTCTCTCTGTTCTTTCACTCGGTGCCTGCATGCCCCCACCAGGTCTAGCAAATAGAGTTCAGTGTATCCTGGAACGTTCTGTCTTTTCCCATTCCACTGTGTTCCATTTAAAGGCATGAGGTTACAATCATCCAGTCCTGGCCAGTCACACGGCAGGTATCAGCCAAAACAACATGGAAGGGAGGGCTTTCCGACCACAGCAGTCTGTGCAAAGGCCAAAGCCATTGTGCAATGTTTTGGAGAGTAAGCATGCTTATTTAATGGAGTAGTGCTCTGTCTTTAAGTGGGGATGCAAAAATTACATCTGACAGTAATGAAAGTCATGCTTCATGCACATGCAAAAAGGACACCAGCACAGGGAAAAAAATTTAAGAGCAAAAAGAAAGCAAAATGTTTTTGCTCAAATTAATTTCCAGGATTTAAAGGAAAATAGCTGCCTTTGGGATTACCAAGAGGGCTTAACTGGGATTTTTAGATGTGTTGATGGCCAACAATGTTATCTTTACATTCAATTATTCATTTGAGCAATTAAAGCTGTTAAACACAGCAATATTTGCTCAAACAATGCATCCAGTTTGGACTACGTACCTGTTTGCCAACCAAACCAGGTGGCAACAAGTAAATGTCTTTAAAACAATATTATTTCATTTGTATCATAAACATGTGTCATGTACAAAATTAAATACTTAGCTTAAAATATTCCTAGGAAATCTAAGCCATGCCATAACTTATGGTTTCAACAGCAGACACTTTGGGAGGAGCTTCATTTACCTGTGTACCTGTTCTTATTGCTTCCAAGAAAATATGCCTTTGGGAAAAATAAGCATGCACGCCTCGTGCTTTATGTCTAATGGGGTCATCTTTTGTTGTCGCTTTCACCTTAATGTCCCTCTAGTTTCAGTTAAAGGCCTAATTCACACACATACACATACGTCTGCATTTTGACTGTAATCTGCAGAAAACACGAATAATGTATTGTTTTATTCATGTATACATGCAGTGAATGCACAGAACAATGTGTGTGTGCATGACAGAGAGCTGGGGAAAAACGTATAAAAAATCATTTTCTGTTTTCCTTTTACTCTGATATGGTTCGGTATACGGATCTTTGTTTTTGAAGCCGAGTGGAAAAACAGGACACAGTGTGTTTCTGCCTGTGGCAGTAGATTCTGTATCAGATACACACACATGCTATCACAAACAAACAAAAGAACATCAAAGCTCTTGCTGTGCCTTTCAGTACTTTCAATTCTGCGTAATGAACTGATCCTTCTGTTGGAAAAAACTCAGTAGAGACATTCCATTCCTGGGGCAGGAATTCACGGTGTGGCCTGTATTTCACAAAGAACTAACCGCAGGCTGTCAGATTAGTATGTTTGGCGTCAAATTGACTCTGGAAATTTTTCTCTGTTTCAGGGTGTGGTGAATGTCTCCCTGCATGTGTTTGTTGGGAACTTCAGACAGTTCTCAGCTGACTAATGCATTTATTGATCTTGAACGCTTTATGCAAGAATCAAAGCATGTGTTTAAGGTGCAAGAAAGGTCTTAGGTAAGAAAAAAATATAGGAAAGTGACTTTTGTGTTTGCAGAGCGCAATGCTAAGGAACACCAAAAACAAGACATTGCTGAGATACAAAGAGGGTTTTGGTTTTACCCTTGAAAGATAAATGGCAATGGAATAAAATGCAATGCAATGATAAAGGGTTTCCAGGTTCTTGACTGCCAACTGAGAAATTGCAATATATATAAAGTAATACTTAAGAGATCTATGCTGACCAGATTCAACTACGGTAAGAACTAATAAATGGTTATAGACTGCTTGGAAAGACGCAAATGCTGAACGAGAAGAACCCAATCACCCTTTCTGCAGAAATACAAATTCTGCATGACAGGAACAATTGTGTCGAATCATCCAGGGACACCCAGAGGGAACACAGAAGCATCTAGCAACATAGAAACAAACACACCCTCTTCTAGAAACCCTGCCGCCGTCCTCAGACAGTATGCTGTTCTTCGGGTTGATATTTATAGCTCTTTCCTGATGGCAAGACGTACTGTACTCGAGCACACAGGCTATTGGAATCCATCCAACAGTTCTGTTGTGGACAGGATATGTCCTCTCTCACACACACCCCACTAAATATATCTCACTGAACTACTCATGCAGTGTTACATATGAATGTTATTCTTGGAGTTCCATGTCAAGACTTCTTTAGCAGGGAAAGTAAGACATTTGGAAATCAGTCAGCTGCACAAAAGTTTACGGCATGCAACATTACTGATTTATTTCAACTAAATAATTTCAGATAAGACACTTAACTTGGATGACCTTTGCAACTCCTGTCTTTTATAACTCTCCTTTTATTGTATAGATTGAAAAGATTGAGTTACTCATGTCTGACTCTTACCAGATTTGGATTACATTTTTACACAAAGCAAGCTTCTTTGGAAGAGACTGTTCCTGTATTGCAGGATGTTCATGTACTTAATACATTTCATGGAGTTTTCCGACAACTGGGCTGACATTTTTAAAGTGAACAAAGAAGACATCAACGAATAGAAAATGATGCACAGACACCATTAAACTGAACCGAGATAACGTCCCAGAATTCAATAATGTATTAACTTTTAACATTAAGCATTATGACACACTGTTACTAATTATTGTTGTTAAGCTGCTTTGATGCAATGTATTTTGTCTAAAGTGTTATAGAAATAAAGGGGACATTGACATTGCCTCTGTGTCTATCTTCATAAATCTGTTATTGAGAAATAGAAAGGCTTCTCACACAATACATTTTGTTACAAGTAATACAGAACTATCTTGTTTTGTGATTCACACTGTTCACTTTTTCATGTTAAAATATTCCATATTTTTCTAGGATAATTTCTTGGAAGTTTCTGGGGATATGGTTGTCCGTTGCTGAACATCTAAATTTTACAGTCTAAATCCTTTTACAATCTAATTACATTCCAATAAAAAAGCGTCTGCTAAATGTCTAAATGTAAATTCCACATAAAAAAATCCGCTTGAAGACTCTGGAGATCATTTTTTCATAAGATGTATTCATTATAGTTTTATTCTGTCTTCGAAATGTAAGATATGTTTTTTTTTAATAAAATGTAAAATAACTAGCCTTGATTAAGTATGTGGCCGAAAAATGTGACCTCTGGAGAATGCAGCCTTTGAATAGACGCATAACATTAAAAAATGTATATGTAAAATGTAAAATTCGTAAACTTTTGTAAGTTATTATGCAAATAATCGGGCGGAAATTGGTTTAAACATCACAATCTTGTAAATAAGAACCTTGGAAGCTTTACCACATGTAGAAACATAGTCACGGTTTAAAACGAAGCAAAAAGGAAATCTAAGATTTTAATTGGGATCCTACTGCACAGACTTTGAGAAAACAAATATCCCATTTTTTATTCATAAGATTGTATTTTGGCTTGTGTTACACTGTTAAGTAATTCAATATTCTACACTGTGTTTGTTATCAGATTTCAGCACATTGCTATGGGAGATGCCTGTGGCAACAGTACTGTTGGAGGAGGGTTGACTGAAGGAGAGGTGGTTAGCTCGCCTTGACTGATTGGCTTTTACTACAGTGGGGTTCCCTCTTGGCACAGGCCGCATACTATTATGGTCACGGTTTCTAGCTGTGGACTCGTGTTTATTTTAAAGGGAACAGAAGCGAGTCTGTGGGAACTCTGACTCAGCACTTTCCATGGACAGACCCCTGTCTAACCGCTGCTGTTGTTGACCAGCCCAGTAACCACAGAAAATCACACAAGACAACAGACAGTCACATGGTAACCCCCACCCACACCCACAGTTACCAAGGAAACACTTAATAATAAAACTTATGATAAAATGTATGTTATGGTATTCTTGTTCCACTTAAAAGAGCCTATCTCTCACTATTTGGCTTAATATCCTGCATGTTATTACAGATTTCCATAAGGCCACACATGTGTAAGTAATGTACAGTACTGGGATCTCTCTCTCTCTCTCTCTCTCTGGTCTCTCTCTCTCTCTCTGGTCTCTCTCTCTCTCTCTCTCTCTCTCTCTCTGGTCTCTCTCTCTCTCTCTGGTCTCTCTCTCTCTCTCTCTCTCTCTGGTCTCTCTCTCTCTCTCTCTCTGGTCTCTCTCTCTCTCTCTCTCTGGTCTCTCTCTCTCTCTGGTCTCTCTCTCTCTCTCTCTCTCTCTCTCTGGTCTCTCTCTCTCTCTCTCTCTCTCTCTCTCTCTCTCTCTCTCTCTCTCTCTCTCTCTCTCTCAGATCATTCTGAAGAAGATTCTCAGCCGATGTGTGTTTCAAGAGCTTCAGATTGGGACACACTGTGATATTTATGCACACCAATGAGGACATGATCCCATGAGCATGAGCCAAGGGAGCACAGAAAGATCTTTTTAACAGATCTAAACTAATAAGTGACAGATTGTGTTTGTGGATGAGTAAAGAGGGGGTTATTTTCAGAACACAGCTGTATCTCTCAATTCAGAAGAAATGACTGGTCAATAGTTTATGAGCAGTGTAAAAAATCCCTTCACTTTTAACAGATGTTTGTTCACAATTTGATAAACACAATGTGATCAAGCTTTAACTTATGATACTGAAACATTTGTATATTTGGTGTTTTTATTCAAAGTATCTTACAGTATTATACAGTATACATCTATCACTGCAGAGGTAAGATGTCTTCAAGAACACTTTCAGATTCAAACCAACAACCTTCTGATCACAAGTCCAACTCTCTAACCACCAGACCATAACTGACTCTAATTGTACACAAAAAAGAGCAAGTATTTTATGATTTGAAAATTCTGTGTTCAGTTGATATCTAAGGTTATAATATGCATTTAATAAAATCTTGATATTCTTTTGATTTATAAAGGATTCTTATGGTCTATCATGTACAGCATGTGTTGCAAACAGGCAGTCCAATCAGGAATGCAACTAGTGACGCAAACCGGTCACAAAACTGAAATTAGAAAGACAAACCACTTGTTTACGTGCTTCAGACTCAAGTTTTTACAAGCCAATAACTTGGTTCATCATGCACTTTCAGCTACACAACTTGGCAGACTGCATAATCGGACACACAGCAACATTACAAATGACATTAGATGGTCATTTTAGGATATCTTTTCTTAAAAATAACAGTACAACATAAACAACAACAGATAAACATTTATGAGCAGTGTTGATGATGTTCCGTCTGATTAAAAACTATTTACTATGAAGATGTTGACAGGTAATGAAGTTTGTGTAATACAGCTAGGTACATTTGGTGCCAGGAGATGGGCTTTAGGGTGACAATAAAGATGTAAAGGATCTTAAGTTGGATGTTTAAGTCAATTACATTGGCTTTTTTAAAAGTATGATGATGATTTGAGGGTTTAATGCATGTATGATATGCAGATGCACCTAAACCAAAGACTTATTATGCATGTTTTTGGAACAGATATGGTTAAGCCCCATTGTGCTATGATCAAAGAGATCTGTGATGTATAATACAGTATGTCCTTGTACTGTAAGAGTCTCTCCCATTCTTCTATCTCTCTGTACTGGGTGTACCAGTCAATTAGAAGCACACACTGTAAAGTCTCCTCTCGCGCCCTTCCCAAGTGTGTTTAAGGAGAACAGCTGAAGAGTAAGCCAGCGTGCTGCCTGCAGGGAAAAGAAAGTGATGTTGATTGAGCACCACTGTGCAGATCACACAAAAATACAAGCCTTTTTGAGGCAAGGGATGAAACTAGGGCGCATTCTGGCCCAATGCCGGCTCTGTCCTGCACGGTTACTCCAAGTATTTCAATAACCAGCAGGCATACAAAGTCAAGGTTTTTAGGGCATGTCTGAACCAGCCTGTTCCTGCATAGAGAAACCTTTGACAAGAAGGATAAAGTCTGGTCCACCAACCAACTGGTCTTTTAGCAGAAGATTGTTTGCTTGATAAGTAAACATTTATGGTTGATTTTGTATTATGTACTTTATTATAAGGTTTGCCAACCCTGGCCACAAGCATGACTTTAACCCATTGCATTGACTTCCTGGCTTGATTTGTGAGTTTCCAGGCGGCAACTATTTTTATGTTCACCGACAGGATGGTTAACTCTATTGGCCTAATTAAACCACTTCTAAGCTGCAGACAGTGCAGCGAAACTTGTAATATCACAGCTGAGCCCGGGATCGGTCACACACCCATACCCTCATCTGATCCTCTCTGTATGCGGCAAGTTAAAACTGATCCAAACATAGGCTTTATATTATAAACCGTCTTTGAGTTCATTGTCCACTAAATGAGAACTGAGCATATCTCAGTGAACTTTTGCAAACCGGCCTTTCTCTCAGAATCCCTTTCCAGGTAAAAGGCAATGGCGCAATAGCTTTGCTTTAACGTTTTCCTAAACTGCTTCTTAGAAATGGTCCTTTCAGAAAAGTGGACTCATTAACACATAAACACACACACACGCAAGCTCATAAAACACTTTGTCAAAGTGATACACCGGCTGGTGATAACTGTGTATCTCAACTTGATCTGTACCCCAAACAAACTCCAGCACATGGACGTTTAAAAAGGAATTAAGTTGCTCAAGAAAAAAATGCTTCATTCGTCTGGAACACTCTCAGTGTATCATGTTCTCTACTCACCCTAATGTTCCCTGTTATAGATAACTGCTTCTGATCATACATGATCAAGAGCTACCGTCTGTACATACCTCAAATGAACCGTTGATCTTTAATCAAACCTCCTTTCCAAAAGTAAGTAACAAATGCAGCACATGATATAATCTTATGATAGCACTTTTGCTAAAGTAAGGACATGTGCTGGCATGGATGCAGAATGGCATGCAGAGAGCAGCCAGACAGGATGATACTGTAAACATGCGATAGAACTGTCTGTTGCACATCACTAATGTCACTGGCACCTTCTGTCATGTTATGAACTTATGTCATGTTAACAATTTCTGGCCTTTCTCAATCTACACACATAATGATAAGTTAAGAAATTACCTCTTCCTTTTATATGCATTTTCTACCTGCAGGCTGCATTGTGTGTGTGTGTGTGTGTGTGTGTGTGTGTGTGTGTGTGTGTGTGTGTGTGTGTGTGTGTGTGTGTGTGTGTGTGTAATGAGGGAGGAGTAGACCCCAGGAAAATTAGATTTGGGGCCATCGGGGTGAGGGACAATTCACAGCTAAGTTTCAACCACACCTGTTTGTCAATGGGTGTTAAAACATTAGTATCAACGGATCCCCATGGTTTCCTGTAAGTCTTGCTACCAAAAGGTTGAGAAATTCAGCACCTGGAAAAGGGGAAGAGATGAAATTCCACTAAAGGAACCTTAGATAAGATAAGACTCTTGTTCTTAGTAAAGCTGTACACAGAGGCGTAGACTGCAGAATAAACACCATGGATCTGTGTACATGTACACTAAGTGTTTGGAAAACTGTATTATTTTTAGATGTTTTGTGCAAAAAGAATGATGTGTATATCAGCTGTTGTATTCACAGCAGTGGGGAAATAAAGATGATTATTCAGCATTCAGCCACATGTTGATGTGAACTTGTGAACAGTTTTGGCCGAGTGCATTTCTGAATACGTTACTCACTCACAATAAATGTGTCACAATAAATCACACCTTTCAACTCTCTTGTTCCTCACACCCATCTCCTGCCAAGAAACATTTATTAATTTACATTTTTCTTTTGGTAGATGCTCTTATCCAAATCGACGTATAAGTAAATTACAGTGTACATCTATCACTGCAGAGAAAACAGGGCTAAGATGTCTTGCTCGAGGACACTTCAGTCATTGGCCCTTAGAATTAAACCAGCAATCTGCATACATGTCAAATTCTCTGACTACCAGAAAACAGCGGAAACCGTTTTTTTCTTCTGTTTCACCCAACAGAACAAAATTGCAGCGCTCCGGGATTTTGGTACCTAAATGTTGACAGGTGTTCATTTAATCCTCTTGTAAGTTTGGCTGTTACATGACACAACCGACTAAAAGAGTACTAGATGTACAAAACAATCCATCATAATCCATTGATCTAAGAGTCAGAATCAAAATCTTCATCTGTAAAAATTGCTAATAAAACCAACTATGTAAGACCTTGTATGTGTATCATCAAAACAGATGTACATTTGGTCAAAGAAGATTTTTGCTTTAGTACACAATGGATACATGTCTTGATTCATTCATGATTGGATGTTTGTTCAGGAACTGAATGTATTCAAATATATTCTTCTTTCATCAAGAGCTCAGTCCGTCCCCTGAGAATAAATTATTCAAGCACAAGACTGCATGTGATTTGTGACGGTCACACACACAGTGTCAGGCACAGTGTGACATTGCATGTGTGTTTGGTGGCAGGACTAACTTAGATTTGCAAGGTCACTGTGACCAATGAAGCTTCTCTTGTGACATTACTTTCCAATACAGGAAGCTGTGAATGTGTGTGTTTGTGTAGGGCCACATGCCCATCACGGGCACATCCAGGAAATAATAACACAGGGTGAAATACTCACGTGGGACATTTCAAAGTCATTTCTGTTTAAATAAGGAGATTTCATCAGCAGTTTCTTCAACATTGCCTGCAATTTAACCTTTTCTTTGCCTTTTTGCTTAATGGAAAGCTCATCTGCAAAAAACAGATGGCATGATTTTTTTTTATTAAAAAACACATTTTATAATATTGTAGACTAAAACACATCTACAGTTTGATTGCAATTAAATGCACACATAATTTTTTTTGAACATTTTAATTTAAGTTAGGTTTTTTCTGAACAAATTCAGGTAAAGATGTATTATTTAAGGTTGTTTACAAATACTGTACAAATATGCCCCACTTTTGTCTGTTGCTGTTTGTGATATTCCATTTTTCAAGAGGTATCATTTATGTCTTTATAACACACAGTGATGTGGGTCGATATGGAAATTACTTGGGGAAGGAAGCAGAGATTTAAGACAAATCAGATGTTGTTTAAAAGGACAATTTGTACACTTGACTTGAACCTGAAATCAAATTTGCAAGCAACCTCATTTGAAGCTAATATCTCTGGCATTACGGTGATAAACTGCAGGCTCAAACATCTGGGGAGAGAGAGTGTGCAGATCATGTGCTTTGCTTTTCATGAGCTCATCATGAGTCAGCTTCTCATGACAGCAGATCTTCTGATGTCACGCTGCTAACTGTGCCTCATGTGAGGCTTTAGAATATTGTGCTAGAAAGCCCCTCCACTTGTCCTGAACTGTGACGTTTTGTCTTACCATAAATGGACAAGTGTATGAACATGTGTTGCAACAGGCAATGACCATGAATTCAGTTTAGAGATGCACAAAACACACACACACACACACACACACACACACACACACACACACACACACACACACACACACACACAGTCTGACATCATCAGGGAAAAAAGGGGAATTGACGTTCTCTCACACAAACTCTCTCTGTGCTTCTCTTTCCCGGAAGAGCAGGCGCTGTGTTATTAGAAACCTATAGAGAGCGGAGCAGAAGCAGGAAAGGGAGGGAAAGAAAAGGATGAGGGGCTCTTTTTAAATCATGTGATTGGTGAGTCAGTGCATGAGGTCAGTGGAGCACAACATCACCTTTGATTGGTGGACAGAGATGTGCTGATGGGATCAGCATAGGAGAGGACAGCAATGAGGATACAGCATTATGTGTGTATGGGTGGTACTGTCACCCCATGCCGTTTTTTACTGTATTTTTTATCACGGGGATAAAGTAGTTACCCCAAATTGGAAAATTACACAATTCCTTGTGCCAAAAATTCTAAGTCATGTTCTTGTATGTACTGTCATCTTTGAATCCCCTTGTAGATAAAGAGAGATTCATCACATCACAATGAATGGTGTTCTAGTCAAGACCACCTAAACTGAAACCAAGAGTCAGTTGTGTTCTGGTGGTAAGAGGTGAATTGCTCTTGTGATCAGTAGGTTGTTGGTTTAAATCCCAGTGTCAGCAGATAATAACTGAAGTGTTCTTGAGCAAGTCATTTGATCTATACAGATAACTGTCCACTGTAAACACAAGACAAGACTGACAGCAGAGGGTGTAGAGACCAAGACAAGAACAAGACTTTGGAGGCTCGAGACCAATACATGACCAACCATTACAGAAGACATATGAAATTTCACATGTGTTTATGCACATATAAAAAAGATGTTTTACATAAGTGATCACATGTTTCAATTCAATTTCAATTCACTTTATTGTCACATCACTACAGCACATGTGCCCTGGTGAGTGAAATTCTTGGGAGCTTGCTCCAGAAAGATTGCAGTGCAGTTGACATATAACATGTAACATATAACAGTTAACATATAACAGTTAACATAAAACATGTAACACATAACAGTTAACATATAACATGTAACATGTAACAGTTAACATATAACAGTTAACATATAACATGTTACATATAACAGTTAACATATAACAGTTAACATGTAACAGTTAACATATAACAGTTAACATATAACATATAACGTGTAACATATAACATATAACATATAACGTGTAACATATAACATATAACATATAACAGTTAACATGTAACATATAACATGTAATATATAACATGTAACATATAACATGTAACATATAACATGTAACATATAAAGTGTAACATATAACATGTAACATATAACAGTTAACATATAACATGTTACATATAACAGTTAACATATAACATGTAACATATAACATGCAACATATAACAGTTAACATGTAACATATAACATATAACGTGTAACATATAACATGTAACATATAACATATAACAGTTAACATATAACATGTTACATATAACATGCAACATATAACAGTTAACATATAACATGTTACATATAACATGCAACATATAACAGTTAAGATGTAACATATAACATATAACGTGTAACATATAACATATAACAGTTAACATATAACATGTTACATATAACATGCAACATATAAAAGTTAACATATAACATGTAACACATAACAGTTAACATATAACAGTTAACATGTAACAGTTAACATATAACAGTTAACATATAACATATAACATATAACAGTTAACATATAACGTGTAACATATAACATATAACATATAACGTGTAACATATAACATATAACGTGTAACATATAACAGTTAACATATAAAATATAACATATAACAGTTAACATGTAACATGTAACATGTAACATATAACATATAACAGTTAACATGTAACATATAACAGTTAACATATAACAGTTAACATATAACATATAACGTGTAACATATAACATGTAACATATAACATATAACAGTTAACATATAACATGTAACATATAACATATAACATATAACATGTAACATATAGCATATAACATGTAACGTATAACAGTTAACATATAACATATAACAGTTAATATATAACATTTAATGTATAACATGTAACATATAACAGTTAACATATAACATATAACAGTTAATATATAACATGTAACATGTAACATATAACAGTTAACATATAACATATAACAGTTAATATATAACATTTAATGTATAACATGTAACATATAACAGTTAACATATAACATGTAACATGTAACATATAACAGTTAACATATAACATATAACAGTTAACATATAACATGTAACATGTAACATATAACAGTTAACATATAACATATAACAGTTAATATATAACATTTAATGTATAACATGTAACATATAACAGTTAACATATAACATATAACAGTTAATATATAACATTTAATGTATAACATGTAACATATAACAGTTAACATATAACATATAACAGTTAATATATAACATTTAATGTATAACATGTAACATATAACAGTTAACATATAACGTGTAACATGTAACATATAACAGTTAACATATAACATATAACATGTAACATATAACATATAACATATAACATATAACAGTTAACATATAACATATAACATATAACAGTTAACATATAACATATAACATGTAACATATAACAGTTAACATATAACATATAACATATAACATATAACATATAACAGTTAACATATAACATATAACATGTAACATATAACAGTTAACATATAACATATAACATGTAACATATAACAGTTAACATATAACAGTTAACATATAACATGTAACATATAACATATAACAGTTAACATATAACATGTAACATATAACAGTTAACATATAACAGTTAACATATAACATGTAACATATAACATATAACAGTTAACATATAACATGTAACATATAACAGTTAACATATAACATGTAACATATAACAGTTAACATATAACAGTTAACATATAACATATAACATATAACATATAACAGTTAACATATAACATATAACATGTAACATATAACAGTTAACATATAACATATAACATGTAACATATAACAGTTAACATATAACAGTTAACATATAACATGTAACATATAACATATAACAGTTAACATATAACATGTAACATATAACAGTTAACATATAACAGTTAACATATAACATGTAACATATAACATATAACAGTTAACATATAACATGTAACATATAACAGTTAACATATAACAGTTAACATATAACATGTAACATATAACATATAACAGTTAACATATAACATGTAAGATATAACAGTTAACATATAACAGTTAACATATAACAGTTAACATATAACATGTAACATATAACATATAACATATAACAGTTAACATATAACATGTAACATGTAACATATAACATATAACATATAACAGTTAACATATAACAGTTAACATATAACATGTAACATATAACATGTAACATATAACAGTTAACATATAACAGTTAACATATAACAGTTAACATATAACATTTAACGTATAACATGTAACATATAGTACAGACTTCAACATGAGACAGTGTGCATTATGCACATACATATAATCAAACACATTGTACTATTGGACAAACACAGTCGAAACATTCAACGCAGAACATGTAAAAAACTTTTATATGAACAGTTTCTAATAAAAATAGAACAAACTTGTGTTAAGTTGGGTCTAAAACAGAAGTCACTTATAAATAAATGATTATTTTTATACATCCAAAATAATTATATATAATAAATCCTAATTAAGGATAATTATGTATCACGTCAAATATTATAATATATAAAAAATATGTCGTGAGACTGAAGTGAGACCCTTGAGCAAGGCACCGTTCCCCCAATGTTTCTTTAATCCATACATATATACATATCATATCACTTTAAATTGTAATATAAATGATATATTTTTAAAAGACTAGACAGACAGGTATACAAACACAGACTCTTCAGGACAGATGAAAGGGCCTGGAGAGACACTCTCAGGGAAGCATCACCCTGGAGTCATGTGACCTGAGGAACCTTTCAGCTCTCAGGCTCTGCACAGACGCAGTGACCGACAGTCGGTCTTCTCTGCCATGAGTCTCGGGAAACAGCCCGGAAACCCCTCACTCTGTATATTTGTGTTTGGCAATAAGTTTATTTCGTTGTTCTCCCAGAGCCTGCGGCAGATGTTTCTGCAGTTCTTTCTGAGGGGTAGACATGAGAGAGGAAGGGGAACAGGACATTTCCCCCCACATGCACATGCACCACAGACATGTTCAAAACAGGAAATGGAGATGAGAGAGAATGATTCAGAAAACAGCAGCTTGGACAACACGGCAACAAACAAAACTTATCAGTTTACAAGCTCATGCTTTGCAGCTTTCAACTTGAAGGTTGTTCAAGTGTTTCTTGCAGCAGCTATTAAGATGTTTAAAATGATCGCTTAATGTTTGATTTTCTACTCTATGTCTACTGCTTCTCATTCCGAAAGACAAGAAAGTGAAAACTTTACAGAAACTGCACCGAACCCTACACAGAATTCCAGTCATACTTCAAGAATTAATATCAATATATAATGAATCACATCAACTTTGTTTAATACAGAGTCACAGAACATGCCTGCTGAGTCAAACAGACGGAGCACTTTCTATCTGTCACAGGAGAGAAACCTTCCTGCGTTCTCTCACGCACACACATCCTACACTTCTCCCAGGCAGTTCAGAACCAGTTCCTCTGGGATTGCAGGAGAAACTGGTTAAGCCGGCCGGGCAGAGACAGAAAAGTTCTGGCCTGCAGGCAGAAACTGCATGTCCTTAACAAGGAAACTGGGATTCAGGGGATTGTTTCCAATGGGAAGACTGTGTGACATGCGCTTGCGTGAGGTGTGAGAACAACGGCTGGAAAAACACGCCAGAACATGCAATTCCAGATCTTAAATGGACGGATTCATGATGTGTTATGCTATTTGTCACGCTGGATTAAAAGTCAGCTCTTACTAGCAGAAATTGCAGTTAATCTAATGCCAATTAAATTATAAAGTTTAGTAACGTTAATATGATGCATGATGACATCTAACATTGAGCCATATTTTGAATCAATTTGATTCATTAATTGTTAAAAAAGAAAAGGCAATTTTCACCATAGATAAATAATAATACAAGTATAATAATAATAATAGAGTAATAAAAATAAAAGTGCATATTGTATAATATCTATATCTATCTATCTATATATAATATATATATATAAAAACTGTGTGACACCCTAAAAGTAATGTTTATTTAATTTCAGAAATGGGAAATTTTCCCATGTCCAACTTGACCCAGGAACCTTTTAAACATTCTTAATGCAAATATTCACCCTACATTTTCATGCAAAAATTGCTCCTAGGGGACATTTGGGATGAACTCCCCTCGAGCTAGATATTTGCATATGCAGTCTGTACAAACACATAAAGTCTCTTCATCAAGACATGATCTGGAAAGCAAACAGTTTCAATGGTTTTGGTTAGATTGTGTTGGGACAGTTCTATGTAAACCTTCACAAAGTATCACGAAGGACCCTTGGTAAATGAATACTGGCTCATGCACAAAGAAGTTTGGGCACATGAAGTCCGTGACCTGGGCAGGGTGCTCAGGGTTTTTGGCAGATTTCAGACACAGGTGGATCTGATGGGGCACTTAATCTGTGAAAACTCAAAACACATGGCGACCATGGATAAATACTGTCTGATAAATGTTATTAATAGGCAATCACATGACGCGCTATAACCGGTGATATATGACAGTCTAGACATATTGTAAACAGAAGACTCACATGCTGGAGCCACAAAATGAAATATAGGACATGACAGGTATATACTCGATCACAGACAGTGGTACTACACAAGCACTAATACACTTAGAGAAATGTTGAATTAAATTGTGTGGTAATTACTGGCTGAGCTTTAAAACGTCATCCAGGAATAAGGTCAAAGTGATCATTTTAAAGCGTCATGGCAATACAGCACATTCCATTCTGTCGCTAGATGCAACGCTCCATAAAGTTCAATGCACTGGGGATTGTTGACGTCAGACATGTGAAAAGGTTTTAATGCTAAAGAAACGTATGCATATGAGATGCCTCTTTATACATGCAAAGGTTTATGAGGTTGATAAAGGTCACAGGTTAAGACAGACTCTACGCTCATACGCCATTAATGGACCATTCCTCTTTATCTCATTTACATGTCTGTTCACGTAATCCCCCCAATCTCATTTGAATAAGAAAGCAAACATTAGATGCCTGAAATCCCAGTGTTTGTTCACATGTTTGCATACATGCTGGCTTTTAAAGCTCTCTTGTACTCGAGGCCATCGTATGCCCACTCAGTCTGTGGGCGATGTTGACGGACAGTATAGTTGAGTGTTTATAAAAAGATTACACAGGACCAAAGGGACTAACTGGCAATATCACATATAACTAAAGCATTTGACAAGTCAGAGTATAAATATAAAGATCAGTCAATCTTTACAAGATGACTAGATTTCTCACGACTGGTGGAAAACACCAAGGACAGATTTCAGAAATGCTGACTTGAATTAGTCATCACTTCTTTTTGATTTGCTCATCTTTGTTTGCGATGAAGATGTCTTCATTTGTTAACACATCAATGACAATATGATATTACTCAATACACAAAAAATGCAATGAATTTTCTTTTTTTTTAAGTCAAAGCACTAGATTTGTATCTCATTTCATTTGCATTAATGGAATTAGTTTTCCACAAGCAACTCCAAAAGATTAAAAACTACAAGCTTAATTACACAACTGAAGAAAAACATCACTGTTCTTGTTCTATATTGCTCTCCAAAAATCCTGAAAAGGTATCTCTCAACTGGGACGCTTATATTATTAAATGATAGTTCAACATTTCTAACAGCAGAACTTTTCCAATTGTGTTAATAGTACAAAGGTGAGGACTGGCAGTACAAAAGAACAGTCCATAGGAAGACTGCCAAGTGCATGGAGAACAAAAACAGAGTAAATTAGGGATGGGGTGGGTGGAAGCTGCGAGAACGAAAGAACTGCACATTTTCAATAGTGACGCAACATGTGTTCTACGCTCAACAGTGACCATATTAGTGCAGGGGAGGGGCTTTGTTACAAAACAGGAAGCAGGGGGTCCTCTAGTGGAAATACCACATGACTTCCAGTACCATCTCCAAATATCTCTCTTCCATTCCCCTCCCTTTCAGCCCTCTTGTTTTTCTCTCTTCTGTGGGGCAGAATTTATTGATCAGTAAAACATGAAGCCAGCAAGAGTAACACGAGTTCTCTTTCAATCTCCATGCTAACAAACAGTATAATCCGATTACTGCATGTGAGTGAAAAACTTCAGCAAGCTTATGCAATCACATAAGACACGTTCTGGTAAAAGAAACGCAGTGCAAGAGCTTGGTGTAACATTGCTGTTTACATGCACTTTATTATTATATTATAACAGGCTAAGCTAAAACTTATTTTTTGCCATGATGTATGTCTATGATGTTTATTTTAGGTTTTTGGACATTAACACACGTATGCATTTATAATTTCTCCACATTTAGGATTAACATATACTCATCAAAATAAGAAAATAAAACAAAGGGAACTACTGGAATTATATTAGAACAATAATAATATATTCTCACCCTAAGATGCTTTTAAAGAATTTAAAGGAGCCTCTAAGCTGTTCTCTTATTGGCCGTTTTTTCCTTATTATTCAGTCAAGGTTATACATTTCTAATAAATGTTCGACATTTTTATAAATGAAATCTATGCCTTGTGTCGAAAAAACTACTTTCAGACATTTAGGCAGACACCTTCAGATCAATCTTTTTTAAATAATGGGAAACATTTAAGTTGAGCGGTAATGTTTCCTTTTTCTTGTGCAGAAGAAGAGAAATAACTCAGAGGGCTTAGTATTGGAACCAGGCCCAAGATTGTAACCAAAGTAGAAACATCTTGGTTGAATTCAGGTCATTTGAACAAGTAAAAAAGTGAGCCTTAAGATCAAATCAAATTATAGTGTGTTTGTGGGCTTCAAGTTATAAGGTTTGGACAAGTGACAATACTGAAGGACCTGGCACACACTGTGGTGAAGTGACGTGTTGCCATGTATGGTGTTCCATTTAACCCATCCCAGTGTACACACACAGTAAGTGAACACACACACACACACACACACACACACACACACACACACACACACACACACACACACACACACACACACACACACACACACACACACACACACACACACACACACACACACACACTGTGAACACACACACACAGTGAACACACACACACTGTGAACACACACACACAGTGAACACACACACACTGTGAACACACACACACTGTGAACACACACACACAGTGAACACACACACACTGTGAACACACACACACTGTGAACACACACACACTGTGAACACACACACACTGTGAACACACACACACTGTGAACACACACACACACACACACACACACACACACACACACACACACACACACACACACACACACACACACACACACACACACACACACACACACACTGTGAACACACACACACAGTGAACACACACACACAGTGAACACACACACACTGTGAACACACACACACTGTGAACACACACACACTGTGAACACACACACACAGTGAACACACACACACTGTGAACACACACACACGAGGAGCAGTGAGCAGCCATGCTGTGGTGCCCGGGGAGCAGTGGGGGGGTCGGTGCCTTGCTCAAGAGTCTCACCTCAGTCGTGGTATTACCGCTGGTACCGAGTCTTAAACCAGCAACCTTCGGATCACAAGTCCAAGACTCGAACCACCAGGCCACAACTGTTGGTTTTGACTTGTGCTCAGGAGATCCTGAAATATTATTACAATGTTGCCATTAAAGTGCTTTATACTAGTATCTTTATATTTGTGTGATGTCAATGTCAATGTCATCTTTATTTCTATAGCACTCTAGACGAAATACATTGCATCAAAGCAGCTTAACAATAATTAGTAACAGTGTGTCATAATGCTTAATGTTAGTTAAAGGCAATATATTGTTGAATTCTGGGATGTTATCTCGGTTTAGTTTAATGGTGTCTGTGCATTAATCTTTAATATATATTGATGTCTTCTTTGTTTACTTAAAAAGTGTCTGTGTGTTCAAATTCAATCAAATCA
Organism: Triplophysa yarkandensis; assembly: GCA_033220385.1. Lineage (NCBI taxonomy): Eukaryota > Metazoa > Chordata > Actinopteri > Cypriniformes > Nemacheilidae > Triplophysa > Triplophysa yarkandensis. The sequence goes on from CM065678.1 coordinate 1,079,654, forward strand.
ACGATATCGTTGTAAATGAGATGACCCCAACTAAGCAAGCCAGAGGAGACAAGGAAACCAAAACTCCAACGGTGACAGAAATGGAGAACAAAACCTTGGGAGAAACCAGACTCAGTTGGGGCCCAGTTCTCCTCTGACCAGACGAATCCAGCAGTTCAGGTCCAGACTGTAACAGAATGAAGAAGACACATCTGTGTGCTGTGGTCGTATCCTGATGATCGTCACAGACGAGGTCTTCACAGGGGATTGGTATCCGTGGTGTTCTTGTATTGGAATAGATCAGATAGAACCTTCTGATTAAGTAATAAAGTTGTAATAATGTGTAAATAAGTTACACTTATATACTTTTTTTTCCCATGTATTTGTCGTCCAAATTAGACATAAGAAGCAATGATAATTTTTGTATCTAAAAAAACTCTTGAAAAAAACTAGTTGGGCCTTTCTGTGAAAATGTAAATCTTGCAATAAAAAACTTGATGTTTAACCAAAGGTTTTGTATATTTGTAGCACAGATGACAACATTTGGTGGTTCAGAAACCCATGTTATGTCTCTTTTTAAGATTTTATAGCGTTAGTTTTATTTTTAATGCAGGATTTTCCATAGTCAAGTAATTATAGTCAAGTAATTAGTCTCCCAAAATCAGTGTCCTTCTGGTCACATCCATAACACAGATTTATTTACCTTTTTTAAAATAGACTTTTTCTGATGTTTAAACACTACCAACAATGGTTTTGTAACCTAAAAAAGTTGGTTGACATTACTGGTCACATTTATATTCTAAGAGTGTTTTTATAACGCGTCCATAACTCTGGAATTACACAGCTGACAATATAGTGAATAAAACGCTAAACATTTAGGATTCTCTTATATAAGATTACATATATCACAGAGGAACCCGATCACATGACAAAGAAAACTGATCCTGATTGGTGCTCTTGTGTGCCTACCAAATGCTGATTGGCTCACATTGAGAACCTTGTAGAACCAAATTATAATAACATTTTTATCAAGAACCTTTTTGTTTTCTTTTAAAAGTCCCAACAAGCAGAGGTGTGAAAAGCAAACATGGCATAATAAGTAATAATAAGTTTTCCAAGAATTATAATGTGTGAACCTGTTATTCTAAATCAATGAAATGCCACAGGGACTGCCCTCTCTACTAACCACGCGTTCTCCCACACCCCACGCTCAGTGGGTAAAGGGGGAAACCGGTCTACTTCTTCCTTCTGGATGGAGGTTTAAAACACTTGCACATTGGGGTGTCAACACCTCTTTGAGTACACGTAGTTTCTATTACTCATGCACTCAATATCATCTCTGTAGTCATCTATTGCCCCCCAGTTCAGCTTGGACATTTTGAAGAGGAACTGGTTGTTCTCCTGTCATCTTTTCCGGAGGATGGGACGCCTCTTGTGATCCTTGGAGACTTCAACATCCACCTAGAGAAACACTCAGCTACTGCCCTACACAACCTCACTGCATCGTTTTACCTCAGGCGCATGCCCACGTCGTCGATCCACAAGTCCGGAAACACACTCGATCTTGTGTACACACGCTACTGCTCCACGTATCACAGTCAGGTAACACCATTGCACTCATCCGATCATTTTCTCGACACACTTCATCTCGACGTGACAACATCCGACACTTCTAATGTCTCTTCTCTCTTTTTTCTCTGCCGATGTCATCCCCACCCATCTCCTTCAAGACATCTCTCCATCGGTCGTCCCTGCATTTACCCACATCCTCAACTCATCGCTCAACTCTGGCACATTTCCTACTGCTTTCAAAGAAGCCCGGATCACCCCGCTGTTGAAGAAACCCTCGCTGAATTCTGCACTTCTAGAGAACTACAGACCAGTTTCTCTCCTGCCCTTCATCGGAAAAACCCTGGAGCGTGTCGTCTCAGATCAACTCTCGGCCTTCTTTACTCTACACAACCTCTTGGACAGCAACCAGTCAGGCTTCGAGAAAGGTCACTCAACGGAGACGGCGCTGCTCTCAGCTGTTGAAGACATACGACTGGCAAGGGCGGCCTCCATGTCATCCGTTCTAATCCTGCTGGACTTAACCACAGTATTCTCCTTTCGGCTCTTCAGGAAATGGGCATCTATGACTTGGCTCTCCAACGGTTCGAATCCTACTTCTCCTTCAGGGTTTCGTGGGAAGGCGAAGTCTCAGAACCACAACGTCTTGACACCGGTGTACCTCAGGGCTAAGCTCAAACTACATGACCTCACTGGGATCCATCATTCGTAAGCATGGCTTCTCCTACCACTATTATGCGGACGACACGCAAATCCACCAATCATCCCGAAGATCAGACGATTTCCACCCACAGCATCGAGTCTCAGCATGCCTGAGAGACAGTTGCAGCACTTGTTCACCTGTTGTTGTATTTACCGCTTCATTGTCTCCTCGACTCTTTGTAAGTCGCTGTGGATAAAAGCGTCTGCTAAATGTCTAAATGAAATGTGAAAACTAGCAAGCATGACTTTATTTTTACTAATTCAAATACCTTTACAATACTTATGTGTAGCAAAGCTAAACGAACACAAATATGAAATATTCTGCTTGTATGAGGTCCAGAAGAATCATCACATTAATGTTTAATGCCACACAATGACACTGCGCTCACACGTGTTAATATAAAGATTATTCATCTGTGGTGAACATCTATCCTCAGAATCTCTCCATTTACCTCAAACACCGACCTGGAGGTCAGTGTGTCGTGACGTGGCGGGAAGCAGCCGCGATCGGCGTCATGGTAACCACACAAGAATGTTCCGCCCCGCAGCCCGCGCGCTCCAACCGCTGCTTTCAGTTTCGCGCTCTTTCTCTTCCCGCCCACTCAACAGGCAACAGACACGCCCACCCCACAGAGCTCAGCGTCACTATCACAGACACGCCCACCCCACAGAGCTCAGCGTCACTATCACAGACACGCCCACCCCACAGAGCTCAGCGTCACTCTCACAGACACGCCCACCCCACAGAGCTCAGCGTCACTCTCACAGACACGCCCACCCCACAGAGCTCAGCGTCACTCTCACAGACACGCCCACACTCCGCTGCGCACGCGGTGGGCTGACCTTTGACCCTGTGCGTTATTGTTCTGACCTTGTGAATGGAGACAAACGTCACTTATCTGCATGATGTCACAGATAAAACATAACACGACTTTACAACTTTCCACAAAATAAATGAAACAAGTCCACTGCAATGAGAATGTAAACAGACATGGTTTGTGTTGTTTTGTTAACTTTATTAAAGTCACTTTCTTGCCCCATCACTACAGCACATGTGCCCTGGTGAGGAACTCTTGCCCCATCACTACAGCACATGTGCCCTGGTGAGGAACTCTTGCCCCATCACTACAGCACATGTGCCCTGGTGAGGAACTCTTGCCCCATCACTACAGCACATGTGCCCTGGTGAGGAACTCTTGCCCCATCACTACAGCACATGTGCCCTGGTGAGGAACTCTTGCCCCATCACTACAGCACATGTGCCCTGGTGAGGAACTCTTGCCCCATCACTACAGCACATGTGCCCTGGTGAGGAACTCTTGCCCCATCACTACAGCACATGTGCCCTGGTGAGGAACTCTTGCCCCATCACTACAGCACATGTGCCCTGGTGAGGAACTCTTGCCCCATCACTACAGCACATGTGCCCTGGTGAGGAACTCTTGCCCCATCACTACAGCACATGTGCCCTGGTGAGGAACTCTTGCCCCATCACTACAGCACATGTGCCCTGGTGAGGAACTCTTGCTCCAGAACTCTCAGTTCAATATATCATTCTTCATATGCTTCATGCATTCGAGGATATTTAGTCTTTTGTTTGTTCCCTTTTACCTTTTATACCAGTTTTACATAAGCCATGAAGACATTTCCCATAGCTCTTGTAGAAATGTTAAACCAGAGACACTTGTCTCATTTCCTTAAAGAAATCTTTTCCAGATATAAAACCCTACAAAATAACATTCAAGGAACCAAAAACACTTCATCTGGTCAGATTTCATACATATATGAGTCTCACTGTACATTAGAATGTAAATGTCCATATATGAGTCTCACTGTACATTAGAATGTAAATGTCCATATATGAGTCTCACTGTACATTAGAATGTAATGTAAATGTCCATATATGAGTCTCACTGTACATTAGAATGTAAATGTCCATATATGAGTCTCACTGTACATTAGAATGTAATGTAAATGTCCATATATGAGTCTCACTGTACATTAGAATGTAATGTAAATGTCCATATATGAGTCTCACTGTACATTAGAATGTAATGTAAATGTCCATATATGAGTCTCACTGTACATTAGAATGTAAATTTCCATATATGAGTCTCACTGTACATTAGAATGTAATGTAAATGTCCATATATGAGTCTCACTGTACATTAGAATGTAAATGTCCATATATGAGTCTCACTGTACATTAGAATGTAATGTAAATGTCCATATATGAGTCTCACTGTACATTAGAATGTAATGTAAATGTCCATATATGAGTCTCACTGTACATTAGAATGTAAATGTCCATATATGAGTCTCACTGTACATTAGAATGTAAATGTCCATATATGAGTCTCACTGTACATTAGAATGTAATGTAAATGTCCATATATGAGTCTCACTGTACATTAGAATGTAATGTAAATGTCCATATATGAGTCTCACTGTACATTAGAATGTAATGTAAATGTCCATATATGAGTCTCACTGTACATTAGAATGTAAATGTCCATATATGAGTCTCACTGTTCATTAGAATGTAATGTAAATGTCCATATATGAGTCTCACTGTACATTAGAATGTAAATGTCCATATATGAGTCTCACTGTACATTAGAATGTAAATGTCCATATATGAGTCTCACTGTACATTAGAATGTAAATGTCCATATATGAGTCTCACTGTACATTAGAATGTAATGTAAATGTCCATATATGAGTCTCACTGTACATTAGAATGTAATGTAAATGTCCATATATGAGTCTCACTGTACATTAGAATGTAATGTAAATGTCCATACATGAGTCTCACTGTACATTAGAATGTAATGTAAATGTCCATATATGAGTCTCACTGTACATTAGAATGTAAATTTCCATATATGAGTCTCACTGTACATTAGAATGTAATGTAAATGTCCATATATGAGTCTCACTGTACATTAGAATGTAAATGTCCATATATGAGTCTCACTGTACATTAGAGTGTAATGTAAATTTCCATATATGAGTCTCACTGTACATTAGAATGTAATGTAAATGTCCATATATGAGTCTCACTGTACATTAGAATGTAATGTAAATGTCCATATATGAGTCTCACTGTACATTAGAATGTAAATTTCCATATATGAGTCTCACTGTACATTAGAATGTAATGTAAATGTCCTTATATGAGTCTCACTGTACATTAGAATGTAAATGTCCATATATGAGTCTCACTGTACATTAGAATGTAATGTAAATGTCCATATATGAGTCTCACTGTACATTAGAATGTAAATTTCCATATATGAGTCTCACTGTACATTAGAATGTAATGTAAATGTCCATATATGAGTCTCACTGTACATTAGAATGTAAATGTCCATATATGAGTCTCACTGTACATTAGAATGTAATGTAAATGTCCATATATGAGTCTCACTGTACATTAGAATGTAATGTAAATGTCCATATATGAGTCTCACTGTACATTAGAATGTAAATGTCCATATATGAGTCTCACTGTACATTAGAATGTAAATGTCCATATATGAGTCTCACTGTACATTAGAATGTAATGTAAATGTCCATATATGAGTCTCACTGTACATTAGAATGTAATGTAAATGTCCATATATGAGTCTCACTGTACATTAGAATGTAATGTAAATGTCCATATATGAGTCTCACTGTACATTAGAATGTAATGTAAATGTCCATATATGAGTCTCACTGTACATTAGAATGTAATGTAAATGTCCATATATGAGTCTCACTGTACATTAGAATGTAAATTTCCATATATGAGTCTCACTGTACATTAGAATGTAATGTAAATGTCCATATATGAGTCTCACTGTACATTAGAATGTAAATGTCCATATATGAGTCTCACTGTACATTAGAGTGTAATGTAAATTTCCATATATGAGTCTCACTGTACATTAGAATGTAATGTAAATGTCCATATATGAGTCTCACTGTACATTAGAATGTAATGTAAATGTCCATATATGAGTCTCACTGTACATTAGAATGTAAATTTCCATATATGAGTCTCACTGTACATTAGAATGTAATGTAAATGTCCATATATGAGTCTCACTGTACATTAGAATGTAAATGTCCATATATGAGTCTCACTGTACATTAGAATGTAATGTAAATGTCCATATATGAGTCTCACTGTACATTAGAATGTAATGTAAATGTCCATATATGAGTCTCACTGTACATTAGAATGTAAATGTCCATATATGAGTCTCACTGTACATTAGAATGTAAATGTCCATATATGAGTCTCACTGTACATTAGAATGTAATGTAAATGTCCATATATGAGTCTCACTGTAAATTAGAATGTAAATGTCCATATATGAGTCTCACTGTACATTAGAATGTAAATGTCCATATATGAGTCTCACTGTACATTAGAATGTAATGTAAATGGGCATATATGAGTCTCACTGTACATTAGAATGTAAATGTAAATGTCCATATATGAGTCTCACTGTACATTAGAATGTAATGTAAATGTCCATATATGAGTCTCACTGTACATTAGAATGTAATGTAAATGTCCATATATGAGTCTCACTGTACATTAGAATGTAATGTAAATGTCCATATATGAGTCTCACTGTACATTAGAATGTAATGTAAATGTCCATATATGAGTCTCACTGTACATTAGAATGTAATGTAAATGTCCATATATGAGTCTCACTGTACATTAGAATGTAATGTAAATGGGCATATATGAGTCTCACTGTACATTAGAATGTAAATGTAAATGTCCATATATGAGTCTCACTGTACATTAGAATGTAATGTAAATGTCCATATATGAGTCTCACTGTACATTAGAATGTAATGTAAATGTCCATATATGAGTCTCACTGTACATTAGAATGTAAATGTCCATATATGAGTCTCACTGTACATTAGAATGTAAATGTCCATATATGAGTCTCACTGTACATTAGAATGTAAATGTCCATATATGAGTCTCACTGTACATTAGAATGTAATGTAAATGTCCATATATGAGTCTCACTGTACATTAGAATGTAAATGTAAATGTCCATATATGAGTCTCACTGTACATTAGAATGTAAATGTCCATATATGAGTCTCACTGTACATTAGAATGTAAATGTAAATGTCCATATATGAGTCTCACTGTACATTAGAATGTAATGTAAATGTCCATATATGAGTCTCACTGTACATTAGAATGTAAATGTAAATGTCCATATATGAGTCTCACTGTACATTAGAATGTAAATGTAAATGTCCATATATGAGTCTCACTGTACATTAGAATGTAATGTAAATGTCCTTATATGAGTCTCACTGTACATTAGAATGTAATGTAAATGTCCATATATTAGTGTGAACAGTATAGCTTCTCCTCCACACATTTTCCTTCTCAGCACAATATCGATAAAACACAAGAAGAGCTGTTTCTATAGTAACAACTCCAGTCTGTCATCTCTTTTATTAAAGGGGTACACAGAGCCATTATCACTGCAGCTTAGTGAGCTGCACAATTATTACATTGATTAAAACCCATTCATCTCCAATGACCAATGGAGTCACATGACAGAATCGAGAGGATGAGACCCAGATATCAAGGTCCCAATTATTATCGTAATCTTTTATCATTGACATAATCACAAGAGGCGGGACTGTGTTCTTTGTTTTAATATTACAATTATTTTGGATTCGCACATTTACTGCTTCAGAATTTTGATGGCAGGATTTGTATCAAGGATTTGTCTTAGAACCTGTAGAGTCTTAGGACAGCTCCAGAGCGGCCTTCTTCCTCTGAACCCCCAAAGCCCCGGGGTAACATCCACCCTCTTACTTCATCATGACACACACACACCACCCGGGAGATCTGTTCTTATGAGGTCAGCAAGCCCGCTCTGATGTCATCACTTTATGTGCATGCTTGGCCCGCAGTGTTGTTCGAGTATGACTCACCTCTGGGACCCAACTTTTACACTCCTAAACAAACGAATACATGAGGAAGACAATGACATGACAAATGAATATTTATGTTTTAAAAATGAAAGTCTTATTTAAAAAATTAAACCAAGATCCAAAGCTGCTGAAGCTTCTTCTATGTAGCAATAATGCAATATTGTTTGATTCTTGCTGCATGTTTGTCATTTGTGAGTCATTTAAATGAAAGTGCAAAGTAATGTAATGATAATAAAGTTCCTGTATTCCTTTATTTAGAATAATGATCAAAATCATGCATACAACAGTGGACAGTGGAAGACTTTATCATGAGCGAGAATCAACTGGGTACTGTAAGCTTATTTCTAGCTGACAACAAGATGTGAATCTCAGATTGTTCTGATCATTAAGTTAATACCAAAAAGATGAACTTCATTTATTCCACACAGTGAGTGTTGGTCTGCCCGCACTGCTCTTTTGCTCACTGAATCATCACCATCTGCCTCTGAAAAGACGTCAATGAGAGACAAAAACTTCTTTCAGCAGTAATTTACTCGTGATTCATCAACGGCACTGTTTTATCTAGTACACCTGCTGTGATACACTGACTTTATATTTCCACCTTGCAAAGCTCTGATCGCTCTTTCTGGTTCAAGCAGCTTGCTTTCATGTCTGATAAGTGTCCATAAAAACACAATTGAGATGTTATCAATTTCAGAGTATAGAACACAAATAAAGGCACATGAGTCTTGTTTCATAGATGTAATGTTGTTGGAAAATCACATTTATAGCTCAACTAATGTCAAAAATTGTATTTTTGATCTACTGACACATAACTATGAATCTTCTGAGATGAGAAACTTTATAGAAACATGTGGCTCTTAAGACAGAAGCCCATATATATAATCTTTATCTCAACCAGTAACCTGACCTTTGTTTAAGATGGAAAATGAGAAACAACAGGAATGCAGATGAAGAAAAGAATGGATGCATGTACTCTACTCGACTTAAACCATTGTGATTTGGCAGGTGTTCTGAATAAGCCAGAAGAACAATAAAAGATGAAAAAAGGATCAGTTAGTCTGCAGGGAGAGGACAATGGATAATCTACCCGCCCAAACGTCCAAATATGGCACCTTTCACAGAGATAAACCACTATGAACATGTCAACAGTGAAGTGTTCAGAAACACAGCTGTAGATACGGAGCAGTGAGTCAGAGGGTTTAGACTGTGTTAACGGGTGTCTGATGTTATTTCATCTCTTATTTTCACTTACACTCTTAAGATCTCATTGTCAAGGGTTAACCATGTGAATATCATTGTATTGAGAAAACAGGGACGTCTGAGGAGCTGATCTAAAATAAGATCATATTTTACAAATAAACGCATATTCTTGAACTGTAGAATTTTACTGTTTTGTTATTTATTATGGAAAATGCAAAAATACAGAAATAACTGCAAAATGTTCAAAATGGCTGTAAAAAAACTTCAAAGCTTTTCACTTACTGTTAACTTGCATTCCAGATTCCAGAAATTATTTAACAGTTCTCTACACAGTAATTTTGCAATACAGTAAAAAATATTAAATTTACCAAAAAAAAGCAGAATAAAGATATATGATTTTACGTTATTTCACTGGCATGCTAGCTGCAGGAATATTACTCTTTTAACTGGATTTTTACATGGTATTTTTGTTTTATAGTAAAATGTATACAATTATAGACTTAAAACGTTGGATATATGTGGGAATGCTGTTATTTCAGTGTAATTTTTGGTACCTCAGCTAACGGAATATTACCATTATTTACATAATTGCTTTTACATTTACATTTTATATTTACATTTAGTCATTTACTAGACGCTTTTATCCAAAGCGACTTACAATAGTCGAGGAGACAATGAAGCGGTAAATAGCCGATACAACAATAGGTGAACAAGTGCTACAACAATGTTACCGAGTTACACAGAGAGAGAAGTTACAAAAGAATTTTTTATTTTTTATTTTTTTTGATAGAGTGAGTAGTTAGAAAAGAAGTGAGTTAGTGAGTTATGTGTAGCCGGAAAAGATGAGTTTTTAGGTGTTTTTTGAAGATAGAGACCGAGTCCACCAAACGTGAAGCAAGAGGCAGATCGTTCCACCATCGAGGAACTGAAGCAGAGAACGTTCCAGAGAGAGAGAGAGAGAGAGAGAGAGAGAGAGAGAGAGAGAGAGAGAGAGAGAGAGAGAGAGAGAGATTTCTTACCCTTTTGAGATAGTACCACAAGTCTCAGCTCATTTGCGGAGCGCAGAGATCTTGAGGGTCTATATCTTTGCATTAGTGAGTTAAGGTAAGTGGGTGCTGAACCGGTGGTGGTCTTGTAGGCAATGAGAAGACATTTAAATTCAATGCGAGCTGCTACAGGAAGCCAATGTAGTTTAATGAAGAGAGGTGTTACATGGGTCCTTTTTGGTTCCTTGAACACCACTCTTGCCGCTGCATTCTGAATCATCTGCAGAGGTTTAGTTGTGCACATCGGGAGTCCAGCAAGCAGCGCATTGCAGTAGTCCAGCCTGGACAGGACCAGAGCCTGAACCAGGATTGGTGTGGAGTGTTCTGTGAGAAACTGTCTGATCTTCCTGATGTTGTAAAGCATGAATCTGCAGGATCTGGCAGTCGCAGCAACATGATCTGTGAAGTTGAGCTGACCATCGATGATTACTCCCAAGTTTCTCGCAGACCTGGAGGGCACAATGGTTGATGCTCCTGGTTGGATCGAGAGATCGTGACGAGTTAATGTGCAAAACTGAAATTTCTGTGACTCAAACTTTTAAAAGCAGTGATATCCAGATTTACTCTTGACATGAGTGGTGTCCTTTAAATAGGCTGCCAAGATTCTAGGAAAAAGTGAAAAGGTCACCTGCTAGATGTTCAGTAGATGCATATAGGAGAAAGCAGGGTGCTTCTCCAACATGACTTGACCAACACGAGAAATAGCACACTGCATAAAGAATAACTTTAATCATACATAACATATTCATTTTTAAAAAGCATAGTTTATAGGATAGCTACACACTTTCAAACATGTAATTCTTTTTTTCCTTTGCAGAACATAAAAGGATATACTTTGTAGAGTTTTGTAACCAAATAGATTTTGGAGTTCCATTGAAGTGCAAAAACACATTTTATAAAGAATATTTATAGAGATCTGCAGTGGAGCAATATTTCATTGCTGGTTCATTTGAACAAAAAACATAAAAGACTGCATAAATGTAAAGGGCAAAAAGAGACTCTAGGTGTGTGAAGGTTTCTTCTTCAAAGAAGCATGGTGGGTTTGTATTGCCTTTCAGCTGTGTGGGTGCAGAAAGGGGGTTTGAGTGTAGGGTTAGTGTGCATGCTAGTGGCATTGTGTGAGTGTGTCACACTGGTTTGTTGAGTCATCATGGAGACCGCAGCTATGGAGATGAGCATGCAAGCTGAACAGTGCATTGTTTTTACACGGTTACTGTACACATAAAGCCTTCCCACTGACGCCCTCTATTCACACTCACACACACACACACACACACACACACACACACACACACACACACACACACACACACACACACACACACACACACACACACACACACACACACACACACACACACACACACACACACACACACACACACATCTGCCCACATGCCCTCTGTCTATCTCTCTTTCTGTAATACTCTTGCTTTACAACCCGTCCTGCATGATTGCTGTGGATCTGTTCTGTACAACATGAAAATATATGATATGTCTTGCAAATGTCATTGGTAGGTATTTGCCATATATCTACATACATTTGAATTCTCAAATGAGCTACAGGAAGAATTAAACAGCATGAGATCCTGAACATTTTATAGTTTTTTTACAGTTTATATATGTGTATGTGAATGTAAACAGTTAAAAAGCTCAAAGTCTAAAGCAAAAGCTCTCATTCAGTCATTCAGTCGGTCAGCCAGTTCATAGGGTCACTCGTTTAAGTCTCTCACAACATCAGACGTTTATTTGACCGTCATTAGTGGACTTCTCGCCCTCTTGCCCCCTGCAGGTCATTCAGCTGCAGAAGTGTGAAGTGTCTTCTCCCACGGTGCAGGACACCACATACCATCATTACAGAAAATATACCCCCCCATTTACAAAACATTATTTACATAGGTCTGGAGTCATTATAATTAATATCTCAGGAACTTTAATAATATGTTGCTCATATAATTAATTTGTTACAGAACACAAAAGAAGATATTTTGAAGAAACTATTCCAAAAATGTTGAAATGACAAGATTACAAGTAAATAAACAATGAAAGATTTTTAATGTGTGTGTGTGAACTATCCCTTTAAAGAAGTCTTTGTGATACATGTATCTCACTGAGGAAATGTACTATTACCAACTTGTTAAGAAACGCTGTCGAAAAGACTTTAAGACTTCAGTCCGTCTGATCAGGTGAGACTTCAATAAAAACTCTCACAAGTGAAGAGATGGGCACACAGGCTCAGATGATTTATGTTTTAACACAACCACACACAGACTGTACCTTTTGACACTTTCATCCATTACAATTGGTCTAAAGTTAGAAAGGATTTAATATTGCTCCTGGATTCCTGCTGTCGGGCTGCTAATGGAGCGCTTGAATGAGCCACTTAATGCTTGCTCGTGGGTTTAACTATTGGAAGTGACGAGGAAAGTTAATAGATTTATTAGGATCTATCAAGGATGCTATCAAGGCGTTTTGGTTATGTGTTGATAAATTGCGTGTTTTAACTTAATGTCACAATCTAAAAGATAAATTACACAAACGAGTTTGTGATACGATTACATGGCTTGCTGGGTGGCATGGTGTGCTGTTTTTGGTAAGATGAACACTAATATGACTATTGGTAATAGGAATTAACAAAAGCAAAGCATTATTATCCATACCTCACTTTGTGTTTGATCATATGGACTGCTTTCATGATTTTAGTCAAGTGTGATCGACATGGAAATAAAACTAAGAAAAAAACTCAAATCTCAAGTATGTACAAGTTTTAAAGCAGGTTTTGCATGCTTTATTTAGGACATGACATGACATATTCTGTGCTAGTAATAGTAACCATAGTACACAAATGCTGTATAGTGCCGACTGCTACACAAAGACAGCAATTGAATTAGAAAACAACAGAACGCACACAAGGATAGTCCTGATGCTTGTATAAGAGGAGAAGCAGTCGGTGTAGTCCTTTATCTTCCTCCACAGGGATTTTCATCGCTGAAGAGAACGTTCTTCTCATTACACAGTTCACACCTTAACAAACGTGTCTTGTCGGTCTTAGCACCAGCCTGGGCTCAGATGAAGTGTATTGGTGAGAGATTAAGGTGGCGGTAGGCGTGTGTGGAGAGGTGTTAGATCCATCAGTCTGTCTGTGGGGGAAGAAGCTGACTCAGTATGGATCCAGACCCCCGGGGTTCTGACACCACCACTGCAGGTCATGAGAGACTCTCTGGACTGGAGAAGAGATTGATTTAGGGTGATCTGCACATTACTATCCAATTCATCCGGATTGAACTCTGTTCTGACACTTACAGGATATTAGATTAGATTAGATTAGATTCAACTTTATTGTCATTGCACATGTAGGATACAAGGCAACCAAATGCAGTTAGATTCTAACCAGAAGTGCAATAAGCAGTCAATACAGGATATATATGTAATATATACAATAATTATACAGAATATATGAATATAGATAAGTATTATGGACAGATTTACAGGTTAATCTGCAGGGAAAAGGAGAAAGGACAAAGCAAGACTGCAAGAGATATTACAATAAATCTCTCTGACTCATATTTTAATTTCCTAGCATAGTGCCTCCATTTTGGCATATATTTTGGATATACTTAACTGATTTAAAGAGTAATAATTCTTACACAGACAGAGATGAGTGAGAGAGAGAGGTGACGCGTTCAGTTAGAGGTGCGAGAATGTTTGTCCACCTTAGAACAGACACAGCTGAGAGACTGCGAGTTTATGAGGCCGTTTCTGCTGTATATGATGATGAAAACAGAACCACTGACCCGAACACTCCACATGAACTCTTTAAACCGTGACTACGGGAACCAGTTCCTTCTAGATTTACATCTGATTTACATGCCTTCTGGTGATAACAGGAGGAGGAAGATTCTGCCAGTCGTGAGACATCTCAGTGTTACTCATTGACCTAGAGTCATTTCATACAAAACCTTTTATTCATTAACAATCAATAGAAACTATGTTTTAAACAGTATGTCTTCTTTTTTCTACTCAATTCTGCACATAAAATATGAAAGGGGGCAGTTGTCAAAGTCTGTGGTTTAATACTCAGCAGGGATTGTAGAACTCTCCTCCAGCTTTAATATCACCACTCCAGTGAATCCCTTGAGTTAGACACCATTCAACCCAAGAGCATGACTGACCAGTGCTCCAAGTGTGTGTGTGTGTGTGTGTGTGTGTGTGTGTGTGTGTGTGTGTGTGTGTGTGTGTGTGTGTGTGTGTGTGTGTGTGTGTGTGTGTGTGTGTGTGTGTGTGTGTGTGTGTGTGTGTGTGTGTGTGCGCACTTGGATGGGTTAATTGCTGTTCACAAATTCTAAGTATAGGGCACCATACCTGACAACATGTCACCTCACTTTCACTTTAAATTCTCTAAACTTTTTTTATTTATTTATATACAATGTATTGCTCACAGACTTTAATTGCAATTGTACTGCTGTACTACTCATCGTTTTGTAGTTTTAAATATTTCTTCTACTAAACACTAAAGAGGATATTTTGAAGAAAGTTAGTATCAGAACAGCAGTCACTTCTATTAAATGGACATAATCACAATCCCAGCCTTACTTTTCACACACACACGCACGCACGCACGCACGCACGCACGCACGCACGCACGCACACACACACACACACACACACACACACACACACACACACATTAAAGCAGATGTGATCCCACCCAGTGTGATTGTGATTATTCTCAGATTGAACCAGACATGATGACAGTGTAGTATTGTTCACTTTTGTCGGTTCATCGGATCGGTTTATTCCCCAAAAAAATTCCAGACTGAGGTCTCTGAAGTGTCTCTCGGTCCCCAATCATACAAATTCCCAAACTGGATTTGTTTAATTTCCAGCATTGGATCTTTACAGTTTTGCCACACGCCACATTCCGTTCATTCCTTCCGTTCATATTTCACAGAAAACATATCTGCTTTACAGAATCACATATTTTCGGGGGGAGGATACGGCATTCCCAAACTATTAGTCTGCATTTCCAGAAATAACAATAATCAGTGTGTATGCAACAGGAGATAGTTAGAGAAGAGTGTTCAGTTGTTAACAAGCGACTGAAACAGATCGTTCTGTACATGTCAAGTGTTATGATGAGGAATATAAGAAATGTTCTCGGAGCTTCTTCAGGCTTTGTTTAACATACACCTTTCTCTGTCTACATGAGATGACCGGTCATGTGAAGAATGCAAAATTCAATGTGTCGATACAAAAATGACCAAACTATTGAATTAAGATCTGTTTACTGGTCCTGAAGAGCGACATAAGTCTGTTATTTCTGTTAATGATTAGACTGTTGCTGATTTAAAAAGTAAAAAACTAGACAAAAAAACACTTACATTGACTACAAGGGCCAAATTGAGGATTTTATATATTTTTACTAGTTATGGTCTTTCTTGGGAACTGATCCCATGACCATAAAGCCAGTTGAGCATTACGATTTGAGGACCAAACATTGATAAATATTTAAAGACTATCACAGTATTACAAAGACCTGCAGTTACCTGCCTGGGCATCCAAGTAAGCAAAGGACGAAAGACCTGGCGTTCCACATCATCCCCATATTACTGAGTCTGCAACTTTTGCTACACTTACATTCTCCTTAACATAAAAGCCACATTTTTAGTTTTTTTTTGTATAGATCATCCAAAGATCTGCACTTTTGCTAAATTTGAGGCAAACACAAATGCTTTTCAATAGACATAAAAAAAACTAAAGCAATATCAATTCTATGTATCTTTTGTTAATCATTGCTTTTTTTTAATTATGTTAATATGACATTTAAATATTGCTTTATGTGATTCATTCGAAAGCCTCTTCAGATGAACAGCTTCATGCAAAAGGTTTCAGTGATATAAAGATGTTTTTTATGATAGAGACATGAAGCTCAGAAGATCACAGCAACAGAGTAACTTATCAAAAGATGACTCGCAGACTGTCAGCAATGAAAGGTCAAACGAGTAATCCCTCTTTCTTTCTCTAGTCAAGAGAGACCTCGCTTAAGGTTAGACCACACACACACACACACACACACACACACACACACACACACACACACACACACACACACACACACACACACACACACACACACACACACACACACACACACACACACACACACACACACACTCACACACACACACACACACACACACACACACACACACACACACACACACACACACACACACACACACACACACACACACACACACACACACACACACACACACACACACACACACACACACACACACACACAAACACACACACACACACACACACACACACACACACACACACACACACACACACACACACACACACACACACACACACACACACACACACACACACACACACACACACACACACACACACACACAAACACACACACACACACACACACACACACACACACACACACACACACACACACACACACACACACACACACACACACACACACACACACACACACACACACGTGGGTTGTTAGTGTAGGAGTGAGAGCACATCTGTGTGAGATCCTGTGATGTAGAAATAAAGCGTGATAACTCCTCTTTTACATGAAAAAAGAGATTTGTTAATCTATTATTATTTAAAATAATCTGTAATATTTAATATATATTATTCAGATGTATCTATGCATTTAAACATGTTTACACATGATGAAATCTTGCATCTCTTGTTTGCGTAATAAAACCTTCATGTTCATGTCCTTCTTGGTTTGGTCCCGGTGTTTCTCTTGTGGTTAGAGTCGCACACAGCTGACAGCTGTCAGGAGGGATTCTGCAATCCTTCTCATATTGACATCTCCCTTCAAAACATCCCAGGCATTTCTCCAAAATAATATTTCCCCTGTACACCCCCCACCGGCCTCCACACGTGGTGTGATGGGAGGGTGTGGATGTGTGACCGATGAAAACACGAACAGCTTTCCAGCTGCGGTGCAACTCCATGAAAACAAGTTCAGCTCATCAAAACATGATGTCATTCTGCTAGACCTTCACAGAAATGATGGGGGGGTGTTGTTTAAGAGCATGTTTTTGGCCTTTGAGGCTGTTTCTCAATACAGCGTGTGATACACAGGATCCGGAGAAATAATGACTAAGCATTCTCTCTCTCTGTCTTCTAGCAAGGAAGTTAATGGCTGGAAAACCAGGCCATGAAGATATTTCTGTGACAATATAATCATGGATTATTACACTACTTTTATCACACACACAAAAATGCCCATGTGCTTTTCAGACCATTCAAAAAGCATCAGACAGTCTGAAAGGAAACCCCAATAAAGAGTTTCAGTTGTTGCCTAAAAAGAGTAGAAATGTATGTTTTATATGTTTGAGGAAGGCCATCCACATCAGAGAGTCTAGACAGGATTCAGCCGTCTGTCCAGTCCAGGCCGCCGGTTTCCTGCTGAGACTCCTGGAAGACAACTTTAAGGAGGTGAGCTGATGTAATGCCAGAGGAATTACCCTCAGTTACTACAGCCTGTCTGCTCTACACAATCCACTAAACCACACAGAAGGTGAGAAAACTGGTCTTGTAGCGCCACCTGCTGCTCTACAAGAGTATTATACAATAAGTTTTCATCATTTACTTGTTGTCTTCTTATTTAAGACTTTCTTCACCAGAACACAAAAAATATATTTTGAAGAATGTTGGGAACTGACAACCATTGCCCTTCATTGATTTTGTTTTTCATTGATTTTTATTTTCAATAGAAGTGAATGGATGCCACTGCTGTTTTGTTACCAATATTCTTGAACGATCTACCTGCAACATTTGTATCATTTGAAGTATGTTTCAAACCCTTAAAGTATCAGTTTACTAAAAAATGAAACATTTCTTCATCACCTTCACATAATTCCAGATACTTTCTTATGCAGAACACAAAAAAACATTTTGAAAAATGTTGGTTACCAAATAAATTTGGCTGCCTTTGTCTTGCATTGTATGAACACATGTGTGTGTGTGTGTGTGTGTGTGTGTGTGTGTGTGTGTGTGTGTGTGTGTGTGTGTGTGTGTGTGTGTGTGTGTGTGTGTGTGTGTGT
Organism: Triplophysa yarkandensis; assembly: GCA_033220385.1. Taxonomy (NCBI): domain Eukaryota; kingdom Metazoa; phylum Chordata; class Actinopteri; order Cypriniformes; family Nemacheilidae; genus Triplophysa; species Triplophysa yarkandensis. The sequence continues at coordinate 1,098,231 of CM065678.1, forward strand.
GTGTGTGTGTGTGTGTGTGTGTGTGTGTGTGTGTGTGTGTGTGTGTGTGTGCGTGTGTGTGTGTGTGTGTTCTATTATGTGGAAAAGAAGGAAAGTTCCAAACTTTTTCCTGGCAGGCTCTTTGTAGAGTTTTGCACTGCCCAAGTCTTTCCTATCTGAATTTGCATGCAGTTTGAGGTTTCTATAGAAACGTATAAATGTATTTTGGCATGAAAAGATCTGAATGTGTGTGACTTCAGATGGTAACAGTTCCTCACACACTTGAGTAACAACACATGTGCATGTACAGCTTACATACATTCAGCATCTGTATAGTCTCTGGTACATCCTGATGCATTTACGACACGTGCAACTAGAAATACTTTGTAAAAAATGTGAGCAAGTGAGGTCAAGGTTTACTTGGCCCTCCTCTGACGTGCACAGGCAAATATCAAAAACATGAATGTGACCAGCGGTCAATGACGTTTCCCTCTCTGCACAACAAACAGTGGCATATGAAGTGTGATAACAGTACAGGAGATGACAGACGTGTGTTAAAAGTGTGTCTGCTCTACAGTACACATGCATTTATGATCTTAGGGATAAAGTTCTTAGACAGAGACACGTAACTTCTTGATAGTCACGTGACTACTGACGTCTTGTCCAATAAGAAGAAGGCCATGGGATTAGAAAGAGCTCTGGGCAGCACCGGCGCATGTTCAGCCAAAAGAACAGGCCTGTTCACTTGTACTGTACACTTGCAGTTGACATTAAAGGGTAGAAAGGATATGGAGAGGTGATAATGATCACACAGATGAGCAGTTCCACTTTTGTGTTAGAATAACTGTACTTTTGATGAAACATCTGTCCATGTGTTCACATCAGACATTTAGAGAAATAAACTTTATCACACATAACTTGCATGCATTGCTGCTGTTTTATTGGGGCTCTGTACAAAAATGTAATTAAAATATAAAAAATATGTAGATTGCAATTCACAGATTTTTTAAAAATTGATATACACTTAAAATAATTTAAAATGACAGAAAGAAGATTTAAATGTTTGGTGTAAAACATGTAATTTTACTTGACAAAGCTGTTATTTCCCAATATTTACTGTGAATTATATCAAAATCAACTTACATTGAATTATTTTAAATCTTTAAGATTATACCTTACTTTAGGATATTACTAAATTGTGAGTACTTAACAAAATAGCTAATAACAAATAAACAATTAAAGCCTAACATTAATTTTATTTTCCATTTCGCTCTAAGACATTCTGCCAGGCCTTGCTCTGATGATGTCATCGCTGCGTCATGAATGTGCGGGTCAGCGTGTACTATAAGAACAAGCTGCTGTTCATAAAGCTCACAGTTTATCAATGCACTACATCTGGATGATTTCTTTTCCAGATGCTTTTCACAAAAAATACGTCCAAGCCAAGTAGTCATGAAACACTTAATCCTGGAACTTAATGATCAGTCTTTCCATTGGTACCAGAATTGAACTGTAATCCAGCAGAAAAATACACATGGATAGACAAATGCAGGAAGATGGCACAAATGGTTGACCTATGGTTGGCATGACATATTTAACTGGAATATTAGACAGTACAATATATGAATAAATGTATACGTTACACTTAACTGTTATACAGAGTGTTGACATCTCCTCCGTACATAAACAGCTATTATATCAGGATTTAGTCTGCGTCACCGAGGCCTGTTACATAAAACTCATATTCATACTGAACACAGATTGGATGCAGAAAGCTTTGTATAGTGGGAGGCTTTTATGACCGATCCTTACATCATCGAGGCTTTCACAGGAAACAGGATGATGCGGGATCACATGTCCTGCTCTCACAGTCAGACGAAGGACTTTTATTAAGAGAAAAACCGCTGCAAGAAAAGAACCTCTAATTGTTCTGAATGCTTTTGGGACTCTAAAGTGAAATGTTTCTGAATGTGTTTGTTTTAAAGTCTGAAATTAGTTTATTAGACAAAATATAATTTAGCAGACACACACATGATTGTTCCTTAACAAAATGTACATTTTATTTAATAAAAAATGTTTTTAAATTGATGACTTTATCGTAGAGTGATACCTTAAGAAGCTGCATGAGAAAATATCAAAAAAATCTTTCTTCAAATTCTGGATAGAATACACTGAAGATGATCAAATATACTATGTTTTAAATCATTTTTGCCAGAATTACCAGAATCCCCTTTATTGTATTTTATTTTATTTTGTAATTTTATTTTATAAATATAAAATATTAAAGTATGACTGCATAAGGGTCCCAAATCTTTTGACGGGTAGAGCAGTGCAGGGTATGTGAGACAATAATTCCTTATTCTCAGAGATCATTGGTGGCATCAGTACCAAACTGAAAACACGGAAAACACATGTACATGGATGAGATCACATTCTCCTCTCCAGTTCAAGATAAACCAGAGATTTCATCCATTTATAAACTCTGTTGTGTCATGTTGGCATGATGTGTGTATACGGGGATTAAACACACACATAAACGAGGGTTTTCTACTGCCTTTCACTCATCTCCATTATGGTGCCAGGAACGTTTGTCCGGAATAATAGCTGGAATGTTTGTCTATGATCATTAAAAGTATGGTTAAAAGAGACAGGCCATTGTACTTTGTTAACTGTTATTAAAAAGGCTGTTGGTGTGCTCAGAATAAGGTTATCAGCATGATGAGATGTTGACGTCAGCGCATGATAGTGATTTTGTCATCACTTTGATTTATACATCAAAAAATCATTCTTTATTTGGTTATGTATAGGTGATATACTGGGGGAAATTGCAACAATTAGAATAAACTATATACAATGATATTCATACTGCACATGTTAACTTTAGCCATTTCTTTCTTCAAATCAATTTTTACAATAAAAAGTATTCGATGTTCATCATTTTTTTCATATGGTCTCAACAAGATGCCCAAACCAGGGCCTGTGGGCAAAAGTTGGCCCATGGTGACCTTTAATTTCCCCGCCATACCATTTCAAGGGAGGACAGGAAGGATAGAGGGGGATGACTGCGATCATTTCTAATTTATCATAACATTTTTAGTTTTATTGTTGAGCTACAAAATGAGCTGCAACAAAGACCATATTTAATTTAATATTTAATTTGTCAAATTTGTGACACTTGACTTTCTTATAGCTTACGGCTTAATCAGCGTATTTAACATTGAACACTTTGAGATTGTTTGTTTTGGATTGTGGTAAGTTCATAAAAAAAGGTAAACGTGGATCTGATTAACTAAAGCATTAAAGATCTTTACATTATATAAAAACAAGTGCAAACAATGGTAACTTTAATGTTATTCAATTTGGTCTACGATGCAAAATTTACCTTGAAACCGGAGCCCATAATCAAGTTGATTTTCGGCATTTCATCGTAAAAAGTTTGGGCATCAATGTTCTAAATTGTTTATGAGAAGCACTTAACATTCATGTAGTTTGGACGAGTGTTATCTTAGATTCTAAAAGACATAGTAATGCTTCAGTGTCTAGATAACATCACATTTTATCATCTCTGTGTGGGGACAGATGCAACATTTTGTGATCAAATCTATTGTAAATATTAATCGAAATATGTTTAATTTTTACTATTTATTTGGAAATACAGTAAAGGTTAAGAGTCCTTAAACAGTCAAAGTTAGTGTAAAGAACCATACACAAACACACAGTTCAGTTCAAAGAAGTGTTTCTAGACACATTATTACTTGAAACCCTGTCTGTTCAAAAAAAATGAATGAAATTGTGAATTGTGATATAAAATACATTTATTACATTTTGATTAATGTGTCCCTTTTATGGGGTCAGTTGCAACATATGACTTTATCTGTTCAAGTATAAATTATGCAAAGATTTTCATGTGTCTAGGTTTGTAGCTGACAGATGTGGGTTTAACAAATAATGATTTAATACTTTCCACTAATAATAGTCTCTGACAAACTGACAAAAACTGGAAAAGTGTTGCAACTTTCCCCAGTCTCCTCTGCATGTGTGCCTGTATATGTCTTATAGCTGGATCTTGTATTTATAGTTTATAATGTTTATAATGACCTGTAATGTCAGAAGTCATGATATGATAAGACGAAACGATTACGTCACTGTAGGTTCATAGCGTCCCAGAGCAAACAATGATGAAACAATCGAGCTTTTATTTAATCTTTTGTGTGTCATGACCACACCTAGTGTTACACATCGACATCCTGCTCCTCAGGATATTCTTCATCGGCGCTGAGGTCCAGTCCTGTCATCTCACAACACTACTAAAATGATTTTGTGTGTAGTGTTTCTCTTGCTTCTTTCTGCAGATGAAGGTAAGAGAATGTGCTTGTCATTTACATTGACGTTTATTCTAAGGACCTTTGATTTCATTAATTCATTTTTTTTTATTTCATTTACACAAATAATAAACAGGATTGGTGTCTGAGTATATGTAACGTTATACACGCTGCTATGTTTCAACTGAACAGTCAAAAGTTTGACAGATGTGTTATTTCTGGTTGTTTGAATAAGTATCATTATTTTGGCATGTAGTTTCATGTAAATGTCCAACTATCTGCTAAAGAGTTCCAACACACTTGACTAATTTTGTTTGTGCAGGATGACATTTATTTTTTATTAACTTGGTAAATAATTATAAATTGTATAATATTTATGAATTTAAACACAGAAAGTTTAAATGGGTACTGGAGTGTACAGTGAGAAGAAGAGTGTTCTGTTGCAACTTGTTTTGTGTTCTGTAGAAGAAAGTCATCTAGGTTTAAAATGCTTTGCTGTTTTAACATCACAGATTACACCTCTTAGGAGTCATTTCTTATTAATCTGCTAATTAAAAAATAGATATTTATAAGATGAATGTTGGGAGTTTTATAACACTTTTAATGTGTGCAACAAAAGTTAGGTTTGTTTTTTTATGAAGCAATTTAGCGATTTAAATTGGATGTTAAAGGAGAGGTGTTTTTCACTCGAATGTTAAACTTGAGTACCTGTAATGTAGAATCGTATTGTTCATGTATCAGAAAAGTCTTTGGTGTCCCCACAATAATGTGCAGCGCTCGTGACCAATCTCCTTATGAGAACTTCTCCTGCATGCTTGTGATCTTCTGAGTTCTTTGATTAGTGCGTGGATGGGGACGTTATGGGAAAATGGATAGTAAAAGTCTACTCTTCTCTACAAGTTGAATTTTTTAAAGAAGCTTTCAGAAGCTTTCAGAAATCTTTTAGAAATGGATCACGTTGAACATGACAACTCGTCATGTTTAACCGTCTAAAGCTTTTGAAATGTATGCAACAATGTGATACTTTTCCATTAAATGATGTTATTGTATGTCAACATATGTTCATCTGAGTCTGCTTTGAAGAGACTAAAGAATAGTGTTACAAATATTTATAATTATATTAATCCTCATATTTTCATGAATTCCATTAAATCTTCAGAGAATGCATTATTATTTGTATTAATTAGGGAAGGATCCAAGGGTCTCATTAAGCCTTCTTAATGATGTAATTTGTAAAAAACTTACATGCATGAGACAAATGAAGTTTAAAACATGTGTCTCTACAGGTTTCTTACAGGCCTCTACAGGTACTCAAGACACGTCTTCAAATGTGACTACAACTACACAAATCACTTCTAAATCAAGTGCACATCACCTGGGCAGTACAACAAGTCCATCAAACACAGCCAGTCTAACATCCCATAGTTCAACAACTACATCAACTTATGACAGATCATCCAGTGACACGGCAGCCTCTGAACACACATCACAAACATCCCCACAACATCGCACTAGCACAACTACTGAACAAACAACACAAAAAGCTGTCACGAAGACAAATCAAACCACTTCACAATCGACTTTGCACCCACAAAAGTCTACAAATGAATCAGCATTTCCAACAGCACAAAACAACACAACCTCCAGCACAGGTACATCATTCAAAAACCTAAAACATCAAATCATGTGCAGTTTTTAACAATTTACCCTGGTACAGCTCTGGAAAATAAAGGGGAAAAGGATGTGGCGATAAATCCTGGGCTCATTGCAGTGCTGTGTGTTTTCTTCATCACGTTGGCTGTTCTTCTTATGATTGTGATAGTGAAAGTGATTAGAGCCAGAAGACCACAGTTTGAGAGGCTTGATGATGTGCCTATGGTGGGTCTCTTCATATGTCAACATATTAATACCGATAATCATTCGTTTCATGGTTTTCTTTTCTGTTTAACAGGGAAAGATAAGTGAGGATGCGCCTTTTGCACGCTACCCTCCAAAATGAAGAAGAAGAAACTGATTTTATTACAATTGTAAACACAATAAACAAAAATGTAAATTCATTTGTAAAAAAAATCTGATTTACTGAACTTACTGTGTTTCATAGCTCAGGAGTTCAATCACAGATGCTTCTTCTGGAAGTGCTTCAAATAAATTCAAATATATAGACAATTGTTAAATCATGAAGAGTATGTGACAAAGTGTGAAAGTAAAGTAAATGATACAATTATCTGGACATTAAAGGACCAAACAAAAATATCTGAGATTTAGGCAAACGTTTTAATTTGCTGTTCCCCTAATCTCATTGAATCTTGTAAAAAGATCTTAGCCTCCTTACTTCTTAACTTCTCAACTTACATGACCAATACATAACAAAAAACCTATAGAAGGATTCTTCTGGGTTGAAAAGGTTTTTAAAGTCGCATTATTCAGACAAAGTGAAACTATTGAAGACTTGGTTTAGCAAATATTTCTTCTACACTGCAACAAGAAAGGCGTTTGATGCCACTGGAGGCCCAGAAATGACATCATCTGTTTCACAGAAGCACCTTTAATATCTCATAATACTCAAAGACCTTAACAGCTGAATATTTAACATGATTATATTAACTTATGTCTATTCAAAAGTCATTTACGGTTAAATGTACACATAAGACTCAATATCCTGGTGGATTTAACACTGTCATAGAATCTCTCACTGGAGTTTTCAGTTTGGCCTCTGGATGGCAATCCAATCATGCATGATCAATTTAAAGATGATCTGGTTAATATAAACAAGTTGATTTAAAATGATATAGGATTGAAATAAATATGAATAAGAAAAGATGATAAATTCCTACAAATAAACTAAATTATGCCATAAACCGAAACGATAATTATTATCTAAGAGTACCTGATGACAGTTATAACAAGATGATTTTACATGTGCTGTTATCTGTACAAAAGATCCTGTATATTGTTTGCTTTAAAGAAACTGAAATATACTGTTGAAAAACTCTCATGTGTGTATTTTAGTTAATATAACTACAAAATGTGAAAATGATAATAGAGAATATATCTTCTGTATCTTATGACTGACAGATTTCATTGAAGCCGAAAGTCTAAAGTCTGAACCCTGTGAGAGATCATTTTAATTCACATATCATTTTTGCTGTCCCACATCTTGAAAATAAATTCTTAAAGTGTTCCGAGTTTCTCAATGAAAAAATGCCGCTTATATATAAAAAACGACTTACTTCCCAAAAGCTGTTTCTGATTCTTAAATTCATGTTTAATGATGTATATTACCCTACCCTTGAACTGTGTGAGAAAGCATGCTCTCATTGTTTACATCAAGACATGCCGTCCCATGTGACTGCTAAGGCGTCATTTGATATGAAATGAGTGTGTGGTTCAGAGTTTGAAGTCTGAGAATGTGAACTCAGTTACAGTCACACCTGCCTGAAACTCTACCGCTCACATTCACAAGTAAGGCCTTTTCTACTTTTCTGAAGTCTACTTGAAATGATTTCCGAATAGAGGATTTTGTCTAATATTTGACTTGTTCATAACAAGTAACTAGATTATAAAAAGTTAGTAAAAGTAGGTCAAACATGTATATTAAACGATCCATAGATAGAAAGAGATAAACATGACAAAGTTTAATACAACTAGGATTCACTGTTTTCTTATTTCTTCAAAGTGCTTGAATTGAACATTTGAAATATTTTAAAGATGTGTAAGTTATAAAGACGTTAAGTGAAGTAATTTAGAAAAAAATGATATAAGTCCAATTAACTTTACCAATAATTATTCTATATTAAAGTTAATTAATAAGATGACTAATGTTGGCTAATATTTCAATTCAAAAGTTTGAAGTATATTGTTGTTTGGAGTGCAAATCTTTGGCAGAAAGCTCTCTTGTGTACAGCAGATTTAGGAGAATTTAGTAAACCATACATAAAGTAATGTAAACTTTACATATGCTGCAATGCTGTGTTATATCATAACAGATGACTTAGATTTAACATAACAGATTTAACATTATAAACATTATTCTAAAGATATCTGGTGGATTGAAGGTGATCAGTTCTTAGGAAGATCTTACAGATGAGACTCATCCTCATCAATTAAAAGTTGACCATGTGTAGATCGTTATATATATATATATATATATATATATATATATATATATATATATATAATGTTAACAGATTTACGCAGAAGTACAAAGACTTAGAGAGTCAGGGGTCTGTATCTAGTAAATTCTTCATGCAAGAGTAATGACATCATAACAACACTAAAGAGTTTAACCTTATATTACCTCACGTCATAAACAGGCACAAAGTGCAGAGAAAACTGAGTCATAAACATGTTGAGATATTGGCAGTGAGAAGACATGAATGCTAATAATGAGTAGGATTATAATACATGTAAAAGGACAGAAGTATGTGACTTGACATTAAATCAATCACCTGTGCTGGAGATGTCATGTGATGAATCTCTGCACTGAATGAATGCAAAGAAATATAACATGATGACAGTTCTCCAGCTTGACATCTTACAAAAGTATGAGTACTTTAAACATCTCAAAGAAACACTTGACTGGTGACAAGGGCATTTTGCAGTGAGATGAAGCAGAATCACAAGCTATTGAACATATATAATACTATATGGTGTACCAGAAACCCATTATATTTAAAAAGTGTTTTGAAGGATTGATATGGGATTTTTAGAATGTTCTGTGTGTGTGTGTGTGTGTGTGTGTGTGTGTGTGTGTGTGTGTGTGTGTGTGTGTGTGTGTGTGTGTGTGTGTGTGTGTGTGTGTGTGTGTGTGTGTGTGTGTGCGTGTGTGCGTGTGTGCGTGTGTGTTACATTTCAGATTGTTTCACTTGTCAATGATTTGGTCAAATATAGTTTTTCAACAGGAATGATGAGGTTGGTATAATTGTAATTTTATCTAGTCTACACAACTAGACATTCGGAAACATTCAAGCATTTACCTTCAGGTACAAATCCTCTGAAGATCTTTAGAAACAATTTTATTGAGAGTTGAATTCCTCCACATTCATTGATTGTACATCATGTTAATATTTATCATCTTTGGCTACCCACACATTAGTCACATGAATCCATGGTACACTTGCAGTTATTGATAAAAGACTCTTAACGTCACAGATACAAGACTTTAATCTTCAATCAAGATTTATAACTATTTTATTGCCTTTTGTTTGTTCACATGTGTTTCTCTATGAATTGTTCACGAAGGGTTAATTATCTTTAAGTGACGTCTTTGGAGCAATAACTTATGATTATTAGAAGGCATTATAACACCTTTGAGTCTCTTTATTACTAACCATTTAAATATGTTTATATTAACATTGAAAAGGATTATAGAAGGTATGTTTTGACACTATAAAAAACCTTTTAATGAGATTATTGTCACCACTGAAGTCAAGTACATGATTTGCGCACTCAATATATTACAATATAGGAGCATCATTTACAATAATAGTGTTTTCAATCTGTAGGTTACGGCTTTGATAGCAACAAATGTTCTAGTGGTTTGTGGACAGATTTTCTGTGTGGAGAATATTTAGTTTCCTCCATGTGAAATCATTCACTTTCTTATGTGCAATGTCAAGATAGATTTGTGCCTGTAGCAAATACTTTTGTCCAAAAGAAACAAGTTGCTGCCATCAAAACCTGGGTTTAGAACTATAATGAAATAAAGAAAGACTGTTATTAAAGAAATAGTTCAAATGGAAATGCTAATTCTGGCCCTCTTGTCATTCCAAAACATGGGTAAAACTGGACCATGACATGAGAATTATTGCAGAGTGCTCTATTCATTAAACGAGAGTGGGGTGAAAAACAAGTATTGTTCAAGTACTTTATAGACATTCTTTCTTATATAATGGCTTCCTATAAAGAAGTGTCAAAATGTCTCAATACGTTCCAAATCACCATTAAAGGGATAGTTCAGTTGTTAGTATCTATGTGTCAAAATTAAACCTCAGGAGTTAAAAAGTCATGCAACAGTAATGTTTAAGACTGACAGCATGACATGATACATAAATTCCCAATTATCAGTAACTAATATATATATATATATATATATATATATATATATATATATATATATATATATTCACAAATATAATACAAAAGTGCACAGAACCTACTTAAGAATTTCTATATGAAGATTAATTGGATCTGTTTTCCCAAAGATCCTCTAAAGTATGAATGAGCGGTAAGCTATATGTAATGGGTCACATGCGTAGCTTATTACAGTCAGACATTGCATAGATTTCGGCCTTTGCTCCATCACAGCACACAAACTTATGTATCTATAGAGAAAAGCAGAAATAACATTTAAAGTATTTGTTTGCATCTGTTTTATTCACCCAGAATCTCTTCAAGTCATGCCAGCTGACACTACAATTTACACTGAATAAGATAATTGTGTCAAAGTGACAACACATACTGTATACATTTACTCCCACAAACCTCATAAACATAATAAAGACATAATTATTTTTCTGGATGAAGAGTAGCACATGCAAACCAAATACAGCAGTTAAAGATCACACGATTTATGGAGGTGTTAAAAAAAGATCTGTCGCTGAATAATCACAGAGGTGAGAACCAGATCTGAAAAATCTAAAGCATTGTAAGAGGAACTGAAGAACAGGTTTTCATTTTTTTTGGTATTTAAATTTCAGCTATTATATAAAATACATATTTGTTAGAGCTGAATCAGAACCAACATGTCTTAAAATGTCCTTTAACATTTAGTTAAATCATTTTTTTAACTTGACATGACATACTTTATCAATATACAACAAAAACAACAAATTTATTGAGTCTTGTATTCTAAATCACTCTTAACTAGAGGGATTATTACAATAATTACTGAGACATTATCAGATAATATTTGATAAGAATATCTGACAATAAGTATACTGTTACGTGACAGACAAGCTGGAGACAGATGTAAACAAGAGGTGATATTTATTTGACACAAAGACACAAACAAGGTACTGGAAAAAGGGAGTACTGTCCTTCCAGGAGAATGGAGCTCAGAACACGGAGGTAAGTGAAACACACAGAAAAGAGCCTCCTACACAGCAACCAGTCGGGCTTGAAGAGTGGGCAATCCACAGAAACTGCCTTGCTTTCGGTAGTTGAAGATTTCAGACTGGAAAAGGCCACCTCTAAGTCATCTGTTCTTAACCTGTTGGACCTTTCTGCTGCATTCAACAATGTCAACATTTCCATTCCTTTCCACACTCAAGACCATGGGCATCTCTGACACAGCACTTCAGTGGTTCCAGTCCTACCTCTAAGGTGGGTCCTTCAGGGTATCCTGGAGAGGTGAAGTCTCGGAATCGCAACATCGGAAAACCAGGGTATCTCAGGGCTCAGTGCTTGGGCCGCTGCTCTTCTACATCTATATGACACCGCGGGGATTCTTCATTCGGAAACATGGCTTTTCCTATAAATGCTATGCGGACATGCAGCTCATGGAACAATCTGCCCGTTAAATAGCGTCTTTCTCCATCTTCAAATGCGTCCGTCTCCATCTTTAAAAAATGTCTCACGACCCATCTTTTCCATTTGCACCTAACCCACAAATAAACCCACTGTTAATAAACCTCCTTTAACATCCTCACTTATCTTAAAATAAAAAAATAACAAATAAAAAAACCTTTTTCCCTTAGCACTTGGTACGTATGTTGTACTATTCTTGCTAGTACTGGCATCAATTTAGCTGTCGTTACCTGGGACCCAGGAGCGTTCCTCTGGCCCATAGGCTTCCCAGTCAACTAGGTACTTGAGTAATCCACAACAACCCAAGGAGTCCAGGATTTCACGAACGATGTAGACTGAAATATATTCCAGGAGGAGTGGTAAGGTTTGAGGAGTGAATGTGGGATGAATCCGATACTGAGGGAGGAGTTGGAGTTCGTAGGTAACCAGGTTGATCTGCTTGATGATGGTAAATGGGCCCATGAATCTGGGACACAGCTTGTGACAGGGTAGACGCAGGCGAATGTCCTGGGATGACAGCCAGACCTTCTCTCCTGGTTGGTATGCTGGAGCATCGGAACGGCAAAGGTCTGCTGTAATCTTGCGTCTATGTAGGGCACATTGCAGCTGGTGGAACTAGTGAATTGACAGCTGGAACGTCCGAGGGACAGTGGCGTAGTGCAAACTGCGTTGGCCCACCCGCAAGAGTTGAGGCGGGGCCCCTCATAGCATAATTAGATGGGGGATTCACCTTTTCATTCAAAATCGTGAATAAGTACTGTGGAATTTAATAGTATGTAATTATTTTGTATTTATTTATTAAGAACTTTTCACAAATAAAAGAAACACCAACAATAAAAAGCAATTACATTAACTTGTTAAAATGCAAGGGAGCACATGACATCAAAATATTTTTTCTATCTGCGGTATACAACAAAGATTCCTGATGTTAAACATTCAATAAAGGTAAAGGTACCTTTAAAATCCTCCAAAGCACCGCTTTCTCCTAGCATTTTTTGCGCAAAGTCCTTGACAATAACTTTTATGTCCATCTGACGCGCATGCTGGCTTTCAATGCTGAGTATCGCAAGTTCAGAAAGTCTGTCCTGGCTCATTGTGTTTCTCATGCAGGTTTTTATTAGTTTTAGTTTAGAAAAAGATCTCTCGCCACTTGCCACTGTGACGGGGACGTCACATCAGACAAAAAAAGCTTCAAAGCTTTCACAGTCAATTTTTGGGGGCCCCTGTGAGCCCGTCCACTATGCCACTGCCAAGGGATCTCCTGACCAGATAAATAGTTGGGGTTGGTAACCGAGTATGCACTGGAATAGAGTGAGTCCAGTGGAAGGTTGATGTAGGGAGTTCTGGGCGTACTCGGCCCACCCAGGAACTGGTTTCAAGAGTCCTCGTGGCCATGGCAGAAGATACAGAATCAATTGATATTGGGTTGTTAGGGGACTGGTAGTGGAACTCTAGTCTCTAATGAACCAACGGTAGAAATTGGAGAATCCTAGGAATCGCTGGAGTTCTTTAGCTGTGGGAATAGACCAGTTCCTGAGAGTATCATTTGAACATTCATTTAAAATTTGCATCACAAATATTTAGAAACATTCTCCTATAGTGGTCTATCAATTATACGGATGTCACTGCTGTCAATGTTGTACCCAAGGAAATGGCACAGTCCCATGGCCAATGCGCAGGAAGTTTGGAAGTTATTTTGAGGTAGAGGACATCACTGAAGGTGGCGTAACCTTTAATCCTGTTAAACATCCAAGGAAACATTCTTCGCCCCACTTCAGGATTTTGCCAGTTGTATAGGAGAGGAAGGGGGTTGTGTTGCTCCAACCATTGGTGCCTGAGGATCACGTCAGCTGTGGATATCTCTAGGACCAGCAGATGTTATCTCCTTGATATGCAGCAGACCAAGTTGGAGGTGTAAGTTACTGACAGTGTTTCCAAACTATCTTCGGCTTAACGGTTTTCCTTTCACTGAGTGGACCTGGTTGGTTGACGGTGTAGCAATGGTAGAGAGGTTGGGTTGCCAGCAGAGGGCACGGGAGATGAAATTACTCGTTGACCCAGAATTGGTAATGTAGTGGATATTTCAGCAAAAGGAAGTGTTAGTGGTGAGTGGTTTTATTGGATATTTAGAAGGAAAAATGGCACTCACTATTGGACAAGGAGGACGAATGGGGCTTCCGGAGATGATATGCCCTGGATTTCCACACTACAAGCACAGATTCTGGGTCAGGCTTCTATGCCTTTCCACTGCAGCGAGCCGAGTGGAGTCCACTTGCATGGGTTCAGGGGCTGGTTCCGGGAAGCTGTTGGTCTCTGGTTGGCGGCTGTATTGGTGGATGGAATAATGGTCCTGGTGCATCTCGAGACACGACTGAATACAAGTGGCAAAATGAATGGAGAGTTAAATGAAATGTTTTAGTTTTTATTGTGTAACCTAAAGTTTAAAATAACTATAAATTCAACAAAAATACTTGAAATACTATTGCTATGCCCTACAAAGTTTAAACACAAACATTGGATTTTAACTGAAATTTCTTAACATTTTAAAATCATAAAAAGCCTTCATGTTTTACATTTTCTGTGGAACACAAATGACAGACTCTTTCTTTCTTTGAGAATGAATCTTCTTCAAAAACTTAACCTGGCATGCCATATCTTTTGTCTGGTTTTTGCAAATATCATCTTTTGAACTTTCATTTAAAATTAGCATGATAAATATTTTGAAACATTATCCCATAGTGGTCTATGTAAAAAACAAAAAGCATGTGAGAAGGGAAACATGCGCGGGTAAGTGACTGTTTATTCTGAGCATGAATGATTTCCTCAATTAAGAGCTTGATTCTGTGTTCATAAATATTTTATTTGGCCCTTATCTGATTAAACTTCACAGTTTGGGCTTCTTTAAAACTTCATGATGTGATTCATACTATCATGATGGAGTCTGTAGCTTCGCTGCTGATGCCCTCAAGGTGAAAACTGCATATCAAGCATTCTTTCAAAACCCAATCTTCCATCTTTGTTTGTCTAATGAATAACTGTTGTTTTGCAGATTTTTTAACCCTTTAAAACAGTTTGAAGCGTGTATTTTTGGGCAGATGGACAACAGTATGCCTGTGCTGAGCCCAACCGAGTGACATATACATTCAATATAAGCTTAAACATTTCCTTAAAACATTTACTCAATGCATAATAAATCTAAAGAAATCCATCACAATATGTCAGTAATGTCAAGGTTTGGTTCAAGAGTTTGGTTCAAAAGTTCTGACTCATTGTAGCCACAACAGATTCACAGCTTACATGAAGCACTTAGCACAACCCCAGTTTTAGTGCCGACTTCCCACGGAGTCCTACATATTAGTCATGTCGCTGTGGCTTACCATTTGTCTAAAGTGTGACCGAGTCATTGAAAACATTAAATACTGATTCCAGCTCAGCCGGGGCATCAGTGAAGAGGATTTCAAATTGTTTGGACTCTTGATGCTAAACTGGCTAATCGATGTGTTCTTGGTCTTTGAGAAGACAGCCCTGCTGTTACCCACGAGGAACTTGTGGATTGTTGGGTTGTACTTGTCAACAACCTATTCTCATTGGGCTTCATTTACTGTTGCTTTAAGAATAAGTCACTTATGACTTCAGTGAGGTATACATTAGTGTGTATAGATCACTATTCACATTTCATACTCATATAATTGATCATCTGGGATTTGCAGAGTCCCCATGTGTTAAACCTCCATCCCTACATCCTTACACAAAATGACATTTCCCTCATCTGCACAATACTTGTCTGTTGTGTTTCATCTAACTAGGAATAGTATTATTTCTCTTGTGTACGCTTTGTTCCTTCTTGTCCTGATTACTCCTTTTGTGAATTTACGCTCACTTTCAATAAAAGCATTTGCCAAATGAATAAATGTAAATGTTACCTTTCACATTGTGATCTATTCTGTATGTTCTACAGACTGACCTATGATGCCACAGATTGTTATTATAGTTTAAAGCGATTTTCAAAGCAAATGACAGATTTTTACGTCACTGGAAATAAACAGGCAATTCCATAAAAAAGCAACCTCACAATGTAAACGTATCATTTTAACCATAGGTTACTGTACTTATATCACATATATCCTCACACACGATATTTCTCTTTAAGATTTTATAGAATTATTTTTCATAGTTAAGTAAGGGCTACTTTCAGGATTGTCACATCCATAACGCTACATTTTGCTCACAATGAACACACAAAACTACAGTAAATATTTAAAGTTTCATAAAGAGCTATTCCTTTACCATTTTTGAATACTTTTAACTCTAGTTTGTACATTTTAGTTCACATAAATCGTAAAGTATTTGTTGTCTCAAAAAAACTCTGTTTTATATTGTCACGTATATTGTCAGGTTTACTACCATTTTTCTGATATTGTTTCTGACTATCAACAAGAGCTTTTATATTATAAACGTCCATAATTCGGGAATTGCCCAAACTTCGTTCTATTGAAGCAGAGAGTTCAAATAGATTTCGTATAAACTTCACGAAAAAATGGCGTTATGCATTGTAATCAACTATCAACTTAAATTCTTTATGTAGTAAAAAAATATGTTGACATATTCACAGAGTGATGCTGATTTAAGAACATTCCATGAAATCTCAAGTTGTACTGTATATCTTCAACATCTAAATGTAAAGTTACTTTTAATACTAATTTTAACTAAAAGTGCTTTTTATTCTTTTTCTCTGTGGCAGTTTTCTCATGGATATTAAAAACAACAGGATGTGGTTCTGAAGTTATCAAACATTCAGCCGTAAAGATGGAAAATGAGGTATGTTTGTCTAGAAACTGTAATTAATGCAGTATGAAATGTTTTAAATGTAAAAGCGCCTATCTTCATAAAACAAATAAAAGACTTTGGTAAGAAGATTTTCTAAAATCTGTCAACAATAGCTCCAAGATGCTATTAAAATCTCTTTTTAATTATTTTCAAAATTATTGCATAAAATATATTTGAGGTTTGATTAAATTAAAGGCACATTTATACTTAATTATCCATGTTCCATAATAAGTGTATTAAGGTGAGACTTCCCCAAAAATTTCAAATCATGTCATCATTTACTGACACTCTTGATATTTCAAACTTGAATGACTGTCTTTGTATGACAGGGATACTCATTCATTTTCATTGGTTTTGTGTCTATAGAAGAGAAGTGAAAAAGTATCGCAATCAGTTGGTCAAATATTTTCTAAAATAATAAAGTCTAGGTTACTAGTGTTACCCTGGTTACCTGTTGGAGGAAACTACGCGTTGTGTCGAAGACGACAGTATGGGGTTTGATCTTAAGAACCTATCGACTATGAACTTGAAAGGCCAATGAAATTGGCTAATTAAATTTGCATCCCATTCCCCGCCCCATAGGTACGGCTATAAAATGGGAGATGACGTGCTCATTAATCACCTTTTGTGCTGAGGAACCTGAATATGTCTCATTGATGCTGCAGCGGATGGCACAGTGTTGTGGCATGAAATCCATTCAGGGTCTCCTCGTCTCTTCCAGTAGCCAGACATGGAGGTTCCAAGGGTCTGGTTTTGGGTGCCATACCATGCCCTTTCCCTGAGACAGAAGGTCCTTCCTCAGGGGAAGTGGCCAGGGGGGAGTTGTTTTCAGAGGTATAAGCTCTGAGAACCAAGCCTGGTTGGGCCAGTACAGCGCAACTAGAAAGACTTGGTGCTCCTCTTCCCTGACCTTGCACAGGACCTGGGCAATGAGTCTCACTGGGGGTAAGGCAAACTTACGCCTGCCCTATGGCCATCTGTGCGCTGGGGCGTTAGGGAGAACCATAAAGGACAATGGAAGTTGTTAAGAAGCAAAACGGTCCACCAGGGCTTGTCAGACTCGGTCCCATAAAAACCAAACCACTTGAGGGTGGAGTCGCCACTCTCCTTGAAGTGGTGTCTGACGATAGAGCGCTGTCTGATTGAGGAAGCCTGGGAGAAACACAAAACCTGTCTGAGGGGAGCCCCCGCTCATAAAAGTGTCGGTGAAGACCAGGGGGCAAGGATGCGGAGACGCCAAGGCTTGTTGGCAATCAACGCAGTACCTGTGTGCCCCGCACTCTCCTCGAAACCCAACTCTGAAGCCAGTGCTGAAGTGGACGCATGTGCATCAACCCGAGTGGGATTTCAAGTGGCATCTCAGCAAGGCGTGGGGATACTCTTACGTGAGTTGTAAACACATGGTGAAAGAGCCTAGTTCCATTCTAAGATAATAAATGCTCTGCATGTGGAAGAGCTTGTTCTTTTCTCTGTTGTCCCGTTAACCAGATTGGTCTAGGTACCAGAGCCCTAGGTCCCTGTGTGTACACGCTAAGTCACGTAAGTGTGCCAATATTAGCCAGTCGTCGAGATAGCTGAGTATGCGCACACCCCCTCTTTTAGGGGAAAATTGTGGCTTCTATGACCTTCGTAAAGACCGAGGGAGACAGGGATAGGCTGAAGGGCAGGAACTTGCATTGGTACGGTCGACATGGTCGAGACATGGAACTACGTGTCCTAAAAGTCAATTGCCACAAACCAGTCCTCATGCCTGACAGACTCAAGGACGCTCATCTGTGTAAGCATTCTGAATGGCAGTCTTTGCAGATAGCAGTTCAGACAACGCAGGTACAGAATAGGGCGCAGACTTCGACCTTTTTTGGGGACAAGTAGTACGGGCTTTAGAAGCCTGACGACATCTCAGCCATGGGAACAGGTTTGATTGCTTTGAGATTTTGTCAAAAGAGTTGCCAACTCTGCCCAAAGGTATGGTGGCACAATTGCACCAAAGCTGCACGGTGTATTTCACAACTTCATGAGCTTCTCATGAAAGAATAGCGCTGGGGCACAGTGGGACTTTACACCCCGTTCAGATCCTAGGTATCAGGCAGCCACGAGTGTTGGGGTGACGATGTGGCCGTACACTGAAGCCCAATACTCCCGTGTCAGGGGCTAGCATAGCCCCCATTTCCCGATCCGGTTCATACTTGGACTTAGATGCCGGAAGCGGAAGCTACAGGATGTCGCCTGGATCCAGAGCCAGCAGGTCGGGCTCCGATGCTGCAACTGACCACTCAGCCTCACCACGCAGAGACTGCGTAAAACCAAGAGACGGCCTACCGCCTCTTGCTGACGGGGTGGATGAGCGTGATGGGGCACAGACAACATTTTTCTGAGTCAAGTCAATAGGTTCTTATTATCAAACATTCAACGTCGACACAATATCCAAGACAACACACTTAACTGTTACTGTGCACTTTTTAATTTTCTCAAGTTAACTTATTGCTTGAATTCTTCATTCAGAGAAGAAGATTGTCCCTTAACACCAACACACCAGACCCTCGACCCAGCTATGCCATTCGCCGCAGATTCTCCGGTCCAGTCCTGCTTCCACCTTTGGCCCAAAGAAACTCTAACCTGGAAGGCAAAAAGTTACAGAATCTTGAAGCTCTGTTTAAATCAGCCCTGGCCAGTGTTGAGACTGAAAAGGAGATAAAGTGAGTACTGCCACACAGAACATTCCCTGCAAAGTAGATGAAGTGCACTGATAAAAGTGTTTACATCTTGATTTAAGCAGAAATCAGCAACAGATGAGTAAATCAGTTTAGTAACTGGGGTAACTGTTTTTATGATGAATAAAGTTTAGAAGGTAAAAAGTACTTTGTGCTTTACTTTTTCATTTGTATAGATATAATGTTCATTTTCAAGTGAATCTTATAAATGTGAATCAGTTAAGGTGACAAGGGCAATGAACAAATGAAAAGGTCATGGAGATCAGAGCAGGGGCTGAGAATTCCCTACAGATTTTTAGCCATCAATCTGCTGTGTTTACTGAGACGAAAAAAGGACACAATAACTCGGAATGTAAAAAACAGAATCTGATTTAATGCAAACAGCAGGCATTTATTAACACAATTATGTCATTTTATATAAGTGTAAATTTTTTTAATATTTGCACTAGTTTTAATATCTATATTTGCCCATGGGGCAATAAAATACTGGGCTATTAAAGTATTATACATTTAAATTTACATTAGTCATTTATCAGATGCTTTTATCCAAAGAGACTTACAGTATTATAAAGTACACATGTATCACTGTAGAGTAAACAGAGGTAAGATGTCTTCAAGAACACTTCAGTTATTATCTGCTGACAATGAGATTCAAACCAACAACCTTCTGATCACAAGATCAACTCTCTAACCACCAGAACACAACTGTGTTTGTTTCTAGTTCCGATCCAATAAATATTACATTAATCTGAATCAATATTATTATCAGGGCTTTCAAAACCATTAACTGTGATTAATCTCTTCTAAAATAAAAGTGCATGTTTATATAATGTATCTCTAGTTATTCTTCATATCAATTTTATATTTAAAAATACATACACATGCATATATTTTAAAATAAGAAGTTGATATGCACGGAACAAACACACACAAACTTTTATTCTGCACGTATTGACAGACCTAAATATTTTCATTCTTTTTACTATCAATAAATATACTTATATATATATATATATATATGCATTTCGAGCTATTTAAGAGGTATGACGCGTCTCGTGATGTAATTATGACGTCACAAGTCTGGATAATTAAAAACTCAAACACTCTCACATCAGCTCTGTTTGACATCACTTCTTCTCTTTTATTTCTATTTGTCAGTCAGTGTTTGACATCACTTCTTCTTGTTCTCTTTTATTTCTATTTGTCAGTCAGTGTTTGACATCACTTCTTCTCTTTTATTTCTATTTGTCAGTCAGTGTTTGACATCACTTCTTCTTCTTCTCTTTTATTTCTATTTGTCAGTCAGTGTTTGACATCACTTCTTCTTCTCTTTTATTTCTATTTGTCAGTCAGTGTTTGACATCACTTCTTCTTCTTCTCTTTTATTTCTATTTGTCAGTCAGTGTTTGACATCACTTCTTCTTCTCTTTTATTTCTATTTGTCAGTCAGTGTTTGACATCACTTCTTCTTCTTCTCTTTTATTTCTATTTGTCAGTCAGTGTTTGACATCACTTCTTCTTCTTCTCTTTTATTTCTATTTGTCAGTCAGTGTTTGACATCACTTCTTCTTCTTCTTCTCCTTTATTTCTATTTGTCAGTCAGTGTTTGACATCACTTCTTCTTCTTCTTCTCTTTTATTTCTACATGACATCACTTCTTCTTCTTCTTCTCTTTTATTTCTACATGACATCACTTCTTCTTCTTCTTCTCTTTTATTTCTATTTGTCAATCAGTGTTTGACATCACTTCTTCTTCTTCTTCTTCTCTTTTATTTCTATTTGTCAGTCAGTGTTTGACATCACTTCTTCTTCTTCTCTTTTATTTCTACATGACATCACTTCTTCTTCTTCTCTTTTATTTCTACATGACATCACTTCTTCTTCTTCTTCTCTTTTATTTCTATTTGTCAGTCAGTGTTTGACATCACTTCTTCTTCTTCTCTTTTATTTCTACATGACATCACTTCTTCTTCTTCTTCTCTTTTATTTCTACATGACATCACTTCTTCTTCTTCTTCTCTTTTATTTCTACATGACATCACTTCTTCTTCTTCTTCTTCTCTTTTATTTATTTTAGTCAGTCAGTGTTTGACATCACTTCTTCTTCTTCTTCTCCTTTATTTCTATTTGTCAGTCAGTGTTTGACATCACTTCTTCTTCTTCTCTTTTATTTCTACATGACATCACTTCTTCTTCTTCTCTTTTATTTCTACATGACATCACTTCTTCTTCTTCTCTTTTATTTCTACATGACATCACTTCTTCTTCTTCTTCTCTTTTATTTCTATTTGTCAGTCAGTGTTTGACATCACTTCTTCTTCTTCTCTTTTATTTCTACATGACATCACTTCTTCTTCTTCTCTTTTATTTCTACATGACATCACTTCTTCTTCTTCTCTTTTATTTCTACATGACATCACTTCTTCTTCTTCTTCTCTTTTATTTCTATTTGTCAGTCAGTGTTTGACATCACTTCTTCTTCTTCTTCTTCTCTTTTATTTCTATTTGTCAGTCAGTGTTTGAGATCACTTCTTCTTCTTCTCTTTTATTTCTATTTGTCAGTCAGTGTTTGACATCACTTCTTCTTCTTCTTCTCTTTTATTTCTACATGACATCACTTCTTCTTCTTCTTCTTCTCTTTTATTTCTATTTGTCAGTCAGTGTTTGACATCACTTCTTCTTCTTCTTCTTCTCTTTTATTTCTATTTGTCAGTCAGTGTTTGACATCACTTCTTCTTCTTCTCTTTTATTTCTATTTGTCAGTCAGTGTTTGACATCACTTCTTCTTCTTCTCTTTTATTTCTACATGACATCACTTCTTCTTCTTCTTCTCTTTTATTTCTATTTGTCAGTCAGTGTTTGACATCACTTCTTCTTCTTCTTCTTCTCTTTTATTTCTATTTGTCAGTCAGTGTTTGACATCACTTCTTCTTCTTCTCTTTTATTTCTATTTGTCAGTCAGTGTTTGACATCACTTCTTCTTCTTCTCTTTTATTTCTACATGACATCACTTCTTCTTCTTCTCTTTTATTTCTACATGACATCACTTCTTCTTCTTCTTCTCTTTTATTTCTACATGACATCACTTCTTCTTCTCTTTTATGTCTACATGACATCACTTCTTCTTCTTCTCTTTTATGTCTACATGACATCACTTCTTCTTCTTCTCTTTTATGTCTACATGACATCACTTCTTCTTCTTCTCTTTTATTTCTACATGACATCACTTCTTCTTCTTCTTCTCTTTTATTTCTACATGACATCACTTCTTCTTCTTCTTCTCTTTTATGTCTACATGACATCACTTCTTCTTCTTCTCTTTTATTTCTACATGACATCACTTCTTCTTCTTCTTCTCTTTTATTTCTACATGACATCACTTCTTCTTCTTCTTCTCTTTTATGTCTACATGACATCACTTCTTCTTCTTCTCTTTTATTTCTACATGACATCACTTCTTCTTCTTCTTCTCTTTTATTTCTACATGACATCACTTCTTCTTCTCTCTTATGTCTACATGACATCACTTCTTCTTCTTCTCTTTTATGTCTACATGACTCACTTCTTCTTCTTCTTCTCTTTTATTTCTACATGACATCACTTCTTCTTCTCTTTTATTTCTACATGACATCTTCATCTCTTTTATTTCTACATGACATCACTTCTTCTTCTCTTTTATTTCTACATGACATCACTTCTTCTTCTTCTCTTTTATTTCTACATGACATCACTTCTTCTTCTCTTTTATTTCTACATGACATCACTTCTTCTTCTCTTTTATTTCTACATGACATCACTTCTTCTTCTCTTTTATTTCTACATGACATCACTTCTTCTTCTCTTTTATTTCTACATGACATAACTTCTTCTTCTCTTTTATTTCTACATGACATCACTTCTTCTTCTTCTTCTCTTTTATTTCTACATGACATCACTTCTTCTTCTTCTCTTTTATGTCTACATGACATCACTTCTTCTTCTTCTTCTCTTTTATTTCTACATGACATCACTTCTTCTTCTTCTTCTCTTTTATGTCTACATGACATCACTTCTTCTTCTTCTTCTCTTTTATTTCTACATGACATCACTTCTTCTTCTTCTTCTCTTTTATTTCTACATGACATCACTTCTTCTTCTTCTCTTTTATTTCTACATGACATCACTTCTTCTTCTCTTTTATGTCTACATGACATCACTTCTTCTTCTTCTCTTTTATTTCTACATGACATCACTTCTTCTTCTTCTCTTTTATTTCTACATGACATCACTTCTTCTTCTCTTTTATTTCTACATGACATCACTTCTTCTTCTTCTCTTTTATTTCTACATGACATCACTTCTTCTTCTTCTCTTTTATTTCTACATGACATCACTTCTTCTTCTTCTCTTTTATTTCTACATGACATCACTTCTTCTTCTTCTCTTTTATGTCTACATGACATCACTTCTTCTTCTTCTCTTTTATGTCTACATGACATCACTTCTTCTTCTTCTCTTTTATTTCTACATGACATCACTTCTTCTTCTTCTCTTTTATTTCTACATGACATCACTTCTTCTTCTTCTCTTTTATTTCTACATGACATCACTTCTTCTTCTTCTTCTTCTCTTTTATTTCTACATGACATCACTTCTTCTTCTTCTCTTTTATTCCTACATGACATCACTTCTTCTTCTTCTTCTCTTTTATGTCTACATGACATCACTTCTTCTTCTCTTTTATTTCTACATGACATCACTTCTTCTTCTTCTCTTTTATGTCTACATGACATCACTTCTTCTTCTCTTTTATTTCTACATGACATCACTTCTTCTTCTTCTCTTTTATTTCTACATGACATCACTTCTTCTTCTTCTTCTCTTTTATGTCTACATGACATCACTTCTTCTTCTCTTTTATTTCTACATGACATCACTTCTTCTTCTTCTCTTTTATGTCTACATGACATCACTTCTTCTTCTCTTTTATTTCTACATGACATCACTTCTTCTTCTTCTCTTTTATTTCTACATGACATCACTTCTTCTTCTTCTCTTTTATTTCTACATGACATCACTTCTTCTTCTTCTCTTTTATGTCTACATGACATCACTTCTTCTTCTTCTTCTCTTTTATGTCTACATGACATCACTTCTTCTTCTTCTTCTCTTTTATTTCTACATGACATCACTTCTTCTTCTCTTTTATTTCTACATGACATCACTTCTTCTTCTTCTCTTTTATTTCTACATGACATCACTTCTTCTTCTCTTTTATGTCTACATGACATCACTTCTTCTTCTTCTTCTCTTTTATGTCTACATGACATCACTTCTTCTTCTTCTCTTTTATGTCTACATGACATCACTTCTTCTTCTTCTTCTCTTTTATGTCTACATGACATCACTTCTTCTTCTCTTTTATTTCTACATGACATCACTTCTTCTTCTTCTCTTTTATGTCTACATGACATCACTTCTTCTTCTCTTTTATTTCTACATGACATCACTTCTTCTTCTTCTCTTTTATTTCTACATGACATCACTTCTTCTTCTCTTTTATTTCTACATGACATCACTTCTTCTTCTTCTCTTTTATTTCTACATGACATCACTTCTTCTTCTTCTCTTTTATGTCTACATGACATCACTTCTTCTTCTTCTCTTTTATTTCTACATGACATCACTTCTTCTTCTTCTCTTTTATGTCTACATGACATCACTTCTTCTTCTTCTCTTTTATGTCTACATGACATCACTTCTTCTTCTTCTCTTTTATTTCTACATGACATCACTTCTTCTTCTTCTTCCCTTTTATTTCTACATGACATCACTTCTTCTTCTTCTCTCTTATGTCTACATGACATCACTTCTTCTTCTTCTTCTCTTTTATGTCTACATGACATCACTTCTTCTTCTTCTTCTCTTTTATTTCTACATGACATCACTTCTTCTTCTTCTTCTCTTTTATGTCTACATGACATCACTTCTTCTTCTTCTTCTCTTTTATGTCTACATGACATCACTTCTTCTTCTTCTTCTTCTCTTTTATTTCTACATGACATCACTTCTTCTTCTTCTCTTTTATGTCTACATGACATCACTTCTTCTTCTTCTCTTTTATGTCTACATGACATCACTTCTTCTTCTCTTTTATTTCTACATGACATCACTTCTTCTTCTTCTCTTTTATTTCTACATGACATCACTTCTTCTTCTTCTTCTCTTTTATGTCTACATGACATCACTTCTTCTTCTTCTCTTTTATTTCTACATGACATCACTTCTTCTTCTCTTTTATGTCTACATGACATCACTTCTTCTTCTTCTTCTCTTTTATGTCTACAAAACATCACTTCTTCTTCTTCTTCTCTTTTATGTCTACATGACATCACTTCTTCTTCTTCTCTTTTATGTCTACATGACATCACTTCTTCTTCTTCTTCTCTTTTATTTCTACATGACATCACTTCTTCTTCTTCTTCTCTTTTATGTCTACATGACATCACTTCTTCTTCTTCTCTTTTATGTCTACATGACATCACTTCTTCTTCTTCTCTTTTATGTCTACATGACATCACTTCTTCTTCTTCTCTTTTATTTCTACATGACATCACTTCTTCTTCTTCTCTTTTATTTCTACATGACATCACTTCTTCTTCTTCTTCTCTTTTATGTCTACATGACATCACTTCTTCTTCTTCTCTTTTATTTCTACATGACATCACTTCTTCTTCTCTTTTATGTCTACATGACATCACTTCTTCTTCTTCTTCTCTTTTATGTCTACATGACATCACTTCTTCTTCTTCTTCTCTTTTATGTCTACATGACATCACTTCTTCTTCTTCTCTTTTATGTCTACATGACATCACTTCTTCTTCTTCTTCTCTTTTATTTCTACATGACATCACTTCTTCTTCTTCTTCTCTTTTATGTCTACATGACATCACTTCTTCTTCTTCTTCTCTTTTATTTCTACATGACATCACTTCTTCTTCTTCTCTTTTATGTCTACATGACATCACTTCTCCCTCTTCTCTTTTATGTCTACATGACATCACTTCTTCTTCTTCTCTTTTATGTCTACATGACATCACTTCTTCTTCTTCTCTTTTATGTCTACATGACATCACTTCTTCTTCTTCTCTTTTATTTCTACATGACATCACTTCTTCTTCTTCTCTTTTATTTCTACATGACATCACTTCTTCTTCTTCTCTTTTATTTCTACATGACATCACTTCTTCTTCTTCTCTTTTATTTCTACATGACATCACTTCTTCTTCTTCTCTTTTATGTCTACATGACATCACTTCTTCTTCTTCTCTTTTATGTCTACATGACATCACTTCTTCTTCTCTTTTATTTCTACATGACATCACTTCTTCTTCTTCTCTTTTATTTCTACATGACATCACTTCTTCTTCTTCTTCTTCTCTTTTATTTCTACATGACATCACTTCTTCTTCTTCTTCTCTTTTATTTCTACATGACATCACTTCTTCTTCTTCTCTTTTATGTCTACATGACATCACTTCTTCTTCTTCTCTTTTATGTCTACATGACATCACTTCTTCTTCTTCTCTTTTATTTCTACATGACATCACTTCTTCTTCTTCTCTTTTATTTCTACATGACATCACTTCTTCTTCTTCTTCTTCTCTTTTATTTCTACATGACATCACTTCTTCTTCTTCTTCTCTTTTATTTCTACATGACATCACTTCTTCTTCTTCTCTTTTATGTCTACATGACATCACTTCTTCTTCTTCTCTTTTATTTCTACATGACATCACTTCTTCTTCTCTTTTATGTCTACATGACATCACTTCTTCTTCTTCTTCTCTTTTATGTCTACATGACATCACTTCTTCTTCTTCTCTTTTATTTCTACATGACATCACTTCTTCTTCTTCTCTTTTATTTCTACATGACATCACTTCTTCTTCTCTTTTATGTCTACATGACATCACTTCTTCTTCTTCTTCTCTTTTATGTCTACATGACATCACTTCTTCTTCTTCTCTTTTATTTCTACATGACATCACTTCTTCTTCTTCTTCTTCTCTTTTATTTCTACATGACATCACTTCTTCTTCTTCTTCTCTTTTATTTCTACATGACATCACTTCTTCTTCTTCTCTTTTATGTCTACATGACATCACTTCTTCTTCTTCTCTTTTATTTCTACATGACATCACTTCTTCTTCTTCTCTTTTATTTCTACATGACATCACTTCTTCTTCTCTTTTATTTCTACATGACATCACTTCTTCTTCTTCTTCTCTTTTATTTCTACATGACATCACTTCTTCTTCTTCTCTTTTATTTCTACATGACATCACTTCTTCTTCTCTTTTATTTCTACATGACATCACTTCTTCTTCTCTTTTATTTCTACATGACATCACTTCTTCTTCTCTTTTATGTCTACATGACATCACTTCTTCTTCTTCTCTTTTATTTCTACATGACATCACTTCTTCTTCTTCTCTTTTATGTCTACATGACATCACTTCTTCTTCTTCTCTTTTATTTCTACATGACATCACTTCTTCTTCTCTTTTATTTCTACATGACATCACTTCTTCTTCTCTTTTATTTCTACATGACATCACTTCTTCTTCTCTTTTATGTCTACATGACATCACTTCTTCTTCTTCTCTTTTATTTCTACATGACATCACTTCTTCTTCTTCTCTTTTATGTCTACATGACATCACTTCTTCTTCTTCTCTTTTATGTCTACATGACATCACTTCTTCTTCTTCTCTTTTATTTCTACATGACATCACTTCTTCTTCTTCTCTTTTATGTCTACATGACATCACTTCTTCTTCTTCTCTTTTATGTCTACATGACATCACTTCTTCTTCTTCTCTTTTATTTCTACATGACATCACTTCTTCTTCTTCTCTTTTATGTCTACATGACATCACTTCTTCTTCTCTTTTATTTCTACATGACATCACTTCTTCTTCTCTTTTATTTCTACATGACATCACTTCTTCTTCTTCTCTTTTATTTCTACATGACATCACTTCTTCTTCTTCTCTTTTATTTCTACATGACATCACTTCTTCTTCTTCTCTTTTATGTCTACATGACATCACTTCTTCTTCTTCTCTTTTATTTCTACATGACATCACTTCTTCTTCTTCTCTCTTATGTCTACATGACATCACTTCTTCTTCTTCTTCTCTCTTATGTCTACATGACATCACTTCTTCTTCTTCTTCTCTTTTATGTCTACATGACATCACTTCTTCTTCTTCTCTTTTATGTCTACATGACATCACTTCTTCTTCTTCTCTTTTATGTCTACATGACATCACTTCTTCTTCTCTCTTTTATTTCTACATGACATCACTTCTTCTTCTTCTCTTTTATTTCTACATGACATCACTTCTTCTTCTTCTCTCTTATGTCTACATGACATCACTTCTTCTTCTTCTTCTCTTTTATGTCTACATGACATCACTTCTTCTTCTCTCTTATGTCTACATGACATCACTTCTTCTTCTTCTTCTCTTTTATGTCTACATGACATCACTTCTTCTTCTCTCTTATGTCTACATGACATCACTTCTTCTTCTTCTTCTCTTTTATGTCTACATGACATCACTTCTTCTTCTTCTTCTCTTTTATGTCTACATGACATCACTTCTTCTTCTTCTTCTCTTTTATGTCTACATGACATCACTTCTTCTTCTTCTTCTCTTTTATGTCTACATGACATCACTTCTTCTTCTCTCTTATGTCTACATGACATCACTTCTTCTTCTTCTTCTCTCTTATGTCTACATGACATCACTTCTTCTTCTTCTTCTCTTTTATGTCTACATGACATCACTTCTTCTTCTTCTTCTCTTTTATGTCTACATGACATCACTTCTTCTTCTTCTTCTCTTTTATGTCTACATGACTCCACTTCTTCTTCTTCTTCTCTTTTATGTCTACATGACATCACTTCTTCTTCTTCTCTTTTATGTCTACATGACATCACTTCTTCTTCTTCTTCTCTCTTATGTCTACATGACATCACTTCTTCTTCTTCTTCTCTTTTATGTCTACATGACATCACTTCTTCTTCTTCTTCTCTTTTATGTCTACATGACATCACTTCTTCTTCTTCTTCTCTTTTATTTCTACATGACATCACTTCTTCTTCTTCTTCTCTTTTATGTCTACATGACATCACTTCTTCTTCTCTTTTATGTCTACATGACATCACTTCTTCTTCTTCTTCTCTTTTATGTCTACATGACATCACTTCTTCTTCTCTTTTATTTCTACATGACATCACTTCTTCTTCTTCTTCTTCTCTTTTATTTCTACATGACATCACTTCTTCTTCTTCTTCTCTTTTATTTCTACATGACATCACTTCTTCTTCTTCTCTTTTATGTCTACATGACATCACTTCTTCTTCTTCTCTTTTATTTCTACATGACATCACTTCTTCTTCTTCTCTTTTATTTCTACATGACATCACTTCTTCTTCTCTTTTATTTCTACATGACATCACTTCTTCTTCTTCTTCTCTTTTATTTCTACATGACATCACTTCTTCTTCTTCTCTTTTATTTCTACATGACATCACTTCTTCTTCTCTTTTATTTCTACATGACATCACTTCTTCTTCTCTTTTATTTCTACATGACATCACTTCTTCTTCTCTTTTATGTCTACATGACATCACTTCTTCTTCTTCTCTTTTATTTCTACATGACATCACTTCTTCTTCTTCTCTTTTATGTCTACATGACATCACTTCTTCTTCTTCTCTTTTATGTCTACATGACATCACTTCTTCTTCTTCTCTTTTATTTCTACATGACATCACTTCTTCTTCTTCTCTTTTATGTCTACATGACATCACTTCTTCTTCTTCTCTTTTATGTCTACATGACATCACTTCTTCTTCTTCTCTTTTATTTCTACATGACATCACTTCTTCTTCTTCTCTTTTATGTCTACATGACATCACTTCTTCTTCTTCTCTTTTATTTCTACATGACATCACTTCTTCTTCTTCTCTTTTATGTCTACATGACATCACTTCTTCTTCTTCTCTTTTATTTCTACATGACATCACTTCTTCTTCTTCTCTCTTATGTCTACATGACATCACTTCTTCTTCTTCTTCTCTCTTATGTCTACATGACATCACTTCTTCTTCTTCTTCTCTTTTATGTCTACATGACATCACTTCTTCTTCTTCTCTTTTATGTCTACATGACATCACTTCTTCTTCTTCTCTTTTATGTCTACATGACATCACTTCTTCTTCTCTCTTTTATTTCTACATGACATCACTTCTTCTTCTTCTCTTTTATTTCTACATGACATCACTTCTTCTTCTTCTCTCTTATGTCTACATGACATCACTTCTTCTTCTTCTTCTCTTTTATGTCTACATGACATCACTTCTTCTTCTCTCTTATGTCTACATGACATCACTTCTTCTTCTTCTTCTCTTTTATGTCTACATGACATCACTTCTTCTTCTCTCTTATGTCTACATGACATCACTTCTTCTTCTTCTTCTCTTTTATTTCTACATGACATCACTTCTTCTTCTTCTCTTTTATGTCTACATGACATCACTTCTTCTTCTTCTTCTCTTTTATGTCTACATGACATCACTTCTTCTTCTTCTTCTCTTTTATGTCTACATGACATCACTTCTTCTTCTCTCTTATGTCTACATGACATCACTTCTTCTTCTTCTTCTCTCTTATGTCTACATGACATCACTTCTTCTTCTCTCTTATGTCTACATGACATCACTTCTTCTTCTTCTTCTCTTTTATTTCTACATGACATCACTTCTTCTTCTTCTCTTTTATTTCTACATGACATCACTTCTTCTTCTTCTCTTTTATTTCTACATGACATCACTTCTTCTTCTTCTTCTCTTTTATTTCTACATGACATCACTTCTTCTTCTTCTTCTCTTTTATTTCTACATGACATCACTTCTTCTTCTTCTTCTCTTTTATGTCTACATGACATCACTTCTTCTTCTTCTCTTTTATGTCTACATGACATCACTTCTTCTTCTTCTCTTTTATGTCTACATGACATCACTTCTTCTTCTTCTCTTTTATGTCTACATGACATCACTTCTTCTTCTTCTTCTCTTTTATGTCTACATGACATCACTTCTTCTTCTCTTTTATTTCTACATGACATCACTTCTTCTTCTCTTTTATTTCTACATGACATCACTTCTTCTTCTCTTTTATGTCTACATGACATCACTTCTTCTTCTCTTTTATTTCTACATGACATCACTTCTTCTTCTTCTCTTTTATTTCTACATGACATCACTTCTTCTTCTTCTTCTCTTTTATGTCTACATGACATCACTTCTTCTTCTTCTCTTTTATTTCTACATGACATCACTTCTTCTTCTCTTTTATGTCTACATGACATCACTTCTTCTTCTTCTTCTCTTTTATGTCTACAAAACATCACTTCTTCTTCTTCTTCTCTTTTATGTCTACATGACATCACTTCTTCTTCTTCTCTTTTATGTCTACATGACATCACTTCTTCTTCTTCTTCTCTTTTATGTCTACATGACATCACTTCTTCTTCTTCTCTTTTATGTCTACATGACATCACTTCTTCTTCTTCTTCTCTTTTATGTCTACATGACATCACTTCTTCTTCTTCTCTTTTATGTCTACATGACATCACTTCTTCTTCTTCTTCTCTCTTATGTCTACATGACATCACTCGTGTTCTGCTGTCACTGGAAGGTTCTGTGTGATGTTTAGCGGGTTCTCTTCAGCACCTGTGACCGGTGGACAGCTCCTCTGATCGGCTCTATTTAAAGAGAATTTCAGTGTTGTAATCTCGTGATTGTGGACAGAAAGCAGACATTTACTTGTGTGGTGATGGAGTGCTCCACATTGAGCAGAGAAGGTGCCGGTTTGGCCAAACCACCCAAGCATTTGTGGAGACAACCCCGAACTCACATCCGAATCCAGCAGCGCTTTTATTCCGACACCGAGAGATATTTGTGCCGTGACCGAGCCGAGGACAACAACCGACCGGCTCTCAAACAACCCCGAATGTCCTGGCCGTCGTCCTTCCACAAACGGTAATTTCATCATGTTCTTCAATTGTGACATGAAGATGTCACGAAAGCGAAGTTGAATATTAATGTTGGTTTAATTTTAAATAATATATGCTGTGAAAAACTCATGGGATATATTTAGAGTTAACTTCCTACAGTAGAATTTCTCTTTCACCAAATCTATTCTTTCTTTCTTTCTTTCTTTCTATCTTTCTTTCTGTCTTTCTATCTTTCTTTCTGTCTTTCTATCTTTCTTTCTTTCTTTCTTTCTATCTTTCTATCTTTCTTTCTTTCTTTCTTTCTTTCTTTCTTTCTTTCTTTCTTTCTATCTTTCTATCTTTCTTTCTTTCTTTCTTTCTTTCTTTCTTTCTTTCTTTTTTTCTTTCTTTCTATCTTTCTATCTTTCTTTCTTTCTTTCTTTCTTTCTTTCTTTCTTTCTATCTTTCTATCTTTCTTTCTTTCTTTCTTTCTTTCTTTCTATCTTTCTTTCTTTCTTTCTTTCTTTCTTTCTTTCTTTCTTTCTTTTTTTCTTTCTTTCTATCTTTCTTTCTTTCTTTCTTTCTTTCTATCTTTCTATCTTTCTTTCTTTCTTTCTTTCTTTCTTTCTTTCTTTCTATCTTTCTATCTTTCTTTCTATCTTTCTTTCTATCTTTCTATCTTTCTTTCTTTCTTTCTTTTTTTCTTTCTTCCTTTCTTTCTTTCTTTCTTTCTTTCTTCCTTTCTTTCTTTCTGTCTGTCTTTCTTTCTTTGTTTCTTATCTTTATTGATCTGCTCCTCCTGATGTTTTTATGTTAAATCGTCACATTTCTGTTTGTGAAGCATTATACCATTGAATAACATTTTAAAACACAGAGTTTTATTTCAAACCCACACAGCACTCATGCTGATGATAAATAACTGATGTGAGGTCAGTCTGTGACCCATGAGCACTGATTGTGTGCCTGAATCACAGATAGTTAGATGTAGGTGCACTAACATGACTCATTACTCTTTCTGTTCATTTATTCAAACTCTTTTATTACCATTGATTTTAAGAAGCATATTCCTTTCATTCATCACAATTCATCTATGGGAAAGAAGATGTAAATACACTGCCCTGTCTGAAAGTACCGTCAATCAAATACAAGCACACTGTTTTTAAATATAAAACACCCATTAGATATTAAATTGCATGATCTTTTGACTTCTTTCCAAATAGGTGTTTATTTTCTGAGTCAATTTACATTTTCTGGGTCAACATCTTTCTTTATTAATGTATTGTTGATCCACATTTGTTTGGTTTTGTCCAAACCACATAAAGTCTTTTTAATACATTAATAATTATGTTATACATTATACATAAGTTTTGAGTATGTGCATGGGTCAGAACCCATGACCTTGGTATTGTCAGCGTCTTGCTCTAAACACTGAGATACAGAAATGAAATGAATGCAGTGTGAAAAACAATTACTGGGCTATGTGTATAAAATACATCATTTTAAGCATGTTTAAACAGTTTTTTGTGTATTTATGCTTTATTACTCTATCTAAAAAAATAAAAATACAAATAAATCTTTTGTAACTTCTCTCTCTGTGTAACTCGGTAACATTGTTGTAGCACTTGTTCACCTATTGTTGTATCGGCTATTTACCGCTTCATTGTCTCCTCGACTATTGGAAAAAAGTGTCTGCTAAATGCCTTAATGTAAATGTAAATGTATTATCATATGGATGATAAATGAAGTGATCTAATGTTAAACAGCCCTGTGTGTTTCCATCTGTTTTACCTTTGACTGAGTTTCATTCTTTAGTGCAGATGGGTTATCTAGAGATCACACAATCGTTCTCCAGACATCCGTGGAAACAGCACTCATTTACACATTTAGATTACATTAAGCTGGTGTCAGCTAGCTGTGGTTGTGTTAAAAATATATTATTATAATTATTTATTGTATATTGCTGTTGATGCACAGTTAGTCTGGCCAGATGTGATTATAAGAGTGAGCATCTATATGACTTTATAGACACAATCATGATGTGAAGGCTATTCAAAAGAAATTAAACACTCACATCGCCTAGTAAAATCCCTGAATGCACACTGCTAAAATTTGTTAATTTAGGTAAATGTTGGTTAAAATATTGAATGTAATAATAATAATTAAAATACAATTTGTTCAATATTTTTTTATTCATCAAATAACATTTATGCTAATCATACCATACTAAATCTCTTTTCACTTATATTACCTTCAATATGCCTCACAGTGTTTGTTAAATGTGGAAAAAATGTACTAAAGAAATATATCCTCAAGCACAACAAAACTAAGATCAGTTCCTTTTCTGTCGGTCTCTCGACGTTGTGTCGAAGATGACAGTATGGGGGTTCGCTCTTGAGAACCAATAATCTCTGACTTTATTTAAAAGGCCGATGAAATTTGGCGGATGAAATTTTGATGCTCATTCATCACCTTTTGTTCTTTGGAACCTGGCGGATGACTTCAAGTCTGATGCAAATTGACTTCTGGCGATCGTCTTCTCCTGCTGCTTTCGCGACAAAGCACGAGTTGTTGGTCACAGCATCGGAGGGCGACCTGCTAGCCTCGGACCCGGATGACATCCTGGAGCTTCCGCCTCTGGCGGTTAAAGCTCAGGATGATGTGGATCCTGAGATGGCAGCCTTGCTTTCCCGGGCTGCTGCAAGCATTGGGCTTCAGTGTTAGGTCCCGCTGTCACCCCAGCGCTCGCGGTTGGATGCGTGGTATCTGGGGTCTGAGCAGGGCGTAAAGCCACGCTTGGCCCCGGTGCCTTTCTTTCGGGAGGTGCACGAGGAGCTCACAAAGTCGTGGAACTTGCCATTTTCAGCACGTACACGCCAGACGGGCTCTTCTGCCCTCACTTCCCTCGATGGGGGAGCAGTTAGGGGCTATATTGACATACCCCAGGTGGAGCGTGCTGTTGCGGTGCATCTGTACCTTCAGACCGCATCCAGCTGGAGAGGTCGACCAAGGCTCCCCTCCAAGGCGTGTAAGATCTCCTCCACTCTTGGGTCGAAAAGCTGCTTCCTCGCTCCATGCCATGGCCATCCTGCAGGTCCACCAGGTCAAGGCACTCAAGGAGATGGAAAAGGGAAGTTACTGGAGCGATGTCCACTCTGGTGGTCCAGGATAGACATCTCTTGCTCAACCTTTCACTAATGCGGAATGCAGAGAAGGTTCGCTTTCTCGACACCCCCATTGCGCAGGGTGGGCTGTTTGGTGAAACGGTGGAGAACTTTTCTCAGCAGTTCTCTGCCGTTTAAAAGCAGACAGAGGCAATCAGGCATTTTCACATCACCCTTTTCACATCGGTGGCGCTACAGTTAGCCACACTCTCACACTCATTCTGGATTTGTGTTCACTGAACCGATGTCTTCACAGACTTCCATTCAGAATGCTAACACACTGGGTTTAAGGGTCAACTGAGAAAAAAGCTCCCCAGCGCAGAACATCTCTTATCTCGGTGTGGAACTAGACTCTGTCAGCATGTTTGCACGACTCACGGACGAGCATGCCCAAACCTTGCTGCATTCCTGAACAAACTCAGGTGTCCTGAGGTTCCCCTGAAATATTTTCAGAGGCTCCTGGGGCATATGTCGACTGGGGTTATCCCAGTTGGGTTGATGCCCATGTGACCGCTTCCTTCTACCTGGAACGCATGCAGAGCTTCATCAGCTCTGAGCAGGTTTTTGTCTGTTATGGAGGTCAGGGAGGGCTGTCTCCAAACAGAGATTGACGTACTGGATCGTGGATGCCATTACCATGGCCTACCGATGCCAGAACCTGCCCTGCCCGCTTGTAGTGAGGGCTCACTCCACCCGGGGTGTAGCCTCCTTGTGGCAGTGGCTCAGGGCGCCTCTCCGGCAGACATCTGCCGAGCTGCGGGTTTGGCTACACCCAACACCTTTGCAAGGTTTTATAACCTCAGAGTGGAACCGGTGTCAGCTCGAGTTTTACGCAGGCAAGACCTGAGACCGGCCGGGTGTACGCCTGCGAAAGTGCAGGTGAGTTCAGACTGTCATTTGCCTCTCTGCTGTCCCCTTCAGGTGAGTATCAATCAATCAAATCTTTTATTTATCACAGACTGGGTTTCATGCTCTGAAATGGCACCCGTCCGACCAAAAACACATATCACATTCAAGGGAAGACAGAGGTTTTAACCTCTGGGGACATGTTACAGAATGGGTCAGAGAAAAATAGTATTTTATCCCAGGCCAGGACATACTTTAACATTTCACTCCTGGAACATTAAATAACTCTTCAAATCTTGAGTTCAGAAATAAGAATGTAGAGCAAGTTTTCTTTGTGTACAGAGGAGTGCCGAAGCTTTCGTCTGCCCCATTGAAAGAGAGCCGTCTCGTTCCTTTACTATAGATTTTCAGAGGACATGTTGTTCTTTGGAGTCGTGATTGTATCCTGTATCATTTCTAATAGAACTGTTATTTCTGAGAGATTGTACTGCCAAGAAGGAAACTTAGTATTGGAATAATTGGAATGTTATTTGCAAGCTCAAATGTGTCGTGTTATAAATTTTATGGTTGACCACGTTCTCATCTTAGTTTCCTGTGTAAATGCAGAAATGAGTCTTTTGGTCAGTGACTGAAAATCTGTCATTATTTCTCTGATGAAACTCAGTAAGAACTACGCTGAAAGAAATATAAATAATCTATAAGAATTATATTGATGCTTCAGGTTGTTTAAATGAATGGTTCACCCAAAAAGGAAAATTCTGTCATTATGTTCTTCACTTTGTGTTATTTCAAACCTATATGACTTTCTTTCTTCTGGAGAACAGGAAATAAGATATTTTGAAGATTGTTGGCAAAGAATGCGTAACAATTAATCAAAAATAGAGGTTAGAGGTTTAAAAATGACAAAAGTGTGAAAATAATTTGAATGCACGGAATATTCGTCCGTCTAATGTATTCGGTTGAAATGGTCCTAAAGTGCCTTAGAAAATGAATAGTGAATAGATCTCAGTGAAACATGTGCTGACAGTAACACATAACTCAGAAAATCTGATCTCTTTAGTTAGTTTACTGCTCAAAGATTTGTTAGTATTTTATGTACACATGAGTGGGGTATGGTTAAACAATCTCATTTCATTTTATACTGTGTTTTGTTTAAATGTACAAAAAAATATTGATTATTTGTCCTTTATTTACTCTTTAAAGTTGTTGTAATTTAGGCAATTTCATAACTTGGATTTTAGTAAGTTTTGTACACAGACATCATAGCCATAAATGTGATTCATAATTGGAATAATTTCTTTCTGTGTTTCGGACTTGACTTACTCTTTTTCGGATTCAAACAAGAATTAGAATTTCAGTGCTTCCCTAGAATAAATGATGAAGGAATTTTTATTTTCAGATAAACTATCTCTTTAACACTCACTTTTTATAATTGATTATCAAGAATCTCTCAATCTCAATCTCTACCCTAGTTTTATATTCATTGATATCTTGATTTGTCATATTACACACAAAAAAGGGCTGTGAATAACATTTCATGGTAAATGTTGAATGTAAGTCCTTTGTTTTAGCTCTTAAACTGTTTTAGCAATTGATACCAACAGCAAGTCCAAGTTTTCTCTGTACATATCTTAAAAATGTCAGTGAATCCCAAACATTTTCAGATGTCTCATGGTTGTTATTGGATATACATGAATGTTGTATGTAAACAATTCGGCCTATCCACAATTCTGTGAGCTCCTTTATACCGAATTATGTTTCTGATAATCAGTGAGGGGAAATTTAGACAGATCCAGACACACACACACACACTCACACACACACTCACACACACACACACACACACACACACACACACACACACACACACACACACACACACACACACACACACACACACACACACACACACACACACACACACACACACACACACACACACACACACACACACACTAGAGCACCTGAACACTACTGCCATTATATTCATCAGACTTATTTATCAGAAATGGCATATATCTAATTTGCATGAGGTGACTGTGTTTTGAGTGGCTTTAAATGATTGCCTAGTTTTGTCAAGAGGCGGGATAATTCCATTGCTGAATATACACAACTCCAAATTGCGGCCATGAATTGTTTTAAAAGTCATTCTAATTGGTAACGGATGTTTCCGTCGACATAAACCGAGTGTTCTCAAACACAGCTCAAGCTCTCTGCCAGCCACATGTTGCCTCGTGTGAAATGAAACTCATTTCTCATTTCAGAGGAGACGGAGGATTAGATGAAGCAACTGTTGCTACATGCCTTTCTCTGTCTCTGCAGACGGCGGCGAAAGTGATGACAAACTTATGTCACGACCGTATCTCCGAGC
Organism: Triplophysa yarkandensis; assembly: GCA_033220385.1. Classification (NCBI taxonomy): domain Eukaryota; kingdom Metazoa; phylum Chordata; class Actinopteri; order Cypriniformes; family Nemacheilidae; genus Triplophysa; species Triplophysa yarkandensis. The sequence goes on from CM065678.1 coordinate 1,137,025, forward strand.
ACCGTCTGGTCACTGAGGGCAGCTCACATGACCCCATGCTGGGACATTATTAGATCATTAATTCTGTCCGTATTTCTTCCCATACTCATTCTTTCTAGTGTCCACCGGACAGTTTAGAGCAAACAGAACAGTGTTGGAGTAAGCCTTTGTGTCAGATGTCTGAACTGGTGTTTGCCAGAGCATGTATAATAATTATTACTGTCCATACTGTTATTCAACATTATTAGCAAGTTATATGACTCTGTCATTTTATTCACACTCATGTTTATCAAACACTATTGAGAACGAAAGAAGATATTTGAAAAATGGAAGTCAACTGAGGATTAATGTTGTTTCGTTATCAATATTCTTCAAAATAACTTATTTTGTGTTCTAAAGAAGAATTAAGCACGCTTTGGAATGACATGATTCATATTTCTATGTTTATGTCTCTCATATGAAAAGCCTGGTTTAGGACAGAATTTGTTTCACCAATTCCATCAGGCCTTAAAATGAAATGTGTTATAATTTAGTCACCCTCTTTTCATATGAAGCATTTCTTCTGCAAAAGAGAGACAAACACACAAAACATATTTTATAAACGTATAAAACATATAAAACATATTTACTTGTATGGACCCAAATCCAGATTCTTGAATGAATGATTGAAAAGAAGAATTTCATAGGTTTTAATAATAAACGAATGATTTGCTTTCCTGCATAGAAACAACATGTATTTTCTCGCTGCGCTAGAATATCTCAACTCATGTCTGCCGATTATTACAGGCTCATATATGTTCTCATGTGGCCTGACTAATGAGTGGAAACTCTTCATCGTTTCAGTTCAACCTGCCATCTGCTGCTGTGCATATCTCAGACACGCAGAAAAGTATTTTAACAACCACATTCTTCTAGTTTACACAAATGCACAGGTGCGTGTGTAATACTGGGGATTATTACCAAAATAATACCATCAGGTTACTCACAGATTTATGATTTATAGCAAAACATTCAACATTTCAAAACGTAATTGGACAGAATGCGTAATAAGAAAAATTCACACTTGCGTATAGATTTTTTATTCATATGTAATAGTATGATTGTCTTTTCTGTGGAACAGCACTGCAGTTGTGAATGGATAAACAATGAATCTCACATTATAGAACTGATACAGGTGACAGTTCTATTCAAGTCATGCAATTTAAGAGTTGAGGTCTTGATGGGAAACCATTGGAAAGAAATTATTCATGCAACTTTACATTATCACATCAGCAGACGTCAGCGTTTATAGAAACTTTTGGATGTGCTTATATCAGGAGGACTCTTTTGATTTCATTATTATGATCCATCTTTCTGGCTGCTGAGATTTCCGCCTTTAAAATTGTGTGTTAGGTCAGAGAGGATCTGCAATAATGCAGATGATGAATGTTGGAACAGCACGTTGGTGCTGGAGATATGCCTTTTCTTCTTCTATCTGGCTGCTAATTGATATAATATCAAAAGCTTTTACAGCATTTGCTTGCTTAGGGTCAGTTTATCATCTGTAACACACTGGGACAAAACCCAGATTGATCAGAGGGAGATGGCACAGACGCAGCATGGCTCACGACGATAGCAGATGGCTTGACGGCACTAAACAAATGGACCAGCCTCAGTTCTTCATGACAGAATCAGTGTCCACCTGTTCCCTGAAGCACAAATTCTCACTTTATCCTGACGAGCAAAAACATTCAGAGCAAAGAAAATATAAAAATAAACTAAATATGACAAATATAACAGCTCAATGTTTTGACTCCAATACTCAAAGGCTCCTAGCACTAACAAAACCACTCAGAGCTTAACATTATTTGTAAAAAGATATTATATGCAAAAGTCAGTCAAAACTTCCGTACTGTCTTCGGTTCAATGGTTTGAGTCAGTATTGACAGTATTTGAATGAGTGTGTCATAAGGGAATAAGAGTTTTAAGGCATGGAGGGCTGTTAACCATTTCAGGGAAGAACGATGGTAACAGAAGCGTGTGGACAGCCTATGCGGAATAGTTCATCAGGTGTTGAATGGATCTAAATACTAGAATGGAGAATGTTCTTTAAATTTTTAGAATGATTTTTTTTTAGAAAAAAGTTAATCAAAAAAAAAGGCTTTATCTGGGTTTTCAAAGGCAGGTTCACACATGTACAAAAGAAGAATGCAATGACCTGTAAAGCTCTGAGTTGTGAAAAGGTGACTCCACAACCACAGAACTGAGCAAGGGATTTTCAAGAATCTTATAAGTTCCTTAAAGAACCAGCAGAACATTAGATGGTTCCACCAATAACCCTACTACAAGAAAAAGAGCTTTGAAGCAGTTAAAAACACATTAGGGTTATTTCGAGGACACAACAGGATATTTGAGGAACCTTTACTTTTTACAACATTTCAACACACAATCAGCACATCTGTCGGACAGGACCCTAATATTATATAGAGGAGCGTATGTTCTACTTAACTTAAACCATTGCCTAACATAGCTGCAGTTGTTTACTCTAAAAGACCCCGGAAGTCCTGTAAAAACACGGATTGTTGCAGGGATAACGGAAAAGGAATTACAGCTCAATGTAATCGTCTGTCAGGTTCAGTTATTTACACAGCACACCTTTAGGTGTAGTGTTGTTACTTGTAATATCTGCTTTTAAATACAATAACTTCATATAGTACAGAAGAGCTACATTTATATAAACATTTCCTATTTAAGTTATAAAAACATAACATTACCTTTACCAGAATTAGCTGACTCTGCTCCCGCCGATCGCAGACGCGGGTTTACAAGCCACTGTTTCTTATTTTGTTCAGTTCATTTACTTTACATTTCCAGCTATATGAAAAACCACTTTTGGTAAACAATATGAAAACATGGGCATGTGACTTTCATCTAGTGATTCCCATGGAGAAAATCCCTCACTTCCCTATGTGTCATTCATAACACAGCAGTGACATCATGGGCAAATAACCTATACACAGAAACGCAGAAAATGAGTTTCCAGATGTGCTTTACATAACAGAAATCATTGCGTCAATCTGCAATCAGAATGGGTTTTATTGTCATGTGTGCTTCCACACACACAAGGAATTTTTTTTACATTACATTTACATTTACATTTAGTCATTTAGCAGACGCTTTTATCCAAAGCGACTTACAATAGTCGAGGAGACAATGAAGCGGTAAATAGCCGATACAACAATAGGTGAACAAGTGACACAACAATGTTACCAAGTTACACAGAGAGAGAAGTTACACAGAGAGAGAAGTTACACAGAGAGAGAAGTTACACAGAGAGAGAAGTTACACAGAGAGAGAAGTTACACAGAGAGAGAAGTTACACAGAGAGAGAAGTTACACAGAGAGAGAAGTTACACAGAGAGAGAAGTTACACAGAGAGAGAGTTACACAGAGAGAGAAGTTACACAGAGAGAGAAGTTACACAGAGAGAGAAGTTACACAGAGAGAGAAGTTACACAGAGAGAGAAGTTACACAGAGAGAGAGTTACACAGAGAGAGAGTTACACAGAGAGAGAAGTTACACAGAGAGAGAAGTTACACAGAGAGAGAAGTTACACAGAGAGAGAAGTTACACAGAGAGAGAAGTTACACAGAGAGAGAAGTTACACAGAGAGAGAAGTTACACAGAGAGAGAGTTACACAGAGAGAGAAGTTACACAGAGAGAGAAGTTACACAGAGAGAGAAGTTACACAGAGAGAGAAGTTACACAGAGAGAGAAGTTACACAGAGAGAGAAGTTACACAGAGAGAGAAGTTACACAGAGAGAGAGTTACACAGAGAGAGAAGTTACACAGAGAGAGAAGTTACAAAAGATTTATTTTATTTTATTTTGATAGAGTGAGTAGGTTAGAAAAGTAGTGAGTTAGTGAGTCCAGCAAGCAGCACATTGCAGTAATCTAGCCTGGACAAGACCAGCGCCTGAACCAGGATTTGTGTGGAATGGTGAAAGAAGCTTCCAGTACACAATAATTGTGATTATTCCAATAGCATTGTGATGTTACTGTATATCAGTGGCTGTGATTAGGTCAGAGGTGATGGTTAAGAATGAGTACCTGAGGATTGTTGAACTCTTTTGATTGTTTCTATTGCACATTTTGTCTAGTTTAAAAAATGTGTCATCTTGAGGCTTCTCTTGCGGGCTCCGGCCCCTGTTGAGACCCACTGGTCTAGATTTTTCATCAAATAATTTTCATTCTGCGAAATGATCCATCTGTACTTTCACAAACCAGGCCTAAAAACTGAAACCTTTTTAATGCACCACTACATTGTGACACCACTGTTGATCTGTTGCAATCCATCCATCAGGATAAAATTGATTGCGCTCATTATAAACTGAGACACAACTTGACCTAACTTTATAGCATGTGGGATGCTGTGGTATTACTACTGGACCTTGATAGTGTGCTTTAAAAACTGTCTATACGAAGTAGACATTCAAATAATACAAATGTATTTATAAAAATAGAAACATTGCATAATGTAATATATTATGCAATATATATTGCATAATGCGTTAAAATTAACTTATTTGAATCTTCTTGTTTTATACATTTAAATACATTTATTTACATTTGTTATTAAAATAGATTTACATGATGAATTTGAACAGCATGTGATTGTAAGTGATACAAATATACATACGTTATATACATTTTAAAATAGTAATACAAAAGTTATTAATACCTTTTATATCTGATATTATAGAAAAATATACAAATGCAAATAATGAGCATTGAGGTATGGAAATTAAAAGCTAACAGGCATTCCCGTTTTGAATGATGGAAATAGACTTCTGCCACCGACTGGCATGTGTACTTTTTTTGGCATTAAGTCTTCAGGTTTCAGTCCATGAGGTGTTAGAGGACAGAATATTTAACAAACTTTCTGTTGTTTTTCTGGTCCAATCTGAATCCCTTTGGTGTAGACAGTGTTTGGCATTATAAAAGCTTCTAACCTTTCCTCTGCAGACCCTACAGCTTGCTTGGATCTATATCATGAACCTCTGAACATCACGCGGAGACCTCCAGACTAAAAGACTGCTGTGATCTGTGGGTTAGCTGGGTTTAAGATATAATATATTAGGATACATGCAGTCTTAGAGGAGACGGGTGAATGAAGGTTATGAAAAGAGGCTTTTGTTAGGTTCAGGTTTAGATGTCACATAAGCCCCAGGTGATGTGTCTCATTTACTGTGTTAGTACAATTTCTGCTCAGACTATCTTTAAGATGATCTTGTTCTTAAGGCAGTATATCATTATTATTCTTTTAAGATTTGTTTGGTCTTTTTAATGTTTCCTGTGAGATACTTTGTATATGTACATATTTACATTTACATTCACATTTTGTCATTTAGCTGACACGTTAATCCAAAGCGACTTACAACTGAGGTTTACAAGAGAAGCATTTAAAACAGGAGATAACAACGCAATCGTAAGTTAATTGATGCAAGTCCCTGAGAAAAACACAATATACGTACCAAGTGCCAAAAGATTGATACTTTTTTATCGAACAGTGAGGATGTCAAAGAAGGTTTGATATTAGGTAGAAAGACTGAGGATGTCTAGTAGAGTTATTTGTGGGTTAGGTGCAAACGGGTTTTACGGTGGTTTTTGAAGATGGAGACAGAGTCTACCAGACGTGTTTTAACGGGCAGATGGTTCCAACATCGTGGATCTGACCCAGAGAAGTGATTTCTTACCTTTTTGGGTTGGTACCACCAGACATCGATCACTCGCTGACTGAAAGGATCTGGAAGGCACATAAGTGTTTCTAAAAACAACAAAATGTAAAGTGAACTGTTCACTTAAAGGATTTGGAAGTTGGTATCCAAGACTGATCTCATGAAATTGAATATTTTTATGCACTGGAAAAATATTTAATGTGCCTTAGCAAAAATCACTAAAATAATCTTTCATAGAGTTTTAATTCAAGGAAAGGCAAGTTTATAAGCACATTTCATACACAGTGGCATTTCAAAGTGCTTTACAAGAGAGGAAAATCAAGACAACAAAAACACTTAATACAACAATTTAATACAAACAATATTTAAAATCAAATCAAATCGTTACATAAAATATATATGTATACAAAAAGTATATTGTCAAATTACATTAAATGATTAAAATCCAACAGATAAATTCTCCATACATTAAGTGGTATAGTAAAAAAAAGTATTTGTTAAACAATTATAAATTAGATATTTTGGTTATACTGATAGAAATATATTATATAAATAAATATAATTTTTTATTTATTCAGATTTATTTATATATTCATCCCACATATACATACAATTTCTACAGTTTATTTATTTAAATTTTCTTTGTTAGTGTAAATAGTTCTTTTAAATGTGGGTTAGTTCTGTGACATCACTTGAAAGAAGAAGATGTCAGGTTTGAATGGTGGCTTTTATATCCCAAACACACAGTGACACATGTAGAGACATGATTCTGGAACCTGGTGTCATCTCTCAGGCAGGTCTAAATCTGTCTGCTTCTCTTATCAGAAAGTATCACATTCCTTAAAAGATTTCTTACAAAAACTGAGAAGTACAAATAACAAAGATTGGTTTCAAACTTGTAATTAGTTTGATCAGCTTTTCATTTTACTTTCACCTCTTTGTCTTCTCAGTTAGGATTGGAGAAGAAAGCGCAGCTCAAATCATTCCCTAAATTCTAAGTAGTCATTATATCTGCCAAGCAACGATCGTGAGATAGTGTTAAAGATTCACACTTTATATGTTTCTCTCTACCTCCCTCTCGCTCTGCTTATAACAAACAGTACATCTTTTTAAGATTTTAAAAACATTTCTTCAGACGGTCATGACCCCTGAGTGGAAAATAGCTTGACGTCCAGGAAGAATGAGTGAACTTATTGCTATGAGGGATAGAAATGTTCAATCGGTTCGCCTAACATCTACATTGATCTGTTTTTAGGATTATGAATGATATAACAGTGATATTCTTGTCCCAGAATGATACATTTTTACAATCAACTTTATAGCATGATATAAAACCCTTTAAAGCTCTCTCAGGACATGTTCCAACAGGCACATCTGCTTGAGAATACATTTGGTGATTTCAAAACTCCTCTTAATATATTTCCTAACTGATTTCTACGAATATGGGGTTATACGCTAAAGTTCTGATAAAGTCTAAATCAAGTCGATCTCTTGCTGTGGGAGACGGAAGTGCTGCAATGATGTTCGTTCATATAGTTTACACCATCCTCCAGGCTTAATGATGTACCTCCTCTTTTTATTCCGTTTTTCTTTTGCTCCTTCCCACCCATCCAACATTTATCCAACAGACTAACGTGGAAACTAAAGTCCTTAAAGTTTCTCCAGGGAGTCCAACAATGAGGCGCATACTCTGCATATCTCCTTGTTTTAGGAATTTGGGATGCTTATCGGAAGTTGTTGAAGAAATAAGGCCTTAAGTGTTGAAGTGGATCTACAGATGCGAATGGGGTTTGTGAATGGAATTAAGATGTTTGGGACGGAGGTGTTTCTCTGAGATCTTTATCCATCAAGTGGACTCTTTCACATGTTGAGCTTTGAAAGACATTAGACTTTAAATATGTTTCTTTTAACACACTGCTAAACAGCCAAAGATTTGTTTCAGCAGCTTTTTGAAATGACGCACAAGGACCCGCGTAACCTCAGGAGGAGTTCACTCTTTAGCTTTGGCTCGACTCGGAGACGCCACTCATGTATCGGGTATGTTGGGTTGTTTTGTGATAGAGCGGTTTTTTTCTTCAAAGCGGATCGCTTGTTTGCTATGAATGAGTCGTAAGTTACACAAGTTCTGATCTGTTCGGGGCTTTTGGATTGCTCATTTCAGTCAAAATGTGCGCTGGTCTGTTTCTAAACAGATGGCAATATTGATGTCTTGCAGTATGTTTGTAATGTTTGTAAAACTGTTAGTTTGTTCTAAGTTGTTGTTTGCAGATCTAATGTAATATGAAACTACAATAATAACTGTGTCTCTTGCTTCATGCAATGTAAAACAAATGCAAATGTAAACTTTGTGATGTAATCACATAGAAAAGCCAGAGTTTTCTAACAGTAACATAGAGTATGAGGAAAGTTTGGAGACATGAAAACATTGCAGGCGATTGGAAGTGAATATCATGTGACTGAAGCACAGCAGATCTTGGGTCTATTATTAGGATCTCCTCAATGAAATGTCTTCCAGATGTACACGTGAGCTCGAGCTCGGTCCTCTGTCCAGGAAACAGTTTTATCACAGTTTAAGACATGGACACAGTTAGCACTGAGAGTGAGAAGACATTTAGGATGTTGCAATCGAAGGTTTATTCATCATTTAAGACTACAGTATTTGCTCATGCTTTAGTTTTTCTTTGAAGAAAGCTAAAACAAATGGTTTTAAGCAACATTGAAAATTAAAATCAACACTTTAATGCTTTAACTTCCTATTGATTCTCATGAATAGGCCTTTTGACATGATGCGTAATAAGTATTTAATTAAGATTTATTGACAAAAACTATGATAAAAAACTTAAATATTATTAATGTTATGTTTTATTTAAGCAATAAGGTAAGAAAGGATGTTCAGTATCGTGGTTGAAGGGTGTTGTTGGGCATGATGCAAAAGTTGACAATACAGCCCAGCCACTAGTACCTTATTACTTTTATAAAACGGTTACCACCGAATATTTATTTCAATATTCAATAAGTACAACATTTCCTCTACATTTCAATAAACGATTGTTTCTATTTACATTTATTAACTGGAGAGAAACATAAAGCAGTTGTGATCTGGTGATTGAGAATCCTAAAGTCTGGGGTTTAATACTCAGCAGGGATTGTAGAACTCTCCTCCAGCTTTAACATCACCACTCCAGTGAATCCCTTGATGTTCATGTATAAGTTACAAAATTATGAGATTACCAAAACAAAAGATATCTGCGGCTTTCTGACATATAATATAAATATATATATATATAACATGTCTAATAGGTACAAATAAGAAACAACACACTTTATCTTAAATATATTTCTAGATGGAGGGGTCTAAACGAGCACAACTGTGACCCATCACTAATAAAGCAGCATTAGTCCTTGGTTTCCTTATAAAACTGGTGGAAATGATTCTCATTGTGTGCCTGCCCTCATCTGGAGAAAGAGTGAAGTGTTTGTTTTGTCTTGTGTTTTTATCAAACCCCTTTGAGATATGATGAGATATGATCTGTTTTTATCAAACCCCTTTGAGATATGATGAGCTTATGCAAAGATGTTAGTGAGAGAGATAGAGATAACGTGTATTATTAGTCCATAAAGAAAAATATGCAAATCTCTCTCTCTCTCTCAATAAGGGAAGTGTGTGTGTGTGTGTGTGTGTGTGTGTGTGTGTGTGTGTGTGTGTGTGTGTGTGTGTGTGTGTGTGTGTGTGTGTGTGTGTGTGTGTGTGTGTGTGTGTGTGTGTGTGTGTGTGTGCGTGTGCGTGTGTTTTAGATAATTTCACAGCAGGGAATAGACACTGAATGCAGAGTTGAATACACATCAATAATTATTTATGTCCCGTGTGAACAGATGATGTGTGTCTGCAGGTTTGTGTTTATTCACACACATAGACTGGAATTATTTTGCCACAGTTTAATTTACTAAAAATTTGCATTTCTCTAAAATGGATAATGAAATATGACATTTAAAGCATTTACACAAAAAGGGCTGTTTAATTTTAAATGATTAATATATATACAGTAAGATAGGAATTTATTTTCTTAATATAAAACTTGTATAGTATACTTTTAATATATATTTCCTACATGAAGACAATGATTTGATCACACTGTCTGAATGATGTTAAACCTTTTTATCAGAACTAACTTCTCATTTCTGAGGTGGTTTAGCATTTCTCTTATTTATTGGCTGTGAGGTCATTTCCTCTCAAGTTAACAGGGTCCTAACAGACCCTAATAACATAAAATATACATTACATAATAATATATATATTGTAATATCTCATGTATTTTCTCCATATTTTAAAGCAGCAGTTATTTCTGTATTATTTAAAATATTAAAAAAGTTTAATATTTATGTTTGATCATTATTAGCATTTTTATATTGTAACGTATTAATTAGAAATGTACAGTGTTATTATATATAGTTTCAATTTTGCTAGAAGGCTAGTTCAGCTCAAACTAAAAAGAAAAATCTTTATCTTCCTTATGTCATTTCAAAACTGTCTGGCTTTCCTCTCCTGAACACAAAAGAAGATATTTTTAAGAATGTTGGTATATATACAACACTTCCTCTATTGACTTACAGTTCACGAACACAAAACACTTTCCTCTATTGACACAACACTTCATAATGACAAATTTTAAGTAGATTATGTGTTAGTCTATTCTTAGAGAACCATAAAGTAAAGAGTTAATGCTGAAGATAGTCATTGGCAGGCTCCGCCCCCTCTATGAGCTGTGACCTCACTGTTCAGCTGCCAGTCCCTCAAATGCACACACACACACACACACACACACTCACACACACACACACACACACACACACACACACACACACACACACACACACACACACACACACACACACACACACACACACACACACACACACACACACACACACACTGCACTAAAGTTCTGTTGGGGCCGACCTGGAGGGATTTAGGCTCGTTTGGTGACTTTGGAGTGGTCTTCTTCGTACACATTACACTTTACGAGTCAACTGAGGCTTTCACTGCAGAAAAGTTGAAGTATGACCACTGTACGAATGCAAGACCTTCAGCTTCAAGCCATCTGGAGAGCTTCAATCATGTCAGCATGGCTGGATGTGTTCAATGCTCTTCTGTGACCGTACCCCAGCGTCTGGAGGCATGTGTCTCAGACTCGGTGTAAAGGAGAGCTGATTTCTGGAGCATTGGAAAATATGAGTTTGCCAAGTGGCTGTGTCTATCTTCCACCTACTGACCGCACTTTTAAAGTTCGGAATGGGAATCTCTGCGGCTCGCCGTGTGCTGTCAACTGTCCAATTGACATCGTGCAGAAACGCAGGCGGTAAATGGGTTTTCTTATGCTTCTGGTGTGTTCCTATCAGCGAAGGGGTCTGAGTAACAGTGTTTGGTCTTTCAGATGGGACCAGAGAAGTTTTCTGGCACAGTTTTATGTACAAAGATAACTTTAAGCAAACTGCTCTTTGACTGACTTCTGAACAAGTGTAAAAGTGTGATTTGTTTGAGTGGTCTGACATGACAGGTTCTTACTCAACCAATGGTGCGATTTTAGGGCTTGGGGGACTCTTGAAATGGATGTGTTTGAAAAAGCTTTCTGAAAGCAGTCAGAATTTTGTGATTTTCTTTGGTGCTGTTACACAAATAAATGTGCTTCATGTTGCCAGATAAGAACCCTTTTTGTCTGAATGGCTCCATTAAGACGCTTTAACATCCGAAGAAGGGTTCTGAATCTCTACGGTGATAAAGATCCTTCAGATTCTAGAGATTTCATATTTTAAATGCCTTAATGTAAGAGCCTTGTAACAGTGATTCAACACACTGTGTGAATCACAAAAAATGAAGCCAGCTGCCATCTGTAACTCTTTTCTAAGATCAGCATTGAAATCTGGAATTCTATACAGATTTGCAACTGTGAGATTAAAAAGTGATTGAGAAATTGAGTTGTCGGTACGATTTTTAATGTTACATTACATTAGCTGTAGAAGATTGATGTTGCAACGTATAGAGTTTACAACTTTCAGAAAACATGGTTTGTGTCTCATATGGTTATCTTTGGTATTTTTGATAGACACAACCTTTTCCTTACAGTAATAGAAAGGTTAAGCCCAAAATATCCTCATGTTTTGAATATTCAATTTTTAGAATTTTGAGGAATGGTACTATTGTAATATCATGGGATTTTTTGACGTACCCTAGACCAGGGGTTCTCAAACTTCTGACGGCCAGAAGTTTCTTAGGGGTCCTCAGAAATGTTTGAGGCATACAATACATTTAAACTTTATGCTAACACAAACAACAGTATTCTCAATACAACTCATCATGACACATATAATTTATCTTACATAGATGAAATGCTTCTTTATAAAATATGGGGGCTAAAACCCCTGTCTTTTGAATATCAATAAACCTAGCATCATAGATACATCAACTGTCAATCACTCATTGTCATGATTGGATACCATCAGAGTATCACGATATGAGACTCTTCACTTTTGACTTCAAATATCTCTGCTGTTGAAGGACAAATATTGTCCCGGTGATGGTCTGATCGGTGAGGACGTCTAGACAAGAACTGACTCCTAACATCAATGTAATGCTCAAGTCTTATCTGAAACACATCAGCCATCACTGTCGTCTATGTCAGAGTAAACCAGCATCACATTCAGAGGGATGCAGAGCAACACAGATGTCTGTGATCAGCCTGTTAGTGAACTGGAAGAGCTGTGTGTGTTTAGTGGGAATCAACAATACAGCACAACAGTGACAACACAATGCTCATCTGCCTTGGTTTTCAGTATTTTTCCCATTCTTTTGTAGAGTTTAATAAAGTCCTCGCTTAAGCATTCAAGCCATGAACTGAATTAACCAGCTTGGAAACTGACTGGAATATCACAAACTTTGAGAAACTTATCATAAAGGACTGTCCTTTACTCTGTAGTGACTAACTTATCCAAGTCAACAATATGAAAAATGTAATAAAATAACCATCAAGAGGTGAGACTGTTTAAGTCAAATAACTTAAATTCAAGCGTCCATAAATTATACTATTAATTATAAATATTTAACAGCATTGGCACCCATGGACACAAAAACCAATGAAAGTGAATTGGTGCCAGTTCCCAACAATCTTCTAAATATCTTCTTTTATGGAATGCAGAAAAAAGGACCTACAGGTTTGAAATGACAAACATAAATCTGGGGGGACATAAATCTTTCTTAATGAAAGTACTTTAGGTATATAGTTGTGTTTACTTCTCTGATTAAGTCGCATGATAAATACCTTTTCACTACTAGTTTACTGACGGTATAACGTGTGCCTTGGTAAACTTAAATGTGGTACAAGTTTTGAACTAGTAAACTATAAGTTTGCTTGTACTATACTTAAAACACAAATAAAAAACACAGCTGTACAAACAAGGTTCCACTGTAGTTGTATACCAGTGCTACACTTCAAGTTTACTTAAAAGCATACAAAATGGTAAAAGCGAGATCATTTCATTCTTAGTAGTTTAAAAAGAAACAATTACAAGTATTCCACGAACACATTAAAGTGCCCCAAGGGTAAACATGTTAATAATTGTATTCTTTGTGTCCTCAACTATATATAAATTCCACTAAATCTTTAAAGAAAACATTATTACTTGCATTTTTTATTTATTTATTGTTGCTTCACATCTCTTCTAATGACACTCCCATTTAGTTCGTGGCTCTTTAAGCTCTGCCTCCCAGTGTATGTGATTGGTCAAACGCTCTTATGTACTGTTATTGGTTAACTCAGCTGTCAGTTACTGCATCACACCAGTGATGAGATGACATCGTGTTACTTCTGTAACCGATCTCTGATGACACGTCACAGAAGTAACTGAAGGACTACAACCCTGGCGTTTACTGTAGTCCAACACGTCTGATTTCTGTTAAAGATCAGAACTCACTTTATCATGAACTTAATGGTGATATGAACTTTGAGAGATTTATAACTTAACAGATTGTTTTTGGGTTCACAAAGGAAATGTTAAATGAGGTTTAAAATTCAGGGCCTCCTTAGTCAGAGGCATTAATCCTGTAGATATAGGTTAAACTATTAACATTTACATTTATTCATTTGGCAGACAAGTTTATCTTAAGTGACTTACAAGTATTATACAGTATATATATATATCACTGTAGAGTAATCAGGGGTAAGATGTCTTCAAGAACACTTCAGTTATTATCTGCTGACACTGAGATTTAAACCAACAACCTTCTGATTACAAGACCAACTCTCTGACCAGAACACAACTGAACCCCTACTTCATATAATAAACTTAAAAATAGACTTTAATTTTTAAGTATATTATAAAATAGTCCGGCGTGGTCTGCTGGTCTTGTAATCAGAAGGTTTGCACTCTATCTGCCATGTGCCCTGCGCTGCTTTGTCTTTTTGTTCTTATTAAACTTACTTTTTATTTTTATTGATATGTCTTTCTACATAGAATTGTATAATTGTATAGTGGTATAGTTTTTTATCTTCTTATCTATTTACCTAGTGTTATATGAATGCACCGGGGGTCTGAGAGTAACGCAATGTCGATTCTCTGTATGTATGTACTGTACATGTGGAAGAATTGACAATAAAGCACACTTGGACTTGAACATGAAGGTTGTTGGTTTGAATCTCAGTGTGTTTTGATACCTTGCTGTTGGAAGTTTGTCTTGACACTTTATTATTTAAGCCCCTGAATAAAGAAATATGATTAAAAAATAAAGGACTTTACCTACTTTTGTGGAACACAGTTTTCTTCCCCAACATTACGGCCCTCATGAGCTCATTATTGACTAATTGAAGCAGGAAGTAGGAGTGGCCATGCTTAAGTGACTCGTTTATTGAAATGTTTTGATGTAGGGCACATCTGCACCTGTCATCAGAGTCCATCTCTCTGAAGCTGCTCTCAGCTTTACTCTTTCTTCCCATCATGCATTGAGTCTTTATGACTGGCCACTGTGCACTTTAATTGCCTCTGCTCAGCAACTGATGCGTCCTGTCCTGTCACGATCGAAGCAATGTTCCAAATAAAGACGGATTCTTAATCGGCTCCAGCAGAGGCTCTGAAGTCTGAGCGCTGCACTACAGTCGCTGATCTGATAGACTTGTGCACAAGGGCATTGTGGGAAAACAACTGTCCCTATTACGGCAGACCTCTAATCGCGCCCATCTCACCGAGAGCACATCGATTCTACCGTCCTTGTTCTCCTCTCATAACACGATTGTTTGTGTCTTTTCTGAGTTGATTTAGTCAGGGTCTGCCAAACTGGGTTTTGCCATTTATGAGCTGAAATTTGTAATTCAATTTATCACAGGATTCAAAAGTTTAGAAGGAAATGAAAAGGAGTATAATGATTTTACTGCAGAAATTTGAACACATGCTTGAATTTTTTGAATTTTTGAAAGTCTCCTTCTTCATGATTTCATATTTCACATTTTCGTTTGTGTAGAATGTTGTTGTTAGAGTAGAAGTAATATGTGTAAAATTATAAATCTTGAAGTTCAATGCCAAGCGAGATATTTCATTGAACAGAAATCGCTATCAAAAAACATCCAGTTTGGACTACATCTCTCGACTTCCTGCTTTAGTGACATCACAATCGCTGTTAACCTCCGCCCACAGGGCAACACAACAATGGGGCTTTGTCTTGTTGCGCTCCCATGGACGAGAGGAAGAATTGCGTTTGTAAAGTTTGTTTGTTTGTCGTCATGTTGTCGAAACGCTGTTCTTTTTATCCCTGACTCCAATCTGTATTTACAGATCAATGATTACAATTTATGTTTGACTTAGTTCCTGAAAATTATAATCCACATCATTTATACAATAAAATATTTCCTCAATCTCAATCTGTTTAATGTCGGATTTACACAAAGATTGTTCCTGAAAGATGGAGCCGTTCCCTCTATAGTTTATGGAACACAACCTGTAAGTGTATTTTATTATTTAAATTAGTTAACAGTTTCTGTAAACGCTGTTTAGATTTGTAAACTAGATGAAAATTGAAACTAATCCGATAAAAAGTGTAGTAATTCAAACGGACATTGTTCGCGTTTTAATAATCAGTTTAAGTTATTTGTTGATTATATTTATAGCTTATATGATAAACAATAACATCATCTCCACGTTATGACAAGAGTTGTGATCTTTCTGGGGAACACGCGAAACTTTGCTGTTGAATCACAACACAGGAACTGCTAGCCCAATCAGAACTTGTTTCATATTTCTAAAGGAGGGACTTCATCACAACGGGAAGTTATCAGCCGTTCTTTTGACATTGAAAAAAGCAGAATACAGAGAAATACATTGAATGAAAAAATACAGTTTTTTAACGAGTGAAACATAAAAACATGTTATATTGCACACTCTAAACACAATCAGAGCTTCAAAAAACATGAAGAACGGCACCTTTAAACTGAAAACATGCTAAACATGTACATTTAGTGAAACATGTTTTTAATAAAATTGCGATGGAAACAGGTTTTGTTGCATTTAAAAGTCACTTGATGACAAATAGATCATTCCTTTAAGATTTCGCCGTATGGTTGGCAACATTTCTCTTCACACTTACTTCCAGAAAGTGGCAACATGCATCTCTAAAGTTGGATCCCTATCCACCTAAATACTGGAGAGGAGATTTTAGTAGTATAATATTGATTAATGAAAACTATCATGTTCAGAGGAGTTATCTACATGTTTCTTAGCCACATTACATTCAGAAGCAATGACGTAAGTTGTTCGTGTGTTGAAACGCAAACATCTCTGGTTCAATAGAATAACTGGATGGTCTATGATGACTTTGATAACTGAGACTCCTCCGGCATATTGCTTCAGTTAACTTACATATACATTATTTGTTCAAGCAGTTTGTTTTATGAGCTGAGTAAATACTGTGTACACAAATATTTACTTTCACTGAACCTTCTATTGCTTCACGGTTGTAAATGTACTCAGAAATCCCACACGACAGTATATCTGTTATCATTGCTGTACCTTGTTAATACCAAAAGTCTGCTGTAAGAGTTATTAAAATGCAAAAGCATTTAGAGTAAAAAAGCATGTTATATTAACAAATAAGGAAAGGGTGTGTATATCGGGTAAATTATTCATTTATTTTTAATTAAAACATTTTAATTTAGCAAATTCTGTCTGTTGGCTCATGTCATACATGCTTTACTGTGGTATCTGTCACATCATTTGACGTGCGTGTTGAGACTTGTGCATTGGCAAAGAGCTCGAGCCACAGTAATGCATGTGTGTGAAATACAGAGAGAGGGTCTATGAATGTAAGGCTCTAGATTTATCCAACTACACTCAGTGAAATGATCTTACAAGCTCATTTAATCATTATACTTAGGACAACTTTTAAATAGTAGGGTTGGCCGTGGATGTGTCTTCGAAGTTTCTTATTAAAGGTCTGGAGAATGGCAGTCTACCTACGCACGAGACAGCTCTTTGACCAAAGGCATGTACAGTGGTGAGTTCACTGTTGCCACATCATACATGTTTAATCTGCTTTGCTCTTCAACACTCCGTCCTTTGACTCGTGGGACTCAGAACCATGAGTTATGAGAAAAATGCTGTTAAGAAATAATATGGGTCTTCTGAGTATTTTTAAGAGCTGAGAATTAGGATGGTTGTGTGAATCAAATGTTCAAGACTATGTTGGTTTTCTGTAGGATTGTATGTGTCACTCTATATGTAGTCAGTCATTCACGTCAAATATCTGCCTGGTCTTGTCTTGCGTCTTGTTTTTTCCTGTGGTACATTCTTCTGGTCCCCTGTCTCTGAAAAACCAAGGCCAAGCTACAGGAGCGTGCACCAGGAAAAATAGAACCTGTTTTGTGTTACACTTTTTATGATAACATCTGTGCAGGATGTGCAGTTCTTTAAAGCCATTCCACACAAAGAGCAAAAAAAATCGAAACTATTCGTCCTGCTGTGTGAAATAACCCCTCTGACAATACAGATTCATCAGTTTTCAAGTCAGCATGACATTGAAGTCCACGCTGTTTACTTTTTTAACACACATTCCTGGTCTGGTAGTAAATGATTCATTGGTGTGTGTTATTCCAAATAAACCATTGTCTCGTAATGTAGGGATGTTCTAAACTTATGTGCTGATTTTACCTTTACTCTGGGCTTATGGGACAGTCAAGTTTTTTTAATTTCATATTAATTTCATTATTATATTTTACAAAATCAATATTTGTATGTTTTCTGTAGAAAATGTGAATGATGCACATGTCACTGCCATGATATTTAATTGTAGTCCTTCATTGTCGGCCTTTAAGGCATTTCTAAATCACTTCCATAGTTTTCTGTGCAGTTACAATGAGGTTTTTTAATCTGAATGATATTCTGGCCTATGGCTCTTTATGATTTGGTCCCTATTCCAGTGGTGCTGTAGTTTAAGAGTTTTTCCACCACTTGTTTTGAGAGAAGCAACATTTTACCTGAGAGACTTAAAATAGACGCTTAGCCAACGGCGAAATTCTTCACCACAGATATAAATAAACCAGAAGCAGTGCAAACTTTCCTGCTGAAAGCGGTCCGAGTCATTCCGGTGGAGGACGCGCAGCCTCTATCAGCCTTTAAGAATTGACAGCATGTGCTTTATTTGCTCAGATATGAATAAACAATATTTATGTTATTTTATCTTGCTTGATATTTAACCAACAGATATATTAAAGTACAAGGTAAACCATATATGTGCACTTTCACGGTATCTTTTATTGCTTTTGATTGGTCAAACGTTTTTACGAGTCCTATATAACCTAACCAGTCTTTTTCCTGCAGTTTTGATGTGGAAAATGGGTTGTCAATCGGGCGAAGTCCGCTGGACCCTACGGTCAGTCCAAGCTCAGGTCTGGTCCTCCAGACGAACAGCCAGCGCCGTGAGTCTTTCCTCTATCGATCTGACTCCGATTTTGACCTCTCGCCCAAGACGATGTCCAGAAACTCCTCGGCGGCCAGTGAGCTGTGAGCTATCATTAAATACTAAAGAAAAGAAATAAATTGTCTAAATAATTCTGTGATTGGATTAGCTTGATTCATTTACATTTAATTTGATCAATCAATTTGTTGGAAAATTATTCATATACCTTAGCAGGGGTCACGATCACAGTGTGATACAAGTGTTATAATATAAAAGATTGTAAAAGTAATATAATTATGATTATTTGATTTTCTCTTGCAGTCATGGGGAGGACATGATTGTAACACCATTTGCTCAGGTCAGAATGCTTGTTTGGTAAATGTTACTTTTAAACATCTTAAAAGTGTCCAGATCCAAAATCCAAATGCAAACTCTTTAAGGCCCGCTTTATAGAAAGGTTTATAATGTTATTTATATGTTAATGTGATGTTTTAATATGTGATGCAAAGTTTGAAACTATGCTCAGTAAATGATGTCATACCCCTGTAACCAATGAAATCCACTTCTTTGACCCTGTGGATCAGCAGTTTGAGTCAGACATATTACCTTAAACAGCTGCTGTGTCAGCTTTCAGTTTCACTTTTACTCTCAGTGAGGTGGAGCTAATGTACATATTCATATATCTGTGTATACCTAATATAGCTGTAATGCAGAGTTAAGTTCAGGCTATCTCAAGTTAAGTTATAATAAAAAAATGTGTGTGTGTGTGTGTGTGTGTGTGTGTGTGTGTGTGTGTGTGTGTGTGTGTGTGTGTGTGTGTGTGTGTGTGTGTGTGTGTGTGTGTGTGTGTGTGTGTGTGTGTGTGTGTGTGTGTGTGTGTGTGTGTGTGTGTGTGTGTGTGTGTGTGTGTGTGTGTGTGTGTGTGTGTGTGTGTGTGTGTGTGTACTGTAGGTTCTTGCCAGTCTCCGTACAGTGAGGGGGAATGTTGCCGTTTTGACTCATGGTCAGGATAAAAGCAACAAGTATGTTAAATCTAACATTATCAATCACTAAAGAAATGGAACTTCTAACATTGTAAAATCGTTATGGATGTTGTTCTCTTTTGTTAGGAGACCTCAAGGTACCAACCCTCAATCTGCCTGCAAGACAAACCCGTCAGGTGAGAAAATATGCTTGGACCTTTCATGGATGTCTAAGTAAGAAAGTGATATTGTCCTATTTCTCTTGGTCCAGTAACAATGTACAGGGCACTTCAACTCTGAATCACTGCTTTAACCACAAGAAAACATAGATGTTGTTGAGAGCTTTTTTTTCCTGGCAGATGAGGCATACCAGAAACTTGCTATGGAGACTTTGGAGGAGTTGGACTGGTGTCTGGATCAGCTGGAGACACTTCAAACCCGTCACTCAGTCAGTGACATGGCCTCTAATAAGGTGAGATTGTAAAAGGGTTCAGAAAGGAAGAAAATATGAACATTTATGTCCGTAATCATAATAACTCTGTCACTTACTTTTGTGGACATTCCACAGCCCAAAACCATATGCTCAATTCCTTGAAAATGTCAACCTTACCTTGAAAATATATAGTTTTAAGCAATGTTTTTTACTATACTTATAGCACAGATGTCAACATTTGGTGTTTAAGATACAAATGTAATGTCTTTAAGAATTTTTATAGAAAGTTTTTTTATTTTTAGTGCATGATTTGTTATACTAAAGTAAGTGCTATTTTCACAATAGTCACACGGATAATGCTACATTTCGCTCATAAATGAACACATAAAAGAAAAATATTGTCAATATTTTATGTTCTATAATGAGTTATCCATGGCCATTTGTTGGATATAGTTGCTTCTGGTGTATATATTTTAAATTACATGCATTTAAAGAAGTGCGTCATCTTCCAAAATCTGTGTCATTTTTATCACGTCCATAACGCAGGTTTATTTGCCTTTTTTGAAACAGAAAACTTGTGCATAAAATAATATTATTTAGATGTTTAAACATTGTCAATAAGTTTAGTTTACTGGTAACAATTATGTTGTAAGAGCATTTTTATTTCATGTCCATAGCGCAAAATGTCAAAGTCAAAGTCGCTCTTATTGTCATTTCACCCAGCACATGCACCTTGGTCAGTGAAATTCTTGGGAGCTTGCTCCAGAGCTTTTACAGAGAGTTAACATATAATACTGATGCAATATGCACAAACATTACAGTCAGTACACACAGTGTACTATTAGACATACTTACAGTGAACACCAAACATTATTCGCAATAAGTACATACATACAGTTTTTTAAATGTACAATTTTTATGAAAAAAAAAAAAGAAATACATTTAGTATTTTCTTTGATCTCTATTTGGCTTATGTATGCAAAAGCCTAAAAGGGATTTCATGCTTTTCATGTAGACATTCTATATGAATATAATTCATGAGCTTGGCAAAAGATTTTCAACCAAAACTTTGTAGAAAAGCAAGAGCAAGAGAAGGTACAAAACTATTATTCAACATCACCACCCAGAGCTCCGTCTCCCAGTTTTAGTTTAGCCTTCAGCAAATCTTAAATCTTAGGGCGGTAAGATTGTACTCTCTGCTGAATTGTGAACATTTATTTAGTATTTATGAACACAAACATATACATGTTAGATTTAAGAAAACACATTTTTGATAAAACACAAGTGTTTAATTGAGAAGAGTAAATATTTTCCGCCTCACATGTGGATTTTTGCAGAATTATATAAGACCCTTATACAGTATAGGTTTTCTGGTTTCTTTAGTAATAGAGTGTGTTATGATGGGCTATTTTAGGAGGAAGAAGTCTTAAGGCTGATCATTAGTTGAGTTATAAAATAAATTCTGCTTCTGGATCATTTACTGTTTGAACCATTTGGTATTATTACGCTACAGTGTGTCTCATAATGTAATAAACTGTAATGTGATGGATGCTTCTGACTGTTATTTTCTTCTGTTTTATTATTTGTAGTTCAAAAGAATGCTCAACCGAGAGCTTACACAGCTTTCTGAGACCAGCCGCTCAGGAAACCAGGTGTCAGAGTTCATAGCCAACACATTTTTACGTGAGTTATTTTAAGGTTTGTAATGAAGAGTTTGCAGAGACAATGAGATGAGAGTTCTGCATAATTATATTAGACAATGAATAGACATTGACCCTTTTGAACACACATACAGGACAACCAGTATAGTCTGATTCATGAGCTGGTTCTTTGGATGAATCTGTTAACATGACTCAAGGCCTTACACAATGTGAATTTGAATCAGTGTAAGGGATTACTCACAACATTTATTAGATTATTCAACTGACTGCTTGTTTTTATGACCAATGACGTCTTGTTCAACAAACACAACTTCTTTTGATGAACTGTATCACTGCGTTCGAAAATAACAAATATGATACTTTTACGCTTTCCTTTAGTCTTTGATGTAGAGCAGTTTACATTAATAATATCACTCTGTGTTTGTATTCCAGAGAAACAGCAGGATGTGGAGATTGTGTCTGCAGCTTGTAAGGAGGAGAAGAAACGTCGGCCCATGTCTCAGATCAGCGGAGTGAGGAAACTGAGCCACAGTCCGAGTCTCCTCCCAACAAGCATCCCACGGTTCGGTGTCACCACCCAACATGAGAACCTACTGGCCAAGGTTCTTTACTATTTGTATAAACACACAACACATGGTTTCACAACAAAAATGAATGCCTACATTTGTCAAGTGTTTTATGTAGTTTATATATTTATGTAGTAGAGATCATCGTTCAATAACAGGGCATCTCTTGAAACTACATTTTCTGTCCTGCACAGTGTTAAAATAAATCAAAAGTTAACCGAACAAATCAATAAACTGACTTAGTAATAAAAATACAAAACTTTTTGCATACTTTGACATCTTGTTTAGTCTTGTACCAGCAGTAAACCTGATTTCTGACTAATTTCTACTCACTAAAGCTGTGGTTACTTAACAAGGATATCAGAAATCAAAAAATGAGAAATATCGTCCTAATATATCGGCCATCTATATACAGGTCTATTTAGTGTTTTAATATGATTTAAGACAATCCATGTCCAACTTGAATCAGTGCCAGTATTTTCATATAACTGGCAGGTGTATATGGGGCCATATTTGCTATTAATGTATTTACTTAAACGTAATGATGGAGCTACATTCAAGGGTTTTTAAGCACAAATTTTTTTTTTAATATTTAATTACTGTGTTGAAAGATATTTTTCAAGGAAAAAACAGATTTTAAGTATTTAGACATTTAGCCGACGTCTTCATCTACTGGGACTTACAAAGATTTGGGGACAAGGGACAACGAGTTAGGAAGGCACAAAAGGCAAGGTAACAAGAAAACAAGTATTTTTTTCTTTAAGTAGAAAGAGTGAGGGGAAAGAAAAAGGTTTTAATGGAATAATTTTTTGCAATTTTTTAAAGATAACAGTCTTTGGCATGGAACCACAAGATTTCAGTTGTTAGATAAGTGCAGGAATCTGGAGGGCATCTTTGTGGTTTTCAGCGAGTAAAGGTTGGGGGGATGCTGAACCTGTACTGGTCTTGTAGGCCATTAGGGGAGAGAGGTGTGACCTGCGCTCTTTAAGGTTCTTTGAAGACCATTCTTGCTGCCAATCGTATTAATGTTGTAGAGCAGACATCTCCAGGATCTGGCAGTGCTGGCAACATGATCTGATCAGCGATTACCACCCCCAAATAGGGCACAATGATGGATGGTCCTAGATGAGTAGAGAGGTTGGACAGGTCTTTTTGATTTCAGTTTTTATGAAGTTCAGCTGTAATGATGAATCTTCATCCAGATCGAGATGTCACTCAGGCATGCTGAGACACAGACCAAAACTGTGAGATCTTCAGAATGGAAAACAAAGGGAAGCTGTGTATCATCCGCATAACAGTTATAGGAAAAGTCATGCTTCTGAAGGATGAATCCTCATTATATTATTTCAAGTAATAGAAGTGCTTTTTTTTCCAACATATTTTTAATTTTAGGAGATTGACGACATAGATCGATGGGGTATAGATATCTTCAAGATAGCAGAGTATTCTGGGAATCGACCACTCACAGTCATAATGTTCAACATTTTCCAGGTAATATTTTTGGGTTCAAATTACTCTGCGTTTTCTAATCCTATAACTTAATTAGCCAAAAATAGCTTTTTTTTATTCTGACTTAAACTGCAATATTCTAACATCATGTATGCTCTATTATCCTCAGGAGCGAGATTTGCTTAAATGCTTCAAAATTCCACTAGACACCTTCTTAACCTTTCTTATGACTTTGGAAGATCACTATCATGCAGATGTAGCTTACCATAACAGCATCCACGCTGCAGATGTTGTGCAGTCCACACATGTTCTCCTCTCCACACCTGCCCTAGAGGTCTGCACAGATCAGGCTGTCATATACATTGTGACTCTAGGAATTAACTTTTGTTTAATTCAATCTGTGTTTGTTTTTCAGGATGTGTTCACAGATCTTGAGATCATGGCAGCTCTGTTTGCTAGTGCGATTCATGATGTGGACCATCCAGGACTGTCCAACCAGTTTCTCATTAACACAAGTATGGGCCCTTCTGGACCCTTTGCCTTCTCCCAAACACAAATACATGAAAATCAAACATATTTCAACACCCGACCGGACTACAGTGTGTTATTTGCTTTCTTTTTAGACTCTGAACTGGCTCTGATGTATAATGATGCTTCTGTGTTGGAGAATCATCACTTGGCCGTGGGCTTCAAGCTTCTACAGCAGGAAAACTGTGACATTTTCTGTAACCTTAGCAAGAAACAACGTCAGTCTTTGCGGCAGATGACTATAGATATGGTGAGTCAAAGCCTGCATGTAACTTTTTAGTTTAGAATCTAAAATATGCATCTAATTCATTTTTTATCATTTCTTTAGGTGTTAGCTACTGACATGTCTAAACACATGAATTACCTTGCTGACCTTAAGACAATGGTAGAAACCAAAAAAGTTACAAGTTTAGGAGTGTTGCTGCTGGACAACTACTCAGACCGCATACAGGTACTACACAACTCCCTTTCCCATAACTGCATGTGCTAAACCATTCGTTTTTACTCGATTGTACAGAACGATGTATATACACAGGTGGCCAAGAGTGATGTCCAACTTTGAACATCAAAAACATTATTAACGATTGATTCAAATGTTCTATGTTGGCTGTGTGTGTGTGTGTGTGTGTGTGTGTGTGTGTGTGTGTGTGTGTGTGTGTGTGTGTGTGTGTGTGTGTGTGTGTGTGTGTGTGTGTGTGTGTGTGTGTGTGTGTGTGTGTGTGTGTGTGTGTGTTTAAAGTTGGTGGTGTGTTTACTCCTGTGTGGGTGCTCTTTGGATGGGTTAAATGAATTCTAAGTATGGGTCACCATGCTTGGCTCTATGTCACCTAACTTCATTAATTTGCCGATTTGACAAATGATTTTGTATTTATTTTTTATTTGGTGATTAATATATACATTAAAAGGTGAATGATTCATGTCACATCAAAGTTAATCTGTCATGGGGGACATTTTTGTTCATTAAGCTCTCTAAAAATCTCCTTTGGTCACTATTGTATGTATATTTTTAAATACATATGGTCTTATTATATACAAGACTATTATGATATAAGTGCCCTTTAATTGTAATATGATCAACCTTGACCAACCCCGCCAATCAAATAAAGTTTTTGTTCATACATAATGTTTAAACTTTATAGATAGTCTCTTACTCATTATTTTATACACTATTAAAATCTCAAAATAAGATTTTACATTTACTTGTTTGTTAGTTATTTTTAGGGTGGTTGAGGTTGGAGGTTATTAGGTAAAAACAGCAGTCAACAATATATTAGTGATATATTATATTCAATACTGTATTCTTTGTCTTGATCCAAAACAGTTTTTCTAATGTTCTGATGTTTCATCTAAAGGTCCTCCAGAACATGGTGCACTGTGCTGACCTCAGTAACCCAACCAAACCCCTGGAGCTCTACCGACAGTGGACACATCGAATCATGGTGGAGCTTTTCAGTCAGGGTGACCGTGAACGTGACAAGGGCATAGAAATCAGCCCCATGTGTGACAAACACACAGCGTCTGTGGAGAAAACTCAGGTATGCTGTGATAACATTTTTTCTATCCGTCCTTAAAGATCACTGTTCTTAATTGTTGACTCTGTGAATCCAAAGGTGGGATTCATTGACTACATTGTCCACCCTCTGTGGGAGACATGGGCTGATCTGGTCCATCCTGATGCTCAGGACATTCTGGATACGTTAGAAGACAATCGTGAATGGTACCAGAGCATGATCCCACGCAGCCCTTCGCCCACCCCTGATGAGCAGGACTTGCGGGCAATAGTGGGCATTGGGGGATCGGTAGAAAAGTTCCAGTTTGACCTCACTCTTGAGGAAGAGGATGGAGAGTTTGACGGTGAAGAGGAGAATATCAGTAGAGAAAGAGGTCATAGTTTAAGGACTATGAACACCAAGCATTTAGCAAGGTCCCAGAACCTCACAGTTGGAGTCACTCCCCTTTTAAACAGCAGCGAAAGAGAACTGGACCAAGAAATGACCAGCGTGTCAGTCCTGCAGTTGGGAAGCTAAAATTCAGGAGTGTTACTCAGTCAAACTGACGAAGGAGTTGAAGATATTATGGCAAACTGTCTTCTACTACTAACTACTTGTAGGTATTAATATTACCTACTTCTTGGTTTTAAGGTTTGTTAAACCAAACAGGCCTGTGTTTTTAAAACACAGACAATTGCAAAGGATCAAGAAGGACAATGTACCTGAATGTTCCTGTGGCTTCATGTGGAGAAACATGGTGTCTTCCCTTGTCCATGCCAACCGCATAGGAAAGCCAACGAACTCACTATGTGAACTTTATAATTTACTCTGGGGTATTTATTATCTTAAAGCTTTTTAATTAGGGATGACTTAATGCATTTGACACTGAGAAAATGCATTAGTGATAATATTGTGATGCTAAAAACCTCAGGATACGAATGATTTCATGTAGCCAAACTGGGAAGGGCAGTTGACTGTCTATTTATAATCTTGTTTAAAATCAATTCAGAAGAAATATGAAAACTGTTCAAATTAAGACCTCTGTATGGAGAATCCCTTTACATTTCTTTGTACTGAAAGACCTTTATACCTCTTGACTCTTGAGCACTAAGTAGACATGTACATGTACATGAGCACTATGTACTGGTTATTTAAATATAAACAGGGTTGATTTAGCTTTGTTGAATAATGAATGAACCTAAAGGATTTCAAGTCTGAACTCCCTCCTCACATGCACTTACGAATGAATGGCAGTTTTACACTAATTCTCAATGACATGACCAGGTTTGGGATTGTAAATCTGAGACAGACTCTTGCAGCCTCCACCAGTTGCCATGAAGTGAAACGGATATTTAATTTCTACCCATTCTTACAGATTTGGGATACAAAGACCCAACAGCACAGAAAACTGTTCTATTTTTGCCATCGTTGTCATCATATTTGTTCCAAAAATTTCAATGAAAATGATTTTTGGATCTGGATATATAGTATGGATTCAAAGCAGAACATTGCAAAGACAATGGTGAGTTTACAGTATCATAAAAAGCCTGTCATATAAATCTGTCATCTTTGATCACAGGCACTTCAGAAGCTCAAAAACCATGTGAAAGTAGGGTCATGATGACATCAGTCATGGTCCTGTTCTTCTCGTGGTTATGTTCTTGTTAGACGGACAGGATCATGACAGCTCCATGTCTTGTGTTTGTGTTGGAAGAACATGGTCATTGTTTCTTTGTGCCATGTGCTCTTCTGTCTTGAGTCTTAGCTCCGCCCCCTTGTCTCCTTATTCATTATTCCATTATGAGCTCAGGCCCTTCACCTGTTTCCCTCGTTACTTGCTTTAGTTTCTTCACTATTTAAAGCCTTTGTGTTATCTGTCTTGTGCTGGATCATGTCTAGACCTTGTCCCTGTCTGTGGTGCGCTCATGTTAAGCTTTTCCACGTGGGTCTCATCCTCACAATTCATGACAGAAAGATCCAGCCCAGAACTAAGACTCAGAAGACAGAAGAGCACATGGCACAAAGAAACAATTTATAACAGAATAATAAGACAAAACATGATGACGTCTTTGTCCTGTGTCAGCCATCATAATGTTTTGAAAGGGAAGGCCGAGCGATGGACTTTGTCATTGGCTGCAATCAACACTAGATGACAAACTAAATCGTGGAAAACTTGTCAAAACTTAATCCAAATGAAGTTCTTCATCTTCAATTTTTAATGTTCAAATATGAAAGCAATCTGTAAAGTGTTTAAATACATTCCCTTACAAAAAGCAGTAGTGGTGTGCACGGAGAAGACAGATTTCAGATTTCCTTTAGCTTTAAAACTAAATGTTAAAAGTGTCACAGATCCCAGTAGGTTTAGTGGAATTCCTCTTGGAGATCTGGCGGGGTAGAAACACAAGAATTCTGCCTTAAAACACTTCCCTTTAACTCCACAATGGACATTGTAAAGCATTTGTTGTGTCTAAAACAGATTCTGTTGTAGGATAATAATGAAACTTTTGTATGTAATAATGTGATCAATCTTCTGTATGTTAATTTTACTGATAATATAAAAGTGTTTGTTCAGTTTGTTTACAGGTCAGGGCCGGAAATGCTTCACTTGTTCTATCACATTGTGAGTTTGGGCCCTGTTTGTTCTTCACTGTTTCTGATTCAGGTTGTTCTGAATTGCCAATAAAAACTATTGTTGTGTTGTTTGATTAAGATAGGTGTCAAATCTTGATTTGTCAATGTGCGTCAACTTGTGGTTTGATATGTGTATAATGGAGTATATAGATTCTCGTTAATACGAAACATATGTATTTACTTTGTTTATGAATAAATAAAAGGCCTCGGTAGATTTTCATATTGTTTGATATCTTATGGTTGAAGAGTTGAAGCTCGGGCTGTCAAACGATAAATCCCACCAGAATACAAGTTACATCATATATGTACCGCATATACATTTGTATTCATTAAAAGACACACATACCATTGGGCATATGTATATATATAGTAAGAAAATATTTACTTTTTATATTTATTTATATTTTCTTAAAATAATCATGTGTATTTCCTTATGAAAATATAATTAATATGCAAAGTACATATATAAAAACATAACACAAAATATAACAACACAAACTTTTATTCGATTAATCTTAATTTATTGTTCGACACCCCTGCTTAAAGTTTAAACTTGAAATAGAAATAAAATGCATTCATGGCCAATATATTGCACCAATATTTATCTTATTGTTCTTTGGTCCATAAACAGTCTATAGACAATAACACGTTCTCTATCTCAGATCGGGGAAATACAGGTTCATGAATTATGGATGAGAAAATACTTTGCAGTTTCTTATAAATTCAAACAAACTTGTGATTATATCATGGGTTATGTGATTATATCATGGGTTATATGATTATATCATGGATTATATGATTATATCTTGGATTATATGATTATATCATGGATTATATGATTATATCATGGGTTATATGGTTATATCATGGGTAATATGATTACATCATGGGTTATATGATTATATCATGGGTTATATGATTACATCATGGGTTATATGATTATATCATGGGTTATATGATTACATCATGGGTTATATGATTACATCATGGGTTATATGATTAAATCATGGGTTATATGATTATATCATGGGTTATATGATTATATCATGGGTTATATGATTATATCTTGGATTATATGATTATATCATGGGTTATATGATTACATCATGGGTTATATGATTACATCATGGGTTATATGATTACATCATGGGTTATATGATTACATCATGGGTTATATGATTATATCATGGGTTATATGGTTATATCATGGGTAATATGATTACATCATGGGTTATATGATTATATCATGGGCTATATGATTACATCATGGGTTATATGATTACATCATGGGTTATATGATTATATCATGGGTTATATGATTAGATCATGGATTATATGATTATATCATGGGTTATATGATTACATCATGGGTTATATGATTATATCATGGATTATATGATTTTATCATGGGTTAAATGATTACATCATGGGTTATATGATTACATCATGGGTTATATGATTATATCATGGGTTATATGATTACATCATGGGTTATATGATTACATCATGGGTTATATGATTACATCATGGGTTATGTGATTACATCATGGATTATGTGATTATATCATGGGTTATGTGATTATATCATGGGTTATGTGATTATATCATGGGTTATGTGATTATATCATGGGTTATATGGTTATATCATGGGTTATATGATTACATCATGGGTTATATGATAACATCATGGGTTATATGATTATATTATGGGTTATATGATTATATCATGGGTTATATGATTAGATCATGGATTATATGATTACATCATGGGTTATGTGATTATATCATGGGTTATGTGATTATATCATGGGTTATGTGATTATATCATGGGTTATGTGATTATATCATGGGTTATATGATTATATCATGGGTTATATGATTATATCATGGGTTATATGATTATATCATGGGTTATATGATTATATCATGGGTTATATGATTATATCATGGATTATATGATTATATCATGGGTTATATGATTATATCATGGGTTATATGATTATATCATGGGTTATGTGATTATATCATGGATTATGTGATTATATCATGGGTTATATGATTATATCATGGGTTATATGATTATATCATGGGTTATATGATTATATCATGGGTTATATGATTATATCATGGGTTATATGATTATATCATGGGTTATATGATTATATCATGGGTTATGTGATAATATCATGGATTATATGATTATATCATGGGTTATGTGATTATATCATGGGTTATGTGATTATATCATGGGTTATGTGATTATATCATGGGTTATGTGATTATATCATGGGTTATGTGATTATATCATGGGTTATGTGATTATATCATGGGTTATATGATTATATCATGGGTTATATGATTATATCATGGGTTATGTGATTATATCATGGGTTATATGATTATATCATGGGTTATGTGATTATATCATGGGTTATATGATTATATCATGGATTATATGATTATATCATGGGTTATATGATTATATCATGGGTTATATGATTATATCATGGGTTATGTGATTATATCATGGGTTATGTGATTTATATAATTATATCATGGGTTATATGATTATATCATGGGTTATGTGATTATATCATGGGTAATGTGATTATATCATGGGTTATATGATTATATCATGGATTATATGATTATATCATGGATTATGTGATTATATCATGGGTTATGTGATTATATCATGGGTTATGTGATTATATCATGGGTTATGTGATTATATCATGGGTTATATGATTATATCATGGGTTATGTGATTATATCATGGGTTATGTGATTATATCATGGGTTATATGATTATATCATGGGTTATGTGATTATATCATGGGTTATATGATTATATCATGGGTTATGTGATTATATCATGGGTTATATGATTATATCATGGGTTATATGATTATATCATGGGTTATATGATTATATCATGGGTTATATGATTATATCATGGGTTATGTGATTACATCATGGGTTATAGGATTATATCATGGGTTATGTGATTATATCATGGGTTATATGATTATATCATGGGTTATATGATTATATCATGGGTTATATGATTATATCATGGGTTATATGATTATATCATGGGTTATATGATTATATCATGGGTTATGTGATTACATCATGGGTTATATGATTATATCATGGGTTATGTGATTATATCATGGGTTATATGATCATATCATGGGTTATGTGATTATATCATGGGTTATATGATTATATCATGGGTTATATGATTATATCATGGGTTATATGATTATATCATGGGTTATGTGATTATATCATGGGTTATATGATTATATCATGGGTTATGTGATTACATCATGGGTTATAGGATTATATCATGGGTTATGTGATTACATCATGGGTTATGTGATTATATCATGGGTTATGTGATTACATCATGGGTTATGTGATTACATCATGGGTTATGTGATTATATCATGGGTTATGTGATTACATCATGGGTTATAGGATTATATCATGGGTTATGTGATTATATCATGGGTTATATGATTATATCATGGGTTATGTGATTACATCATGGGTTATAGGATTATATCATGGGTTATGTGATTACATCATGGGTTATAGGATTATATCATGGGTTATATGATTATATCATGGGTTATATGATTATATCATGGGTTATATGATTATATCATGGGTTATGTGATTACATCATGGGTTATATGATTATATCATGGGTTATGTGATTATATCATGGGTTATATGATTATATCATGGGTTATATGATTATATCATGGGTTATATGATTATATCATGGATTATATGATTATATCATGGGTTATATGATTATATCATGGATTATATGATTATATCATGGGTTATATGATTATATCATGGATTATATGATTATATCATGGGTTATGTGATTATATCATGGGTTATATGCTTTTTATAAAAAACAATATAATGTTTAAATGTTTAAATGTGTGAAAAGCACAAAGTTAACTCTATCATGAATGAAATGTTTGTCATTATAAGAAACTTTAATGTCGCGTGCCTAAATGTTTGACATGTACTTTTATATCAAACACACACATATATACACACATATATTTATTTTAATAACAAAGGGTGTTGTGTTTGTGTTTGATTGAGCACTGAAGACAGAACAGCAAATAAGATGACAGAAGAGATTTCTTTAGAAGCATCTTGGGCTGAGAACTTAACAAGATGATCAACAATAACTGGCTTTATTTTTACATATTTATCATCTTTGATAAGTTAATGACTAATGTTATAAGTGTGTATATTGTGAAGGATAAATAATAAAAACACAGAAGTTTAATAATGAATGATGCTGCTTCTCAAGCTTCTTGAATAATTAACTTCCTGTGGGAGGAGTCTCGATCTTATTCGCTGCTCGTCACGTCAATCAGCGGAACTCTGGCCCCGCCCCGTGTGTGCGTCACGCGTCTATCGAGTGACGTCAGAGTGTTTGCAGGTGCTGAGAGAGAGAGAGGCGCAGTGTTTGGCGTTAGTGACGTAAGCTCGGACGGATTTACGGTAAGGATCTGCGCGTGTTTAAATGTTTGCGTTAGAATCACGGAGAGAATGTCGTTGTGTGCGTGTTTGTACAGAGAAAGAGTTAAAGAGGAAGAGCCGATGCTAATAACCTTCATTTGACATGAGCCTCGAGCATCTTCACACGTCATCACACACACACACACACACACACACACACACACACACACACACACACACACACACACACACACACACACACACATTATTCATTATTGTGTCTGAATTATTTATTATTTATTTAATATTTCTCATTACATCTGTCTTGTTTCTCCATGTTAGTCATGATCAATGTATTTAAATTCAGTATATGTAATTTCTCTCTGTGAGATCCGAGCTGATGATGATGATTGTGATCCAGAGATGATCTGGTGCTGATAGTTCAGCTTTAAAGGATGAGAAACACTGTCTTCAGATCAGTTGTCTTATGTTTCTTCTTTAATGTTCACAGCAGACAGACACCAGCCAATGTTAGACTTCACTTCTATTCTATTCTATTCTATTTACATTCTATTCTATTCTATTCTATTTACATTCTATTCTATTCTATTCTATTTACATTCTATTCTATTCTATTCTATTTACATTCTATTCTATTCTATTCTATTTACATTCTATTCAATTCTATTCTATTATATTTACATTCTATTCTATTCTATTTACATTCTATTCTATTCTAAATACATTCTATTCTATTCTATTATATTTACATTCTATTCTATTCTATTTACATTCTATTCTATTCTATTTACATTCTATTCAATTCTATTCTATTATATTTACATTCTATTCTATTCTATTTACATTCTATTCTATTCTAAATACATTCTATTCTATTCTATTTACATTCTATTCAATTCTATTCTATTTACATTCTGTTCTATTCTATTCTATTTACATTCTATTCTATTCTATTCTATTTACATTCTATTCTATTCTATTTACATTCTATTCTATTCTATTATATTTACATTCTATTCTATTCTATTTACATTCTATTCTATTCTAAATACATTCTATTCTATTCTATTATATTATATTTACATTCTATTCTATTCTATTTACATTCTATTCTATTCTATTTACATTCTATTCAATTCTATTCTATTATATTTACATTCTATTCTATTCTATTCTATTTACATTCTATTCTATTCTAAATACATTCTATTCTATTCTATTTACATTCTATTCAATTCTATTCTATTTACATTCTATTCTATTCTATTCTATTTACATTCTATTCTATTCTATTTACATTCTATTCTATTCTATTTACATTCTATTCTATTCTATTCTATTTACATTCTATTCAATTCTATTCTATTTACATTCTATTCAATTCTATTCTATTTACATTCTATTCTATTCTATTTACATTCTATTCAATTCTATTCTATTTACATTCTATTCAATTCTATTCTATTTACATTATATTCTATTCTATTCTATTTACATTCTATTCTATTCTATTTACATTCTATTCTATTCTATTTACATTCTATTCAATTCTATTCTATTATATTTACATTCTATTCTATTCTATTTACATTCTATTCTATTCTATTTACATTCTATTCAATTCTATTCTATTTACATTCTATACTATTCTATTTACATTCTATTCTATTCTATTCTATTCTATTTACATTCTATTTACATTCTATTTACATTCTATTCTATTCTATTTACATTCTATTCTATTCTATTAACATTCTATTCTATTCTATTAACATTCTATTCTATTCTATTCTATTTACATTCTATTTACATTCTATTTACATTCTATTCTATTCTATTTACATTCTATTTACATTCTATTCTATTCTATTTACATTCTATTCTATTCTATTTACATTCTATTCTATTCTATTATATTTACATTCTATTCTATTCTATTTACATTCTATTCTAAATACATTCTATTCTATTCTATTTACATTCTATTCTATTCTATTCTATTCTATTTACATTCTATTCTATTCTATTCTATTCTATTTACATTCTATTTACATTCTATTCTATTTACATTCTATTTACATTCTATTCAATTCTATTCACTTTATTGTCATATCACTACAGCACATGTGCCCTGGTGAATTACAGTACATGTAACAGATAACAGTTAACAAATAACAGTTAACAGTTAACATATAACATGTAACATATAACATGTAACATATAACATATAACATATAACAGTTAACTTATAACATATAACAGTTAACATATAACAGTTAACATATAACATGCAACATATTACAGTTAACATGTAATATATATCATATAACAGTTAACATATAACATGTAACATATAACATGTAACATATAACAGTTAACTTATAACATGCAACATATAACATGTAATATATAACATATAACAGTTAAGTTATAAAATGCAACATATTACATTTAACACATAACATATAACAGTTAACATATTACAGTTAACATGTAATATATATCATATAACAGTTAACATATAACATGTAACACATAACATGTAATATATAACAGTTAACATATAACAGTTAACATATAACAGGAAACATATAACAGTTAAGATATAACAGTTAACATATAACAGGAAACATATAACATATAACAGTTAACTTATAACATGCAACATATAACAGTTAACTTATAACATGCAACATATAACAGTTAACATATAACAGTTAACATATAACAGTTAACTTATAACATGCAACATATAACAGTTAACATATAACAGTTAACATATAACAGTTAACTTATAACATGCAACATATAACAGTTAACATGTAACAGTTAACATATAACAGTTAACATATAACAGTTAACATATAACAGTTAACACATAACAGTTAACTTATAATAGTTAACATATAACAGTTAACATATAACAGTTAACATATAACAGTTAACATATAACAGTTAACACATAACATATAACATATAACATATAACAGTTAACATATAACAGTTAACATATAACAGTTAACATATAACATATAACAGTTAAGATATAACAGTTAACATATAACAGGAAACATATAACATATAACAGTTAACTTATAACATGCAACATATAACAGTTAACTTATAACATGCAACATATAACAGTTAACATATAACAGTTAACATATAACATATAACAGTTAACATATAACAGTTAACATATAACAGTTAACATATAACAGTTAACTTATAACATGCAACATATAACAGTTAACATGTAACAGTTAACATATAACAGTTAACATATAACAGTTAACATATAACAGTTAACACATAACAGTTAACTTATAACAGTTAACATATAACAGTTAACATATAACAGTTAACATATAACAGTTAACACATAACATATAACATATAACATATAACAGTTAACATATAACAGTTAACATATAACAGTTAACATATAACAGTTAACATATAACAGTTAACACATAACAGTTAACTTATAACAGTTAACATATAACAGTTAACATATAACATGCAACATATAACAGTTAACATGTAACAGTTAACATGTAACAGTTAACATATAACAGTTAACATATAACAGTTAACTTATAACATATAACAGTTAACATGTAACATGCAACATATAACAGTTAACATGTAACAGTTAACATATAACAGTTAACATATAACAGTTAACATATAACAGTTAACATATAACATGTACATATAACATGTAGCATATAACAGTTAACATATAACAGTTAACATGTAACATATAACAGTTAACATATAACAGTTAACATATAACATGTAACATATAACAGTTAACATGTAACATATAGCAGTTAACATATAACAGTAAACATATAACATATAACAGTAAACATATAACATGTAACATATGACAGTAAACATATAACATGTAACATATAACAGTTAACATATAACAGTTAACTTATAACATATAACAGTTAACATGTAACATGCAACATATAACAGTTAACATGTAACAGTTAACATATAACAGTTAACATATAACAGTTAACATATAACAGTTAACATATAACAGTTAACATATAACATGTAACATATAACAGTTAACATGTAACATATAGCAGTTAACATATAACAGTAAACATATAACAGTAAACATATAACATGTAACATATGACAGTAAACATATAACATATAACATATAACAGTTAACATATAACAGTTAACTTATAACATATAACAGTTAACATGTAACATGCAACATATAACAGTTAACATGTAACAGTTAACATATAACAGTTAACATATAACAGTTAACATATAACAGTTAACATATAACAGTTAACATATAACATGTACATATAACATGTAGCATATAACAGTTAACATATAACAGTTAACATGTAACATATAACAGTTAACATATAACAGTTAACATATAACATGTAACATATAACAGTTAACATGTAACATATAACAGTTAACATATAACAGTAAACATATAACATATAACAGTAAACATATAACATGTAACATATGACAGTAAACATATAACATGTAACATATAACAGTTAACATATAACATGTAACAGTTAACATATAACATGTAACATATAACAGTTAACATATAACATGTAACAGTTAACATATAACATGTAACATATAACAGTTAACATATAACATATAACAGTAAACATATAACATGTAACATATGACAGTAAACATATAACAGTTAACATATAACATGTAACAGTTAACATATAACAGTAACATATAACATGTAACATGTAACATATAACAGTAAACATGTAACATATAACAGTTAACTTATAACATATAACATATAACAGTTAAAATATAAAATTTAACATTTAACAGTTAACATATAACATGTAACATACAACAATTAACATATAACATGTAACGTATTACATGTAATATATAATATCTAACATGTAACATATAACATGTAACATATAACAGTTAACATATAACATATAACAGTAAACATATAACATGTAACATATGACAGTAAACATATAACAGTTAACATATAACATGTAACAGTTAACATATAACAGTAACATATAACAGTAAACATGTTACATATAACAGTTAACATATAACAGTTAACTTATAACATGTAACATATAACAGTAAACGAATAACAGTAAACATATAACAGTTAAAATATAAAATTTAACATATAACAATTAACAGTTAACATATAACATGTAACATATAACAATGAACATATAACATGTAACGTAATACATGTAATATATAATATATAACATGTAACATATAACAGTTAACATATAACATGTTACATATAACATGTACATATAACAGTAACATATAACATGTAACATTTAACAAGTAAACATGTAACATATAACAGTAACATATAACAGTAACATATAACAGTAACATATAACAGTTAACATATAACATGTACTATATAACAGTTAACATATAACATGTAATATATAACATGTAGCATATAACCTCTAACATATAACAGTTAACATATAACATGTAAAATAAAACATGTAACATATAATATATAACATATAACTTGTAACATGTAACATATAACAAGTAAACATATAACATGTAGTATATAACATGTAACGTATAACACTTAACATATAACATTTAACATATAGTACAGACTTTAACATAAGACAGTTTGCAATATGCACCTACATATAATCAGTACACACAGTGTACTATTGGACAAACACAGTAGAAACATTCAACACAGTGTATACATACATACATTAATCACTAGACCTTAAACACTAAACACAGAGTGTACATACATACATTAAGCACTAGACATTAAACACTAAATACAGAGTGTACATACATACATTAAGCACTAGACATTAAACACTAAATACAGAGTGTACATACATACATTAAGCACTAGACCTTAAACACTAAACACAGAACGTACATACATACATTAAGCACTAGACATTAAACACTAAACACAGAGTGTACATACATACATTAATCACTAGACATTAAACACTAAACACAGAGTGTACATACATACATTAAACACTAGACATTAAACACTAAACACAGAGTGTACATACATACATTAAGCACTAGACCTTAAACACTAAACACAGAGTGTACATACATACATTAAGCACTAGACCTTAAACACTAAACACAGAGTGTACATACATACATTAAACACTAGACCTTAAACACTAAACACAGAGTGTACATACATACATTAAGCACTAGACCTTAAACACTAAACACAGAGTGTACATACATACATTAAGCACTAGACCTTAAACACTAAACACAGAGTGTACATACATACAATAAGCACTAGACCTTAAACACTAAACACAGAGTGTACATACATACATTAATCACTAGACATTAAACACTAAACACAGAGTGTACATACATACATTAAGCACTAGACCTTAAACACTAAGCACAGAGTGTACATACATACATTAAACACTAAACACAGAGTGTGCATACATACATTAAGCACTAGACCTTAAACACTAAACACAGAGTGTACATACATACATTAAGCACTAGACCTTAAACACTAAACACAGAGTGTACATACATACATTAAACACTAAACACAGAGTGTACATACATACATTAAGCACTAGACCTTAAACACTAAACACAGAGTGTAGATACATACATTAAACACTAAACACAGAGTGTGCATACATACATTAAGCACTAGACATTAAACACTAAACACAGAGTGTACATACATACATTAAACACTAAACACAGAGTGTACATACATACATTAAGCACTAGACATTAAACACTAAACACAGAGTGTACATACATACATTAAACACTAAACACAGAGTGTACATACATACATTAAGCACTAGACCTTAAACACTAAACACAGAGTGTACATACATACATTAAGCACTAGACATTAAACACTAAACACAGAGTGTACATACATACATTAAGCACTAGACATTAAACACTAAACACAGAGTGTGCACGTTCTGCATAATGTAAACAAAGATGTGCATAGAAATATGCTAAGGTGCAGCAGAGTATGTAGTCTTAATTCATTATGTAGTTGTGCATTTTTAGTGTTTATACATGCGTGTGTTATCACATCCCATCACATTACATCCCATCACATCCCATCACATCACATCCCATCACATTACATCCCATCACATCACACCACAGGCCATCATATCACATCCCATCCCATCACACCACAGCCCATCATATCCCATCACATCCCATCACATCACACCACAGGCCATCATATCACATCACATCACACCACAGGCCATCATATCATATCACATCCCATCACATCACACCACAGCCCATCATATCACATCACATCACACCACAGCCCATCATATCCCATCACATCCCATCCCATCACACCACAGGCCATCATATCACATCCCATCACATCACACCACAGGCCATCATATCACATCACACCACAGCCCATCATATCCCATCACATCCCATCCCATCACACCACAGGCCATCATATCACATCCCATCACATCACACCACAGGCCATCATATCACATCACATCACACCACAGCCCATCATATCCCATCACATCCCATCACATCACACCACAGGCCATCATATCACATCCCATCACATCACACCACAGGCCATCATATCACATCCCATCACATCACACCACAGCCCATCATATCACATCACATCACACCACAGCCCATCATATCACATCACATCACATCACACCACAGCCCATCATATCACATCACATCCCATCACACCACAGCCCATCATATCCCATCACATCCCATCCCATCACACCACAGGCCATCATATCACATCCCATCCCATCACACCACAGCCCATCATATCCCATCACATCCCATCACACCACAGCCCATCATATCCCATCACATCCCATCACATCACACCACAGCCCATCATATCACATCACATCCCATCACACCACAGCCCATCATATCCCATCACATCCCATCACATCACACCACAGCCCATCATATCCCATCACATCCCATCACATCACACCACAGCGCATCATATCCCATCACATCCCATCATATCCCATCACATCCCATCACGTGAGGATCTCAGGAGGCTTCGGTGTTCTGGGATTCTTTCCCACACTCCAGACCTGTTCAGATATCAAGGGTTTATTTCTATTTTGGACCTGGTCTAGAGAGGTTTCTCAGTGTAATGCTGCGTTCACACCAGACGCGAATTTTCACGTGTTGACGCGCCCAACGCGTGTGGTTTGCCGCGTGTACATTTAAAATCATTCGCGTCCAACGCGCCATTCACGCAGGGGGGAGGGTCTTCTGTCAGGGGGAGGGTCTTCTGTCAGGGGGAGGGGCTTCTGTCAGGGGAACTCATCAATATATCAGAGGAAA
The DNA here is from genome assembly GCA_033220385.1 of Triplophysa yarkandensis. NCBI lineage: Eukaryota > Metazoa > Chordata > Actinopteri > Cypriniformes > Nemacheilidae > Triplophysa > Triplophysa yarkandensis. The sequence continues at coordinate 1,178,314 of CM065678.1, forward strand.
AGTTATTTTATTGTAAAATAAAGTGATTAAACTTCATGTGAAGGCTTTATTTATAGTCTCAATATGTGTATAAAGCCCAAATTGAGTAAAAAAATATATTTTCACTAAATTTCTTCCAGTAAATATCACTTTTATACCCGTCTTTGTTAAAGTATAATAACAGTATAATGTGTATTTATAAAGCTCTGTGTTTCCACATAAAGCCCTGATGACTTTCTCCTCCATGTTTGTTTGAGATAAAGAAAGATTCTGATTGGTTAACGCGGCGCGAAATTTCGCCAAAGTTCAATTTTTTCAACTCACGCGATTTCGCGTCATTCGCGCCGCAGGAAATCTCCTCGGGCCTATTCGCGTCTCTGCATTGACTAAACATGTAAATCACTCGCGTCTGACGCTCTATTCGCGTCTGGTGTGAACGCAGCATAATGAACAGTTTCAATTATTTATTTACTCTCTTGACATCTCAAACCTGAAGAACTTCTTCCGAACACAAAAGAAGATATTTTGTAGAAACGTTGGAGCCATTGACTTGTTTTGATATTGTGACCATATAGAAATCAATGAGAAGAAATAGTGGAACAGATACAGTTGAAGTGAATAGAATTCTGGTTTACTAACATGTCTAATCCCGCTTGTTCTGTAATTGAAAACATATGAAAAATATTTAATTTTATATTTATACAAACGATATTAAAAATCTTTACATGGGTAGTTTTCAAATAAATGTTTCCTGTGGTGTAATATAACAAACATTAAACATATATCAGTCTAATGTCACACCACATGTTTCATGACAGTATATATAGTAACTATCCTATGTGCGTGTGTAAAGGTAAAAGACTGTGTTAAATATAGACTTATTTTCTAAAGTAGCATGACACTTTGGGGTTTAAATGGTTGGTGTATTTAATAATTTACTATGGACACTGCCCAATTCCATATAACAAGTAGTTATGGTATGGATTTCATGGGGATTTATGCCTATAGATGTGTTTGAACAGTTTCAGATACGCTTTCATTCAGCTTTTTCTGGAAAAATGTCCATGTTCCAGGCTGTTCTAGTAAGAAAATAGAGCCAATATCTGATATATGTTGTAGTTCACTCTCATTAGAAGGACGAGTTGGGCTTATTTCATTGTGGGTTCTCATAACTGTACATTGAGCTCTGTTGACCATTATTTCAGCAAATGGAACTGAAAATGTGGATATTCCACATGAGATATTGCACCGTATGTATATTATATGTGTGTGAAGGTGCATGTATACAGTACATAATAATATAAGAGGAATATTATATATAATATTAGAGATTCTGTTTTTTTATACTATATACATTGACTGAGCTGTTGTTGTGGTCCCTGTATCTTTCAAATCTGTACAAATTTCAATGACTTGGGAGTGAAGAACCAGGACATCAATGTTATTAGGGGTCTTACGGGATTCCTTTAGCCCCTTTATCTAAACCGAGAGTGTAAAACAGAAGTGAGTTGTAGTAAATGTGAGACTGTCATTATATATTGAAAACTGGAATTGTTTGAGAGTTGGAATAAACAGGATAGGAACTGGATGAGATTGGACGGGATGGGAATCTGATACCTGAAACGTAAATGTCTATCCCTCTTCTAAAATCCTGTGTGTCTATTTAAATAATGCATGTGTTTACTGATGATAAAGCACAGAATCTAACCAAAGTTTCAGTATATTAACTACAGTTAACTATGATGTCCTTCATATATGCTAGTACCAATTGTAAAGAATTAGACAACACATGTTTGGTGTGTGTATATGAACACAAAACAAGTCAAAAGACTGAATGACCATGCAGGTCGATATCCAAAGATTTTATCTCAACTGGGGAATCAATACTGAAATCGGAATTGAAATTGATTAAATTTAAACGATACCCAACTCTGTTTATTCTCAGTGTGTTTGACGTCTATAAGATGTGATGTATTATTCTGTTTCTCTGGGCTTTGCCAAGTCATCCTGATCTCTATAGCATGTGAGCTCACGTTACAGTCGTCCTGCACGACCAACTTCCTTCCCAGCTCACCTTTACCATTGGGTCCGCTTCAGTGCTTTCTGAGAAAGATTCTACAGTTACAGATCATTTCAGCCACGGCTAGCAGGTCATGGACAGCTCTTGAGGACAGTAATGCTTTGCTATTTGGCACAAAATGTGTGTATTTTATATACTCTATTATATACAAAGACTGTTATACCAATTATTGTTCTGACGCGATAAGAAAATGTCAAATAAGGCCCGGACCTGACAGTCAATCCTTCCATTCCCTTTGATATCTGTGTTTTTTCACTGGTCTCAAAGCATCAATTAAATGACATTGAAAGAAATAATCCATCCAAACATGGTACACATTTATTTATCACCCTCATGTCATTCCAAACCAACAACGCTGATCCACAATCCATTGTGTGAACCCAAAAACCCTCAGATATTACTCCAGCCTTTCACCTCAGGAACACTTCAATGATCCTTTAGGAAATAAACAGATGAAATACTTCTATGTATATTTATAATTCATCTGTACATTTTTTATACCGTCTGGAGATCTATTTTTCTTCTTGCATTTATACCTTTGTGTGTTATCTTACAATTGTGGTTTTAGAATGTCATGTGTAATATTACTTGTCTTGTCACTTTACATTGTGTGTGTACTGGAAGCTTCTGTCACCAAATCAAATTCCCTGTGTGTAAGGACACCTGACAATAAAACTCAATCCGATTCTGGTTCTCAATATCTCCCTTTGTGTTTGAAGGAGTTATGTCATAAAAGTCCAAAGACTTTGTGTGATTCACAAACCAACATTCGGGCACTAAACCTTGACATTCTTATTAGCTTGAGCGAAGTATTGATGTCCAATGAGTGAACAGAGAATTATTAATGTGTTAATCCGGTTTCGTCTTAATAAATCATTGACACATCAGACGGATGTGGTTCTTCGGCCTCACTGACTCGATGAAGGAGACAGATTTAGTGGAATTATTTCTAAGGCAAAGCTGTTAGATCTCTTGAGAGGACTTGATATTTCAAGCACATTTCAATGTCTCTATAGCATTCTATAAGTCTTTATTTCTTGTTTTATATATTTACATTTGGAATAATGCCTCCTCATCAATAGTCTCGAGGTTAGGGTGCAGACGGGAATCTGGACCTGGGTTCCGTTGCCCTCTTTCGGTCTAAGTTGTTTCCTGTCTCTTCTCCACTGTCCTATCCAATGAAAAGGCAACAAGCTCCTAAAACTAATAATATAAGAAGAAACATGAGAGTAAGAATTGTAATGTTTCTGTTATAGTGCACATCCACATGAGCCCAGAGCTTCCCCATCCGATCATTTTTCTGTTCTAAAATAATTCTGTAAACCCAGAGCTGTCTATAATTCTCTGTGGCTCTACATCAGGGATCCAGGTTTTGGGCTGCACAATTAATCGAACAAGTAATCGGGATTACAATTACGTGTAAAACAATTACATAATGAACAAAAGCCTCAAGTTCAGCGTTCCGTTTGTGCTCTTTTCTCTGCGTTTTGGCTTATGTTTGGCTGCTAAATGCAGTGATTAATCCGAGATTATAAAATTGTAAGTTGACGTGTCCTTAAGTTACTTATTTTGGATTTGTTTAACAAAACTCCCATGATTAATTCTTATATTATTTAGAACATTTCCAATTTTTGTAGAATATCTTTTAATCGACAATAATAATTGTAATGACAATATTAAGAAGAATACTGGACGATTATGATTTTTCTCATAATCGTGCCGCCCTAATAGAGATTTACTGATAAAACAGAAGAAGACCTTTAGTTTGCACAAGTCACTCCATCATTATGTGCTGTAAATACAGTGTTATTTCTGTTATGGGATATAGAGGTGATCGTGGAGTCAGGACATCATTGTTTCAGAATGTGCACAGATTGGATGTAAGCATGAAAATGGGTTGATTTTAGATTGATTTATTCTGTTTCAAGAAATTGTTTTTCCGGGCCACCAAAATGCTGTATTCATCTAAAAAAAGACAAGTACGAAAGAAATGTTTGTATATATATATATACGTTTAAATGTATTCATTAGATCACATTATCTGTTTTGTGGAGAACTATTCATCCGTGCAAGTCGTTCTGCATTTTGTTACAACTTTTGTTTGTCTTGTTAATCTTGTAGAATAATGGGATGTACTTCACCTACCAAAGGATGATTTTAGTTTAACGGCTTTGGACACATATCTCATATTGAAGTGTCTGGTTTTCTATATTTAATCCATTTGCAGAGGTAAAGCAAATAGCATCCCTGTGAAATATTTAGTTTGATTCTGAAAGTACAACTGGTTATTGACTAATATTACTGTCCCTTTAATATACATGCCTGTTAAACTACCCAGAATATTGAAGTATTATTCACCTCACTCTCTCTATAACCTCCAGATGGCTTCAGCTACAGACAACCGTTATGGACAGAAGGAGTCTTCTGATCAAAACTTTGACTACATGTTCAAAATCCTGATCATCGGGAACAGCAGCGTTGGGAAGACGAGCTTTCTGTTTCGTTATGCAGACGACTCTTTCACGCCAGCCTTCGTAAGCACAGTGGGCATCGACTTCAAGGTGAAGACCATCTACAGGAATGACAAGAGGATAAAACTGCAGATCTGGGTAAGAAATGAATTCCCATCAGTTTTTTTTCCGTGTTTGTGGCCGTAAACACGTTTCTTGTGGTCATTTGAAACTGGAGGAAGAAAAGAGATATGTATAGAATAATGCGTTGGTATAGAACTGGTGCAGAAAGAAGTTTTTTTATTAGATTTGAGCTGTTTCCTTATTTGAAAGTTCATTAGAGTTTAGTCTCAGCTCTAGAGTGAATCAATAACATTTATACCACTGTCTAAACTTAGCCTTTATTAATATTGATCTTTACATTTCAGACGGATAAATCCCAGCTCAGGAATAGAGGTTAAAGCTTATTAAAGCTAGGTTTGATTTAAGACGCAGATTTGGCTTTGGACATCAACGTGTACAACGCACACTTTCAAAAAGTACAAAAGTATTTTGGATTTTTATTGTATTGCAACCCTTCAGTGTCAATGCCATTCAAGAACTCACTATATCAGTCTATATCAGTCTATATCTGTCTATATCAGTCTATATCAGTCTATATCAGTCTATATCAGTCTATATCAGTCTATATCAGTCTATATCAGTCTATATCAATCTATATCAGTCTATATCAATCTATATCAGTCTATATAAGTCTATATCAGTCTATATCAGTCTATATCAGTCTATATCAGTCTATATCAGTCTATATCAGTCTATATCAGTCTATATCAGTCTATATCAGTCTATATCAGTCTATATCAGTCTATATCTGTCTATATCAGTCTATATCAGTCTATATCAGTCTATATCAGTCTATATCAGTCTATATCAGTCTATATCAGTCTATATCTGTCTATATCAGTCTATATCAGTCTATATCAGTCTATATCAGTCTATATCAGTCTATATCAGTCTATATCAGTCTATATCAGTCTATATCAGTCTATATCAGTCTATATCTGTCTATATCAGTCTATATCAGTCTATATCAGTCTATATCAGTCTATATCAGTCTATATCAGTCTATATCAGTCTATATCAGTCTATATCAGTCTATATCAGTCTATATCAATCTATATCAGTCTATATCAGTCTATATCAGTCTATATCAGTCTATATCAGTCTATATCAGTCTATATCAGTCTATATCAGTCTATATCAGTCTATATAAGTCTATATCAGTCTATATCAGTCTATATAAGTCTATATCAGTCTATATCAGTCTATATCAGTCTATATCAGTCTATATCTGTCTATATCAGTCTATATCAGTCTATATCAGTCTATATCAGTCTATATCAGTCTATATAAGTCTATATCAGTCTATATCAATCTATATCAGTCTATATCAGTCTATATCAGTCTATATCAGTTTATATCAGTCTATATCAATCTATATCAGTCTATATCAGTCTATATCAGTCTATATCAGTCTATATCAGTCTATATCAGTCTATATCAGTCTATATCAGTCTATATCAGTCTATATCAGTCTATATCAATCTATATCAGTCTATATCAGTCTATATCAGTCTATATCAGTCTATATCTGTCTATATAAGTCTATATCAGTCTATATCAGTCTATATCAGTCTATATCAGTCTATATCAGTCTATATAAGTCTATATCAGTCTATATCAATCTATATCAGTCTATATCAGTCTATATCAGTCTATATCAGTCTATATAAGTCTATATCAGTCTATATCAATCTATATCAGTCTATATCAGTCTATATCAGTCTATATCAGTCTATATAAGTCTATATCAGTCTATATCAGTCTATATCAGTCTATATCAGTCTATATCAGTCTATATCAGTCTATATCAATCTATATCAGTCTATATCAGTCTATATCAGTCTATATCTGTCTATATAAGTCTATATCAGTCTATATCAGTCTATATAAGTCTATATCAGTCTATATCAATCTATATCAGTCTATATAAGTCTATATCAGTCTATATCAGTCTATATCAGTCTATATCAGTCTATATCAATCTATATCAGTCTATATCAGTCTATATCAGTCTATATCAGTCTATATCAGTCTATATCAGTCTATATCAGTCTATATAAGTCTATATCAGTCTATATCAGTCTATATCAGTCTATATCAGTCTATATCAGTCTATATCAGTCTATATAAGTCTATATCAGTCTATATCAGTCTATATCAGTCTATATAAGTCTATATAAGTCTATATCAGTCTATATCAGTCTATATAAGTCTATATCAGTCTATATCAATCTATATCAGTCTATATCAGTCTATATCAGTCTATATCAGTCTATATCAGTCTATATCAGTCTATATCAGTCTATACCAGTCTATATCAGTCTATATCAGTCTATATCAGTCTATATCAGTCTATATCAGTCTATATCAGTCTATATCAATCTATATCAGTCTATATCAGTCTATATCAGTCTATATCAATCTATATCAGTCTATATCAGTCTATATCAGTCTATATCAGTCTATATAAGTCTATATCAGTCTATATCAGTCTATATCAGTCTATATCAGTCTATATAAGTCTATATAAGTCTATATCAGTCTATATCAATCTATATCAGTCTATATCAGTCTATATCAGTCTATATCAATCTATATCAGTCTATATCAGTCTATATCAGTCTATATCAGTCTATATCAGTCTATATCAGTCTATATCAGTCTATATCAGTCTATATCAGTCTATATCAATCTATATCAGTCTATATCAGTCTATATCAGTCTATATCAGTCTATATAAGTCTATATCAGTCTATATCAGTCTATATCAGTCTATATAAGTCTATATCAGTCTATATCAGTCTATATCAATCTATAATAGTCTATATCTGTCTATATCAGTCTATATCAATCTATATCAGTCTATATCAGTCTATATCAGTCTATATAAGTCTATATCAGTCTATATCAGTCTATATAAGTCTATATAAGTCTATATCAGTCTATATCAGTCTATATCAATCTATAATAGTCTATATCAGTCTATATCAGTCTATATCAATCTATATCAGTCTATATCAGTCTATATCAGTCTATATCAGTCTATATAAGTCTATATCAGTCTATATCAGTCTATATAAGTCTATATAAGTCTATATCAGTCTATATCTGTCTATATCAGTCTATATCAGTCTATATCAGTCTATATCAGTCTATATCAGTCTATATCAATCTATAATAGTCTATATCTGTCTATATCAGTCTATATCAGTCTATATAAGTCTATATCAGTCTATATCAGTCTATATCAATCTATAATAGTCTATATCTGTCTATATCAGTCTATATCAGTCTATATCCGTCTATATCAGTCTATATCAGTCTATATCTGTCTATATCAGTCTATATCTGTCTATATCCGTCTATATCCGTCTATATCAGTCTATATCAGTCTATATCAGTCTATATAAGTCTATATCAGTCTATATCAGTCTATATAAGTCTATATCAGTCTATATCAGTCTATATCAGTCTATATAAGTCTATATCAGTCTATATCAGTCTATATCAGTCTATATCAGTCTATATCAGTCTATATCAGTCTATATCAATCTATATTAGTCTATATCAGGGGCGGTCGTGGTCTGGTGGTTCGAGTCTTAGACTGGTGATCTGAAGGTTGCTGGTTCAAGACTCGTAACCAGCGGGAATACCACGACTGAGATGAGACTCTTGAGCAAGGCACCGTCCCCCCCACTGCATGACTGCCCACTCCGGGTGTGTGTTCACAGTGTGTGTGTGTTCACTTACTGTGTGTGTGTTCACTTACTGCATGGGTTAAATGCAGAGCAGAAATTCCAAGTATGGACCATCATACACGTCACTTCACTACAGTATGTGTCATGACCTTCACCTATATGAAACAATCAGACTTCAAATTAAATCAAATCTTATATTACAACGTACAAAACCAACATTATTACAAGAGATACATTAGATTACGAGTGACAAAGAGCTAATTATATTACATTAAGTATATAGGGTCAATAGACCGGTCTATAGACGGAGTCAGAAGCTTGTCTGTAGGGTTATATAGGTTTTCTCATCAGAAAAGCCTTGAATGTGTTACAACCCTCCCCCAATGCCTCAATATTCCTCCCCCACCTTACATCACACAACAGAGAAACCCTTTCTCTTTATTTCTATGTGCTAATTTACATCTCTGCTTCATATATATTCTGTCCAATAAACAGTTTGTGTTCCCTACTGTACTTTAACAATCTTATGTATGCAACAAACCAAATGACATCATTTTTAAGGTATTTTGTGTCTATACATTAATATAGATTGTTCATACATCTAGATTTCATCTAGACATCTAACTTCTCGATTATATTTATGTTGAAGAGTCTTGTCTAAAGTTTGTCTGTACTCATTTTGTCAAACGCATAGAATTGCATACATTACACAGCACAGTTTGATCTTTTGTCTAAGCATACATGTGTTTTTTGTATCCATTCATATTGTTTCAAAGGTCCAAAAAAGTCTAGTAGTTCAAACGGACATCTTCAATTGTTTGTGTTTGATCAATTCAAATGATTAGTTGATTATATTTATATATAAACCACATGCTGGTTTAGATCGGGATAAAGTTTAGCTGCAGATCCATTATTCATCGTTCTATGTTTAGGAGAATAAAAAAGGTTCTCGATCCTCTTCATATTTGTTCTCTGGGTCTGATTCCGGATCACATTGATCAAATGAAAGATATATTTACATTTACATTTAGTCATTTAGCTGACGCTTTTATCCAAAGCGACTTACAATAATCATATATGTTCTCTGGGTCTGATTCCGGATCACATTGATCAAACGAAAGATAAGTTTATAATAACCCTGAGCGATATTCATCATCTCCATGTTATGATAAGAGACGTCACCTTTCCCGTCAACACGCACTAACTTTCCTGTCAAATCACAACACAGAACCCCCTGGACCAATCAGAACTCTGTTTATTTTGAAGGAGGGACTTCATCAGAACTGGAAGTAATCAGCGTTTTTATGACAGTGACAACAGCGGGAGACAGAGAAGTAAAGTGTGTGAAATATATGGGTTATTGTTTCATGTGAAACATGAACACATGTTATACTGCAGACTGTAACACAATCCAATCTTAAACACCATGAACAACAGGACCTTTAAGGATTTCTGTGTTTCTGTGTTGAAAAGATGCTGATGGATTTTGCAGTATCAGACTTCAGAGCCAAAAATAGCCTCTAGTCTCCGTCTCTGGCCAATATACTAATGTCCTTCAGCAAACCAACGTGAAGTCTCCCTTCGATTGAGAGTTAATAATCATTTATAGCCAGAGAGAAATTCAAAGTCTACAGATTTGTGGACTAACTTTGATATGGGCAGTAGGGTCCACAGTATACCTTTACTACAAGAGCGTCACAATGCTGAAGCAACAAAATATTCCATCCCATTTTTGAGATGTGTGAGTAATACACATCACCAATTATTATTGAAGAGTATCTGTGTTTCAAACCACTCGTAATGATTCCGTTATAAGTCGTTCAAGACCCATGCACTGAGTTTAAAACTGCATACTGTGACCGTACATCCTGATTTACATTAAGTCAGATATGTTCTATGTAGTATGAGTAGGAGGAGCACGGATACAATTCAGACATGTTTTCTATTCCATTTATCTGCTTGCTCTTTGTCCCATGGCGTATAAAGAACCTGGACATGGGCGCCTGTGAAAATACAATGTAAGATATAATCCAGCATCTACACATTCTTCTGCGCAGGAGAGGATACAAACAACATGTGATGATGTTCTGTACCTGAAAACATTTTACTGTACATCACAAACAATCCCAAACACCAATAACTTGCTCTCCACAGACACGCGTTGTTCAAAGAAGATGCTGTTTCCTTATTTAACGTCTGTGGGATATTGTTAGGTTTGAATTCACACAAGGATTCTCAATATCAGCCGTTTAAAAATCATTTTGGAGATGGATTTAAAACTTAATGTTGAAGACTATATCATTTTTATGCTGTGTTTGTTTAAACTGTACGCATAATGATAAACCGACGTCGTTAATAGTTTATAAGCACATTTCTCTGCTGCAATGATGCATAAATTAGTCCTTTTCTAAACCCCTAACTTTTGAAATCCTCTTGCTCTCATCTTGTATTTCATCACAAGCACCAAAACCTGAAACCATAGATAAATCCTGTTTTCCTGGTTGGGCCTAAATACAGCATTGTCATTAAATACTTTCATTTAACTCCACTAAACCGCTCATTGTACTGTCAGTTGGTGGTTTTCATGATCTACTTGTTTATTATTTTAATTAATTTATTTTAAAGAATTTTAAAATATTACATGACTTTATGAAAGTTTACACAGATTTGTGAAAAACTACTCTCCCAACGGCACGCTATCATGCAAAAGTAAATGACTGATGCTAGCTGATAAATGTAGAACCATGGAGAAAAACCTTTCCAATTTTTAATTTTAAATATATTGTGGCCATTTTAGGTCGGTGCGACTTTCATTAAAATCAAAACACAGAAGTGGCATGGTGTCATACAGCGGTTATGTGAAGGACAGATAGCATGAAGTTTACATTTACATTTTCTGCCCTTACAACAAGTTTTGTAGACTCAGTCTCTATCTTTAAAAAACACCTAAAACTTCTTTCCATATAATCTCCTTATATCACTTTTTCTCCTTTTGTTATCTCTGCCATTTACCGCTTCATTGTGTCCTCGATTTTTCATCTGCTAAATGCCTAAATTTAAATGTAAAAAGGAGATGTCTTTCTCAAGGAGCCTTCAGTCATTGTCTGCTGACACTGAGAATCAAACCAGTAACCTTCTGATTACAAGTCCATCTTAGTTTATCTACAATTTTGTACTAGTATGGGGCTCAGAAACACAGAGTTTGAACTGATCTAATGGTTTTCTGTGTTCTTCAACAGGATACAGCAGGACAGGAGCGCTACAGGACCATCACCACTGCCTACTACCGTGGAGCCATGGGCTTCATCCTCATGTACGACATCACCAATGAAGAGTCATTCGCTGCAGTGCAGGACTGGTAACGCAACAGAACATCCGTAGACACTTTCACACTAAAAGAGCTTCTAAAAATGTTCATAACATTTATTCATTTCTAACTGATCTTCTTTAGGTCCACACAGATTAAGACCTACTCTTGGGATAATGCCCAGGTGCTTCTGGTGGGCAACAAATGTGATATGGAAGATGAGAGGGTGGTGGCCTCTGACAGGGGTCGACAGCTTTCTGAGCACCTTGGTAATCATTTTTGTCCATATATTAGTATATAAAACGAGTATTCATCAAAACCATGATTTTTTGTCATCAAGCACATTATCATTCATTATGGCAGTGATTTGAGAACCCCTGCATTATGGGACTGCCCTACATGTTTGTCTCAAGAGCACTTTCATGGAGCTTATTGGTTTTTGTAAATGACTCTTGTTCTCTTTTCTTAGGTTTCGAGTATTTTGAAGCCAGTGCCAAAGACAACATCAATGTTAAACAAACCTTTGAGCGGCTGGTGGACATAATCTGTGAGAAGATGTCTGAGAGCCTGGATGCGGCTGATCCGGCAGTGACGGGAGCCAAACAAGGACCCCAGCTCACAGAGCAGCCCACCGCTCCGCATCAGGACTGTGCTTGCTGAAATAAAACCCAGCTCCATCTGCACTGCCCTGCACCAACACAAACAACACATTTAGGTATTTAAAAAAGAACAAGAAATTCCCTTAATGTCTGCTCTTAGCTCCTCCCTATCATCTTTGAACTCCCAAATGTCACATCCCAAGCTTTAAAATGATTTCATTCAAACATTCATGTCATTATAAAAAAGCCATATACATTTGAAGGGGTTTGGAATAGGCTTGAACATCTTAAAGGGTTTGCTCATATTTGAAGAATATGATGCGGCTCATGTTTAGGTTACATTAGATGATGGGGCTTATGTTTAAAGCACATCTTTTTTTTATTTTACAGTTGTTTCCATGTACACAGAACTGTTTTAGCCTTCATTTCATGTCATGTTTCATGATTCCTTTTCTTTTTTTATCTAATTGTTGTCCTCCCTGTCCTTATATTATTTATGAACAAATATAAAAGAAAAGGATAATATTTGTGTATATTTATTCAGATTGTGTACATAATACAGTGCAGTATTTAAATAATACAGTTAGAGATGCATATCTAAATGTTTGGTTATTGATATAATTTTTCTTTTTTGGAAAATGACCAATTCACAAAAATATAAAGAACGTTAGAGAAGTCAGTTTTCATGTTAACTTTGCAGTGCTTTGTATCTGTGATGTATCAATTGTTCACTGCCTTGCCTCATGTTATTTCAGTCCAGAGACTGAAACCCAAATATCATACAGAGACATTCCTTAATGTAAATTGCATGGAAGGATATGAAGCCATTTAGGCACATAGTGGTAGGGTTTCTTTCGAAATACTTTGTTAGGTCTCGTAAGGTGTATTTCTAGTCTGAATCCCCAGTTTTATTTCTGCCCATGATCTTGCTTCCATCATCGTCGAAAGCAGAGCCAATATCTGGTACTAGCTAATATCAACAATACTCTTATTATATACTCTCTCTCAACATTTAGCGAAAGTTACTGAGATTTGACTAGTGTTTCCCATAATGACTCTCTAGATCGGTGTGTTGTGAAAGAATTCATGTGGCTCTGTTTTAAACCAGACCTGGAGCTGTAAGGCAAAAGTTTGCAAAAAAGCCCTCAAGTATTACCGTTTACATGTGCAAGATCCTCCCAAATAACTCTCACATCTTTCCTTTGCTATTCTGTCTTCCGTTTGTGAAAACTTCTGTAAATACATTCAAGTCTTTGGTTTTATGTGTGAACTGTGTTGTAAAAATCCTGGGCTTTAAAAAAACTTAAGAGATCTAAAGAAAAATATTAAGGATGTTCTTTACCTGCTGTTGTGTATGCCTGCTTGTGAATGAATGTCTCCCTTTATTACAGAGCAATATTGGAGAAAATACCTGATCATGTGAATATTCATCACGATGATAATAAAAACATTTTTATGTAAGATGTGAAAGAAATGAGATTGTCTGTGTAGGGGTTTTAATGAGGTTATTTAGTCTGAATATCTAATGTGGAGCAGGTCTACTGAAAGTCAAAAGCCTGGATGAACTTGTGGCACATAGAATTCATTTTTAACACTGATCAAAGTTAGGATTTTACATATGTGAAAGACATGGGCTTGAATCTTTATCATCATGCCCTGTACTGTAGCCGCTCCACAATGATGAATTCATCATAACTCATCCAGAGCTTGTTCTTCATGTCCTAAGTTTTTATTATGTATGTTTATTTTCATGTGCTGATCATGCTTTCCATTGTTTTTATGGTTTCATATGAGTTTTTCTGGTATTCAAGTGTAATGTACAAGGAAAAAACACTAATATGCAGTAGTAAATGTACTGTATTTACAATAAGGGGTTTGGTGTCAAAGTGTCCAGTGGTGAAATTTACCAAATCAACTGTCTGTTGTTGTTAAAATGACCGAACTCAATAAAAATAAAGGTTTGTGCTGTTTACTTGAGTCTGTAGTGATTGTGAATCAATGCTCTGCCTCTATTTTAACTAAATCATTTTTTGTTTGGATCCTTAAGTTTAACATAAAGATATGAGCAACAAACGCCCGAGGAAACGAAAGGTTATACAACTGTTGTGTGTGTTGAGTTAAAATTAGAAACACTCCTGCTGGGACATGATGCCTGGAAGAGAGAGCTGATTCGGCTGTTGTCATGGCAACACCTGACTGCAAGAGATCACTGATTGGCTGGAAAAGATAAAGCTGGAGGAAAGAGTAGAGACAGGTGATGTGGAGTGTTAGGGCCTGTATTCCATGTAGTGTTCACATGATTAATATTGATGATCGAAATAAGATGTTAGGGTTTACTTTACAAATTATTCTTTAAAAATACTGCACTAGATAAACTCAAATGCAGAACATGAACAATTACAATACAGGCCTATCAGTTGTTGTATTAGACAACACTTATTTACATACTTTATAATAATAATACTTTAACTAGGTTTCATCTCCAAAACCAAAATGTCATGAATACATTATTTTATACATGATACAGTTTTTCATGCAACTCATAACTTTATTTAATAGTGTTTTGACATTTATTCATTTTTCAGACGCTTTTATCTGAAGCATCTTACAGAACTATACAGTATATATATATATCACTGTAGAGTAAACAGGTGTAAGATGTCTTCAAGAACACTTCAGTTATTATCTGCTGACACTGAGATTCAAACCAACAACCTTCTGATCACAAGATCAACTCTATAACCACCACGACTGACCCTTTGTGAATCTTACTTTGTAAAGAAAATGGTAACATTTACTCTCTCTTGTCCCTTATTGTAGGAATTTCTTTCTTCCTGAAAACACTTAAGATGTTGTGAAAAAATGACTGAACAGCTGCACCCTTTCACTATTGTATGAAAACAAAATCAATGCAAGTGAATATGTTATTGCCCCAACATACCTCAAAATATCTTCTTTCGTGTTGTGAGGAGGAAAGTCATACAGGTTTGAAATGACAAAAAAAGGAGTAAATGACAGAATTGCATTTGTTTTGGTGAACTATCCATTTAATATTTAATATGTGTCTAAAACACTAACAGTACCATTTTTTTTACCAAAAAGTTCTCGCACATAAAAATTAACAGCAATTGGCATATTTAACAAAAATCTTTTATTCACAAGTGCATTATACACAAGACAAGTTACACCATAGTTGCGTTGTAAAGCACAAAAATTAAAACAGAGCAAAAGTCAAAACGTAAACCAAAAGGTGAGCGAATAGCAAATAAACGCATAGTAAATAGAGGAGCGTCTTTACATTACGATTTGTCCAAATTAAAATCTCCACTCAGATCTTTTGAAATTAAACTCACTCTCTTGGGTTATCAAACTTAGATGACACAAAACATCAGTTTTATTATTCAGATATTTTGTCACTTTACATGACCAAGGTTATATATTGTTTAATCCAAGGTCTTAAGATAAACAACTTTGTGCAAAAAAGGTTTAGGACAACAATGTCAGCTTGATGCATGAACATTTTGAAATAAGTCTCAAACAGGAAAAAAACTTAAGATGTAAATGAGTGAACGTCAAGAGACCCAAAGAATTTGGGAGAAAATAGTCAAACTGGAACACAGCTCAACTAGTGTTGGTTTTTGACACCTGGTGGTTTGCCAGGCTTTTTGTCTTGTTGCTGTCCACGTCCAGGGCCAGCCATACCTCTACCTCGACCTCCAAAGACACCTTGAAAAGACCAGAGGAGATATTCTGTTTCAGACCAAATATGTATTTGAACAGAATGTAATGTTTGGGATAACAAGGAACCTTTAGTACCTCTTCCTGTTCCTCCTCCTCCTCCTCTTGCAGGTCCACCTCCCCTACCCTTTCCTTGTGGTTTGTTCTGCTGCATTCCACCTCGACCGCGTCCCTTTGACAGAACTTCCTCCTTCACCATATCTATGATCTCATCAGGGATTCTTAAGTATTTAATAGTGCTTCCTCTGACGTAACATTCCGGCATCCTCCAGAACTTATCTCCATCCTATCAAGCATCACACAAGCTGTGCGTCATTTCGATCACAACATTTCAGATACTCTTAAGAGACGATGTTTTATTTACCCGTGAGGTGCAAATAACTTCTCTCAAATTAATGTTCATCCAGTTATCACAGCTGACCAGATGACCGTTGTATGTCTCACCGTTCTTCAACTCCACCAGCTGGAAACAAAAGCAGAACACTCGTTAAACTGCTGTTATCTTCTCTAATAAACATGATTGGACCGTATATTATTATCATCATATAACATCTTCTAGAGTTACATCATATAAGAGGAAGAACATGATATGGTACACCACTCTGATGATGTCATGATGTTATGACGTCATAGACATGAAAAGTACAGAACTATTTCTACTTCAGTTTTACTTTAATAGCAACTTCTCTCTTAACAAGCAGACTTTATATTATTATATAGTTTTACACACACAGAGACACACACGCACGCACGCGCACACACACACACACACACACACACACACACACACACACACACACACTCTCACCATCGGGTGGTTCTGGGCTGTCTTCAGGAGAGATAATGGGAGCTGAAAGTAGAATCGATCGATCAGTTCTGAATGAAACTCTAAACTCATGTGATGATATTAATATTTACTTTAATAAAACTCAACATTCACATGTTTACATTAGAAATGTGTTTGTGTAGTTCTTCACATTTACACACGTTCGCTGAATAATAACATGTGTGTGTGTGTGTGTGTGTGTGCGCTTACCATGTCAGCAGCAGGAGTAAATAATAACTTATAATAGTTTATAAATGTTCACACACACAAAAGTGTTCTCTGTCTCCGAGCAGCGGGCTAATGTGCGACTGCTGGACTACTTCCGGGTCAGGCGGAAACCGTCATAATAAAAGTCTGAGGTCATTTCCTGTCTTCTTCACTTCAATATTCTTCAGTGGATTTAATAACAAACTAAAGAGATTCCACAATAACATGTTTATTCCAAACTGTGATATATTTCATACATTGTAAACTTGTGAAATATAAACATTATATACAATATGATAAAGCAGCTTCAGGAAAAGTGTCTTTGTTTCTTCTGTGAGGAACTTCCGTTATTTCTGCCCTTTAATTTCTCTTTACGCTTCATTTTGTCAAGTTCATTTCTCCTCTTTTCTTCCAGATCTGGATCCTGTGATGAAGAAAAACATAAAACAGATATAAATATAAAACTGAGTAACACAACCGGTCAAATCTATCCCAGGAGAAGTTTGATTTCCCAGTTGTGTGAGAAGAACTCACTTTTCCCTGGAGAATCATCTGTTTCCTTCTGTTGATGGTCTTCTTCTCGTGGAAATCCGTCGCCTCCAGTCTCTGAACACAATCAGAACCTCACACTTATGTTCCCAGGACAACTTAAGACAATAAACACTTTAAATCAAGACGCTCACAATTTCACATTGTCGTCTCGTCACGTTGACCTGTGTGAGAATGTCCAGAACATCTTTCTCTACGACCGGAAACTCCTTTAGTTTAGTTTCTGAAGAGAGAAAAGACACACACACACACACACGCAGACACACGCAAACACACACACACACACGCACACACACATAGACACACGCAGACACACACACAGACACACACACACACACACACACACACACACACACACACACACACACACAGACAGACAGACAGACAGACAGACAGACAGACACACAAGCACACACACACACAAGCACACAAGCACACACACACACACACACACACACACACACACACACACACAGACAGACAGACAGACAGACAGACAGACAGACAGACACACAAGCACACACACACACAAGCACACAAGCACACACACACACACACACACACACAGACACACAGACACACACACACACACACAACACTTTAGAGCAGGAGTTGATTTTTGAAATGAATTCTCAATATTTCTGTTAAATGCGGTAAATTAGTTTGGGGTGAACTTACGGATCTGTTCCTCGATGGCACTGACAAGGTGGATGTCGTATTGTGTGACCAGCGTTATGGATATTCCATTTCGGCCTGAACCACAAAAAACATGAATGTATGCTATGTAAATGTTAAAGCACTAAGGTACATTTCTAGATCACTAAACTCACCAGCTCGAGCAGTTCGTCCCACTCGGTGGATGTAAGTTTTAGGCAAACCTGGTGTGTTATGATTGATGACAACCTGTACCATGGGAATATCCAAACCCCTTCAAATAAACAGAACAACCACACACACACACACACACACACACACACACACACACACACACACACACACACAACATGAGAGGTGAACAAATCATCACACACACTATGGGCTTTTTCACACGTGAAGTAAGACCTGTAATGTTTTGGCATAGAGGAGCACCACACACAGATTTCTGAGCACATTATGAAACCGTTCCATACCTGGAAGCAACGTCTGTGGCTATGAGAATTTTGTAGACGTTGGACTTGAACTTGGCCAAGTTGGCAAAACGCTGTCTCTGAAAACACCCAAAAATGAAACCCAGATATAAGATTCAAAGTGAAATCCTTTTAACTCCATTTGGAACTTACCTGTTTCATCATTGAGTGCAGAGAGATGGTGGGGAAATTGAATTCACGCAGCATCATGGTGAGGATCTGACAGTTCCTTTAATATTAAAGAAACTTTTTATCAGTACTTAATCTTTAAAATGCTAAACATTCTCCTTGCATTGAAACTGAAGACTTACTTGCATGTGTTTGTGAATATTATGACAGACCAATCATCATGTTCATCCTGGAACTTCTGGATGAGATGGACCAGATAAGCATCCTTGACTTTCTCAGGAGTGAGAATGTATCTTTGATCCAGCTCTTCGACTGTTTGCACCCTGAAAGAGAGAGAAAACCTTGCAATGAAATGTAAGAAACAAGGCACATCAAAATAATAAAGAGGAAACACATCAACACAAGCTCCCTTTGGATGTCTCCACTTACTCAGATTTGTGCTCCCAGAAGAAAGGTTTGTTCATGGCGATGCTCTGAAGCTGCTGCAGTGTGTCTGTAAGGGTGGCACTGAACAGCAGAGTCTGGCGTTTCGCTGGCACAACACTCAGAATAACCTCCAAGTCTTTAGTAAAGTCTGTGCAGCCCTGCTCCAAAAGACGATCGGCTTCATCCAGGATCTAACATGAAGGAGAATAATTGTGTTAAAACAAACACAGTTAATATTAAACAATCGTTAAATACATATTCCAGTAGAATGTCAAAAAGTTCTCATCACCAGAAACTGGATTTTGTTTAAGCTGATGGTGTCAGAACTTCTGATGTGATCAGCAAGTCGTCCTGGTGTAGCAACAACAATATGGGGCTTTCTCGACAGCTCCAACCCCTGAGTGACCATGTCTTGAAGAAAAAGCAACATTTGAAATGAAAGTATTTTGACATTTCTAGAATTAAACTGTAAAAGGTTCGCAGCTGTATAGTGAAAACTAAATTGTGTCCTTGAAACCTCAGGGCCAGAACTATCTGAGGCAACAGTTGAACAGAAAACACCGTGTGAAAGAATCCTAAAGCTTGATGGTTTTATGAACTTTAGTGTCAAGGAGAGAAACTCAAACTACACTGTTTGTTCTTTAAGGTTCTTTAGGTTTTGATGATTTGTTTACATTAAGAGACCAGCTGGCTATGCCAACTTCTTAATTCCTGCGTTTACATACAGCCCATAATGTTACTAATGTCTGCTAATAATGTCATTTTAGACATGATTAGAAATCTTATTTTATGTTTAAAGAAAAACGCTAAATAGTTTGTGTTGCTTGACCGTGTATTGCTATAATGGGTGTTTTGCAGACAGAACGGTATAATTCTAAACTATAACAACAATGTTATCTCAGAACGCAGACAGAAACTTCTGATAGTTTGAAAGTGATGAACTGTAAAGTGAATCGTGCTGAATTGTTTAGGACTTTTAAAAGCAGTTTATTATCATTTAATATTTCAATGTGAAACCTCAGTTGTGAATCACCTAACTGCAGATCTTTAGGTTTTATTCAGATGTTGTGGTGTATGTTTGCTGGATTTATGGATGAAATGAGAAGAGAAACACATGTGAGATATGAAACTTTTAATCTTATCTTACCCATTCCACCAACAATAATACAATCCTTTAATCCCAAAGGTTTTCCCAAAGCTCGGAACTGTTCTGATATCTGATAAGCAAGTTCTCTGGACAGATAAATAAACATTATTGTAAAGTTTATCATGTCATAAAAACACTCATGATGATGAGAAGAAGAAGAAGTGTC